>VZZY01012701.1:0-78241 GCA_013400335.1 Eurystomus gularis
TAATAAAGTAATCATGTAGCTTACCAATCATCACTTGGTTATTTACAACCATTTCTAATCATATACACTACTCAGCCACATACAAAGAAGCAAATAATGCTCACGGAAATTCTGAAGTGTTTCACCTTTATACAGTGTAATAGTACACTACTATTACTATAGTACTATAGTACTATTACTAGACTATATGTATCTATATGTATAGTATATAGCATGACTATTAATTCACCCCTATGTCATGTTTTGTCTTTATTGTTTTCAACCCCCACTGTAACCGCATAGCATAAAACTCTAGAACCAGCAAAATAAATAACAAGGAAGTGCTATTGTTAGCAGTTCAGTCAAATTGCCCCGCAAAATTAATAACAAGGAAGTGCTATTGTTAGCAGTTCAATCAAATTGCCCCGCAAAATCATGTCACTTATGTAGGAACACCACAGATTCATCTCCTACTGTTAGTGCCTGAAATCTTCATGTAGGCTGGGCCTTCCACTTCTCTGTGGAAGAATGCTTACAAAAGCTGACTGATGACAAAATGCAGAATTAAGACCGGCTAAAGTTTCACGCCTAACTTTGTTTAAATTAAGTGTGTTAGAGTTGGACAAGACTATGTGAAAAATCATGACTGGTAACTGATGAGTTTCTCTGTAAAAGGATTAAACAGTGAAAGGGGATAGATTTTAAAAATTTGAATCTGAATATTCCCTGTGAATTTCTAAATGGGGGGTGGGGAGGTGGAGCATTTTTAATGCTTTCACTTTGAACACTTTCAGACTATGCAGAACAGAAAATTTATTTTCCTATTCTTACTGTAAGACCCACCTCTGCCTATAGATAAGCTGGCAAGTGCTGTATTCTTCTTAATGTGACACCAACAAGTGAGACACTAAGAAGCTAACAAGCTTAATGTAACACCTTTCACAATAAAAAGACTGGTATGTATGTTGGGCTTACAGAAATAGGAACATTAAATGGTCTGAATACCAGTTGATTCTATTTATCAATTCCATTTTTTTTACTAAGATAGGTGTTTGGTGCCCTCTTCTGACCCAAAGCAGAAAGGAAGCTCGTCATGCACAGACAAACAGGATACTTTCAAAAGCTAAGAGTTCATTATTTATTTTGACCTGATTTTTGTCGAGCTCACAGTTCTTATACTCCTGTTCTCCTTGTTCTTGAAATGTAACAATCACAAAACCAACAAATATGTTCATCATAAAGAAAGCAATAATGATGATATAGATGATGAAAAAAATGGAGATCTCCACTCTATAGTTGTATACAGGCCCTACGTTCTCGCCATTTGAATCAATGGCTTTGTACAGCAGCCTGAAAAACAAACACACCAAAAATTATCTTCATTAGCATTAAAATGTCAGAGAGTAAAATGTCAGACTCAAAAAGGTTTTAGAAAAGGTCTGCTGTTCACTGGTATCTTTTTCTATTTACTGACAGTGCTTACAAGCATAACAAAACCAGAAGAACCACACCACACACTGTTACATGCTTTTTTCCAATGGAATCAAGGTAATGACCAGACAGTTGTATTTTTTATGTCTCCACATAAAGCTATCCTCTAAGACTTTTGTAATTTAGGGAAATAGTGAGAGGTAGTTGGCCCCTCCTGGGTTTCTCTATGCAGTGTACTATTGCCTGTTTCTTTAGCAAAATTTTCATGTTAGTGTTTTTTTAAAGGGCATTTATGGATAAACATCAAAAGGAATTACTTCCATTACAGCTCAGGAATAGCTCATCATAGCAGAAGTAGCTCTAAGTTAAGGAATCAAACAACATTTTAAAAACTTTGCCCTTTTTAGATAGTGGTGAATGAGTAAATACAGGAAAAGTGCACAGATTCAGAAGTTTTCTTTCCTCCATTAGTAAGTTTTTACACCATCACTTCAGGCTGCTTTGTTGCCCCAAAATGCCTGGTAAACGATCGAGAGCTGTTCTGGAAAACGTAAATTTCTTAACAATGCTGTGAAAACACACAGAATTCACTCACGCTGGCCAGCCTTCAAAAGTGGATACTGTAAAAAGGGCCATCATAGCAGACAGAACATTATCAAAGTTGAAATCACTATTTTGCCAGACCCTCTCTTTGACCATTGGATTATCAACATCTCCATCTTTATACACGATGTATATCCCTCTGTGGGAAAGAAACAAACTGTCATTAGTGAAATATTAAATTCACCTCAGAGTTACTCAATGCTCTATTCAAAACTGCCTGTTTCACTCTCTCCCTAAGCTTGTTTTATTTCCTTGCTAACCTCTGTTTTCTGGTGCATTTAAGATGATAATTCCAATTTACACAAACCTAAACGGCCTGACACATCTGCTACAGTTTAAATTATTCAGAATATAATGTGTCACATTCTTAAATGAAAGATGTTCTCACCGGCATTCTTCAGGATTCTGTTTTGCCTCATCGGTGCACCTGTAGAATTTTCCCTACATATAAAACAAAAGGTAATGACAAACTGCAGAATATGCAAAACCAACACATTTATACTATGACTGGTTCAGAATGAGACCAAATGAGTTTCAGCAGCAAGTCACCAAGAATTCAACTCAGCTCTGCTTTTCTTGATGCAGTGCAAGTTCTGAGAGTGTAGACCCTTACCTTGAACAGCTGCACTCCAATACAAGCAAACATGAACTGCAGCAGAGTTGTAACAATCATGATATTACCAATAGTTCTAATAGCCACAAAGACACATTGAACAACATGCTGGAAAGAAAGAAAAAAAATATATATTTTAATACAACTTGTTACTTAGTGTCACAGAATGCATACCATAAAAGTCTGTCCCATCACACAAACACTTTCTAAAATTACTGTTAATACAATTATACCCACTACCATAATTAAACTTGCTTTCTAAATTTGTAAGTCTGTTGGCATAGACTCATCAACATCAACTGACTAAAACTACAGAAGAATTATGGAAAAGCAATTAAATATTACTCTGTTGTGTTGGTTCACAGCAAGCATTACGGTTAAAATCTGTTCTCTGTGGCACTGGTGTTCTTCCACATATAAAATGCTGCAGCTGTAGGCAGAACCTGGCCTAGTGTGTTTAAGAATCAGCAACCAATTTATGTCCTTGCCCTGTGAGATTATGCAATTCTTGTGCAAGAACTCGACCTGAGGCAGGACCGAAGAATCAGGCCAACAGAAATAAAACTTAAAAAATAAACACCTTAAGTCCTTTTGCTCTGTTTATTGCCCTTAGAGGCCTCAAGACTCTTAAAACTCTGAGGATCTTCACAACTGAGATAGCACTTGATCTATGGAAAAAAAAAAAAAAGTTATTCTGTTACTTTTAAGGTAACTGACTTTATTACTAAGAATAATAATTTTCTTGCAACTTCCTTATACACAAAATCTGAAAAAAGTCTCAAGATATATATACAAGATTTTTAAAAGTATTTCTTTATTGATCCTTTATTAATACTAGAAATATTTTGATTTCTGAAGCAACCTGGGAATTAACAGCTTAGAAGCTTGTCTGACACTGTAATGCAGTTAAGCTTGGTCAGGAGCGAAACAGTCCCAAAGCATTTTTCAGTGTTGACAAGCTCTGTTGAAGACACCGTGTAAGTCCTGTAGATCAATGAATACCTTATTTTCCAACCTGCTGGAGATTAGGAGATCTCAAATGACTCACGTTCTCTGTTTGAATAGCTAGGACTGTGTTTTTAGGAAATAATAGCAGACAGCCTTTTGAATAACATACAGTGAAACTGAAAGCTCCCGGAACAAGCAGAATACACGGGGGAAGCAGCTGACTGACATCCAGCCTTTGCTCTTTCCTAAGTCACTAAGGTTTTCTCAGATTATTTTAAATGAGGCACAACTGCTCAATGAATCAACAAGCACCTTCAGACTCTTGTATTATGTTTAGTCTGATTCAAACCAAGCAAAAAACCCCAATCTCTTCAATACCACTTACAGTCCTGATTAAGATATAGCTTTTCTCCCCTTCAAATACTGCCTAGTTCCACTTCCCAGTAGGCCAATGCTGAAAGAGCAAGCTCATAGAACTAGACGTGGCAACAGCACAAAATAGGGTATATAAACCTCCTGAAGCTCCAGGAACTACTTGCTATACAACACAGTGTCATGGTGGTGCTCCTCATTCTCTCGGTAATAGCAGGAAGTAGTAATTTATTTCCAAGTTTTATCAGTAATGAGTTACAACACTCTCCATACAGAGCATTACCTCTTGCCAGTCCCAACCCTGAGTACTTACACTGCACACCCACACACACGGGGGAACAAAAGGAGTTGAAACACTGATTTCAGTACAAAACACCAAAGCGATATTAAATAATTCCCATTATAAGCATAGTACTTACTGAATCCCAAATGATACCAGAGAAACACCCACAACCAGCAAATCCAGCAAATTAAAATAATTCCTGCAGAAGGACCCTTTATGAAGGAATGCTCCAAAAGCTGTCATCTAAAAATAGAATTGTTACATGTTTAGTCTATATTTTGATTTATTCAAATTCACATTTAGGCTGTTTACAAGACACTTGCCTGGAGTGTGAATGTATACAATATTATCTCACTTTCTAAGAGCAACTGAGATATAAAACAATCCCACTATGTACTTTACATCTTTCATTTAAATGATAAAAATTCTGCTCAAGCAACACCAGCAAATGTGTTGTTTCCGATGCCAACAAATGTTAGATTTTGTGTAAGAACGAATTAGGTTGCAGTGATCACACTGAACTGATTTGGCCTTTGTTAGAAAAATGACTACAAGAACTATAAAATTTCCATGCTTAGTGAATTGTAGTTCCAGATTCTGACTCCTAATTGTTCATGCTATCTTGAGAATGGAAGGAGCTGAAAATGCATTGTGAGAGAGAGTCAAATCTGGTACAGAACTAGCACAAGGATGTCAGAAGGCAGCTAATTTGCCTTTGGCTCACAAGAGACAAGTTAAGATCACACGTGGGTATCCTGGAATATCCTGGAACAACCAAGAGATTGATTCGTACTGTGTGTGGACAAGGGTCCCCAAGATTCGCTAGTCTGTGGGGAATATCAAACATTGATCTTCCTATCAGATTTTGTCTTCACTTTTTGCTTTCTGTGCCTAGATTAAGATGAAAGAAGCACACAAAGCATGAAGGAACCTGCATGCAGGTTTCATTAGGAGCCAGTGACAGAGGCTCTATTAATTATGGCTGCAGACAGAATCTGGGCAAATGCTCTCAGGTATTGCAAAGCTGAATTTGGCTCCTGAATCTATGAATTAGACCATTACTGCAACAGTGAGTCAGTACCAGTTAAAAAAATGCACAACTAAGATGTAAGAAGCATAGACTCTGCACTCGAGTAGAATTTTGCACGGGTTTTTCCACAGTTATGGATTAAGACTGAAACACTGAAACTAAAAACTTGGAATTAAAATAAAGATATCTTTGAAAAATACCTAGTAGTCAGTTCAGACACATGGATTCTAATTTCTTCAGCCTTAGGGTTCTCTTAAAAGGACCTGAGTACTCTCAGCTACTCATTGTTTTCCCCAGGTAAGAAAACTCAAAGCCAGTGAGAGAATATTTGATATTGACTGTGCATTTTAAACACTACTTTCTATTCTGTTCTGTTCCTCAAGACAGAGCAAAAATATTTTATTCCCTTTCCTTTGGCAGTGGACTATTACATCTTGCAAGACTGTTCCACAATGTAGAACTACTGTCAATGGGCATCTCAGTCTGCTGTGTCACTACTCACATGCACAAACTTTTGCATGAAAAATCATCAGCATCGGTGAAAGCTATAGATCTGCAAAGGAATGCCAACTACAAAAGATGCCCTTTTTTTGGAAGCCCTTCTCTCCTTGTTCTCATGTTAAACCTTATATTGTCATGATCAAAACTCTAAATGGTCTTCAAAACTAGAAAAATAAAAATCCTAAATCTTTAACCCATGACATGAGAGATATAATATAGTTACAGTATAGAACTTCCAATAAATTCCTAGATCTTTTCATTCAGAGCTGTACAGAGTATGGCTAAACTTGTTAAAATCAGTGGGAGCTGAATACTAAAATAACCCTGAATATCAAATATACACTTACCTACAAATACACCTTTACACTGTAGTAGGTTATCAGTTAGCAGCACACAAAGTTTCATGTAAAGACTTCCACAAAAGTACAGATAAACTGACCTAAAAATACAGGCAAAGTACGTATTTCCCCATTTTTATAGAGAAACTCACATTTCAATGACCACAAATCCCAGCAGAAGCATTTGACTAAAACTCTCGACAGCAAATCATTCCATCCTTTGCATGGCTCAAGACCAAAAACCAAAGCCTAGAGCGGATCTAAGGTGGTGAGCACTGTCCCACAGCCCTCAGCAGAGCAGATGCTGCAGGACACTCACTCAGCTGAGAGCCTGGGGCACCTGCCTGTGCTTCTGCACCAGTGGGGACTGGTTTAAATGGTGTGGGATTAGCACAGCTGGGGCAAGGTTAAAAGAACAAGGCCCTCACCTGACCTTTGCTCTGATGTTTTTATGTTTCTCAAGTACTGCAAACAGGATGGTAAGATGGGATTTCAAAGTCGTGTAGGGATTATATAAAATAATTCTTAAATGCTTTAAACTGATGTTGCAGCTCTTTTGTTATTCATGTCCTTATTCATATACTCAATACCATAAAATGTGGAAATCCTCATGCCTGCAGAGCAGCCAATAAGATAAAGCACAGGGAGACTCTCCACATGCCAAGAGTTATTGTTTTAACACTTGTTTTTTGGACACTTCAGAGTTTCTTTGTAGCAGCTGATAATACTGCCTCTGGTTCTCTTGATTTCAGGTTCATACACATTTTTTTGCCTGGAAATCAAGGAATACTACTGTTACTGCAGGTCTAGTCTTGAATTTACTCCTTGCAGAAAACACCCAGGTTCTGTAAATCTTAGATATCGTTCGAAGCACAAGGCAAAACCCAGCACGGAAGACATGGAGGACTCCAGCCATAAGCAAGCAAAGCCAGTGTCTGAGACATGTTAGTAAAGCTGACACTGCATACATACGTGTGTCACGTTCTGGCTGTCAACTACATTTTTTATGACACAATTTATTTTCCTTTATAAATACAGATAAGTGCATTGCAGTGCAGAGCTTCCTGGAGAAAGTGGAGCCAGAAGCATCAACATTTTTGGCTACGATGGGGCTTCTTGTTTCTTTGCAATACTTTACAATGCCAGATTTCAGCAGCCTAAGCTCTAGACTTTCCTACATCCCTTGGATAACTCTTGAGTCACTCGGTGCCAGAATCTTTTGCAGTTAGTAGGAATATTGCTTTTCTTAACACATCCAGTTGTGCCTCTCTGTGCCATGCTTTACAATGCTCCTGTCTCCTAGAGAAACGCAATTGGAACTGCAAGAGCTATGCAGCCTGCTCTTCAGAGCATGTGGAAGTTCACCAGCTCTCTTCTGCCACAGAAATGATAACAGCATATTTTGCACGGCATCTCAGATTCAGAGGTGGGAACTAGTTTGATCTAATGCTACAGTTCTCTTCAGTGCTTCGCTCTTTCTTTTCGTTTGGCCTTTCTCTACCAGTGAAAAAATGGGATATTTATTTTAGAATGCTACAAGTACTGTAAGATAAATCAAGTGTATAGCAAGCTCCTCACTGCTGAAAATGAGAAATAACAGGGTGAACGTAAGTCTGGGAGAATATTGGCAAGCATAAAAATAACCTACTACTTACAGTACAGCTTATCTTGTAAACAGCCCAAATATTGCATCTATTAGTGGTAATCAAACCGCATTGTGAAGAGTATGCACAGCAATATGAGCAAAAGCTGGGAAAAGAGATTTTGTTAAGCATAATTCTAAACTGGAAATGCAAAGTTTATGTACAGATTCTTAGTGTACCAGAAATTTTAAAATTCATAGATTAGGGTTACTCAACCATAAGGTCATGGTGAATATGCACAGCGTGAAACTTTAAGGAATCACATGTAAATCTATGAAAAAAGTATTTAATAAATTCCCACCAAAATCTGTGATATCTTCATTCAGCATTTTCTTACATGTGAACCTAATCTTCAGTTATATGGCTTCTTTGCCAGAGTAAGCCTCAGACATTTAAAATTTGAGTAACCCCCAGGGATATTGATAATCAGTACACAAACTATACATTAAATGGCCAATTCTTGACTCATGCATGGGTAATACATTTAAGCAAGCATATTTATGCCTTTCTGTGTATTTAAATGTATGCCCAAGATAAATGCAAAGTATCTTAGTATGTAGATAGATAAATGCAAGATATCTTGCAAGTCCTATTGCAAGAAAATAGTTATCTACTATTTTAGCTCTGTGGATATAGTTCAGCAAAAGAAAAGAGAAATTACATGCTTCCTCCTTAAAAGACTTGATTCTCTCTTTTGGAAATGCCAGAGCAAGGAGAAGGAAAAGCTCATGCGCAGTGAATTATTTTTCCCTTTTCTGACAACAGTAAGTTTAAAAAGGGTAGAAAATGAGTTATTAAATTGATGTAATGATAAAAAAATCAGCTTCTTCATGCACCCAATGGTAAAAAATAACCAATCAATACTATGAGGAACTGTCAAATAAAAAAATTCTCCGGTTTAAAAAAAGCTTAGCGTTGATCACTTAGAGAAAAGGCGAAGAACACTTCAAGTGCCTTTTCTTGGCAGGTGACACACAAGGAAAATCCTTTTAAACAAACTTCCTTTAAAAACCTGTTACCTTCAAAATGATCTCAAATGTAAACATACTAGTGAAGACATAATCTGCATACCCTAGGATCTGGAAGGTAAACAAAAAGTTACAAACATTATTGCTAAAGCTGCTTTTGAGCTAACAAAGATCAATTAACAATGCATTACCTTTAACAGGATTTCAACAGTAAAGATGGCTGTGAAAGCATAGTCAAAGTAACCAAGTATCTGCAAGGTATAATACGTGCCACAGTAAGAAATCCATCTCTTAATAAATTTTTACAATTTAGACCACACACACAACACCTAAATTAATCTAAGAAGGTAGATGAGGAATTTAGACAAAGTAGTTTAAAATTCCAGCTATCGTGCAACCATTGACTTAAAAATTTATTAGATGCCACAGTGCTTAGATATTAGATTTCATCCCTAAAGAGTTAACAGGTCCCAGGAAACAACACTTCCTTTCAATTCAGACTTTCCTCTGTCAGCTTTCACTTTGGTAAAAAAAACCTCCAACTTATTAAAAATAAGTATTTATTCTTCTTATAAGATTCTGTATCTCAGCTAAAGACTGAAGAAAGTACCTGTAAAAGCTGATAGAGCTCTATTTTTAAGTACGTCTCCAATATAGCAGTGGAAAAACTGAAGTAAGAAATTGAAAAGAACCCACAACAGCTGCATAGTGATACGCAAACTTTAAAAAAAGATTGTGGATGTGATATTGACCTCACTGCTGTTGACAGGACAGCTGCCATATATCTAAGTACAAACCAGATTTCACCCTTTCAACGTGGTCGTACTGCTAGCATCTAATTTAGCTCCTGACACGCATTGCAGTAGGGTACTAGTTTTGTTTCAAGGATCCAGCAACCCCACTAGCAAACAGTTGTGCATAGAAACACCTTGTCTGAGGTTCAGCAACTAATAAAATGGGAAGGAGAAACAAAGAGACAACACACAAAGAGAGTATTCCTATTAGGTCATATAAAAGGCAGTATTTTTTTCGCCATGTTCGGCTGAAGATCACATCCTTCTGTTCCTTGCTGTGGCTGAAAAAATAGCAAATATTAAAGCCATTTAACAAAGATTCATCAGTAAGTAACTCATTCTAGAGTAAGAATGAAAATTTGTAAATGTTCATTTCCTGTCCAAGCTAGATCATTGAAGAAACATAATCATTCAAGGTAGTAGCAAGAAAAATATTCAGGTTTGGTGCATTTGTGAGTAATTTTTAAAAAAAGGGCAATGCCTTCTTGAAATGACTCACACATTTTACCTATGTCCCAAATAGGAATAATCCTTTCAGTTACCAACACTCTTCAGTTACATTTTCCGAGTACTCCTCCAGTTACAAAAAACTTCAAGCCACTTCTACAATAGCAATTTCAGTATTCCCCCACCAGCTCTCTTTTTCTTACCCCATTAGTGTGATTTATTCATAAGATTGCACTTGCCTAGTTTTATAGATATGGGAAGCATATAGCTCTACTGAATAGTACATGAAGAGTGTCATTGTTCTTTGACCTCTTTTTACCTTTGAAGAAAGTTTTAGCTTTCTGTTTTTTACTAATGTTACTGAAAAAATGTTCAGAGAATGTTAAGAGCCAAAAGAGGACTTTCAGAGGCTGCATCTACACTAGCAAGAACTAGAGGGATACAAGCTCTACTGACCTAGTAGGCTCATCTTTCCTGTAAGAGGTAGAAGAGTTTCTCTAACTCTGTGGCAATCTCCACAGACCGATTTGTATCTAAGACAAGAGAGGCCTGGAAGTTCTATCAAATTATACCACAAGTCCCCACAGAGGGGAGATGCTGAGGTTGCATCACCTCAGCTATTTCATACCTAATACAGAGCATGCACCAGTCACAGTAATGTGAGAGGATTGCTTCACTCCTACTACAAGTGCAACAAGTGTAAGACAAACATTAGTGGTCACAAGAGTGGATTTAATTTTGTTTCCACCTATAATTGTGCATTTCAGCAACAGGGAAGTCTTCTGCTATATAAAGAACTTAAAATGGGGGATTCAGAGATTTGTTTTAGAAGAACACAGATGTTTACTCATCACATATGCTACACTTTTAGAGATATTTCTGAGTTTAATATTCTTACAAATATTTTGTTTCTACAAGCACATCTAAAAAAGGATGCAGAAACACTTCCAAATTTGGGGGTTTGCATATAGGTTGAAATGGCATTTGACTCTGATTCAAGGCAAGAGCTGGGCATGCTCGGATCCTTGTCTTATATGGGAGTTTAGAAAAAAAAAATGAAACTTGTTTAGTTTCTGATATGGCCAATCAGGAATCCAAGAATCTTTGGGTCTAACGTGGTAGTACTCAAACTCAGTAGTGTGGCCACACCAGCTTCTTTGAAAGAAGAGGTAATGCTCTCATGGATCTACACATTAACAGATTGATACTCTGAGTTCCCCAAGACCGTAAAATAGAGTCAGTGAAGGAGAAGAAAGGACAGGTCACAGTCTATTCTCAACATGTTATAAAGAGTGATCATTTTAACTGGCATTTTTAAATCTGTGTCAAAGAGTGATTCAGGAAATGCCTATCAAGTACATCAGCTGAAAATTATGAAAAAATACAGTAATTATAAAATTATGATCAGTTTGAACATATTTTATTTTCATATAGTTATAGCTAACAAAGGAAAAACATTATGTATATTAAAGTGGTTCTAATACCTATGATGTTCCATCAAGTAAAGTTACTTGGCTTTAAAGATTTAAGTTTTTAAAAGCAAAAATAAATTAAATGTATGACTTAAATGTATGACTTAAAAAAAGAAAAGGGAGGTTTCTTTACTTGAAACCAGACTGTAGTCCCAAAGCATTGTTATCCTGTGAGGATCTTCAGACACAAAAATGAAGGGCTTACATTATTTCGAAAAGAGTGGCTGCGAATTGGATCTTCTGCTGCTAGGGAAACACTGCTCAGCATGATGAAGACAAGGATGAGATTGGTAAAGATGTGGTGATTGATGAGCCTGTGGCATCCCACTCGAATTCTGAAGAAGAGATACAAAAATACACCATGTGTGCAAACAGAATTCAACAGATGGCTAATACACAACGTGTTTTCTCTTACTCTACCAACAGTGACAGAGCAGTGCAACTATCAGCAACTGAAAGCAGCACAAATGCTAAAGCTATTGCTCTGATTTACAAAAAAGTAAATAGATACAATATCCAGTCCAGCTGTAAGAGGCGAAGATCATAGAATCATTGAATATTAGGGGTTGGAAGGGACCTCCGGAGATCATCGAGTCCAACCCCAAAGATACATTTACTGAAGCAATCTGAGTGAGGATTTTCAAATTCCTATTGGTTTTCAATGGGTTTTGAATTCCACTACAAGTTCCAGTGTTGGTACCGCTGTGCACACGCAGAGGCAAATGTCACTATGCACATACAGATGCCGATGTGAAAGGACCAATGCTAGGTAATAAGTCATTTCAGATCCCCAGTTTGATTTGATTCTTATTAAAGCTGCCAAAAATACTCATCTGGTGAGATGTGGCTTACGCTGCAAATCTCATTGTGCTACTGGAGACTCAACCCAAATCAGAATCTCCTGTGAAGATATTCTTACAGGATAACAGGACAAGTGGGTGCTGAAGATAGATGTAGAGCTGTTAAGATTCAGCCACATAAAATGAAGTGGAACCGTACATATGCTTGGAGTCACTAAGCCAACAGTTATTACAAATGCCATTGAGCACCTCGGTAGAGTAGGTCCAGGATTAAATTGGCAAAAAGGCAGGATCAGGTTTGTAACTGACTAACGCTGAAGTTATCTAAATTCTCCTAAAGAATCAGAAGGTTCTTGGGGAAAATTTGTTCTCCTCTTAAGTAGGTGATTTGAGTATAGCGTGTCTTAGGTAAGACAGCCATTTTGGCCACAGAGTATGTGGCATTAATTGATGCCAAAAGCAATTTGATATGTTCACCAAGCTATGTTTTCGCATTCACATTCTTAAAATTCCTGGTTTAAACAGCTCTCTTTCCAGTTTGTTTGAAAATTGTGAAGAGCTTTAGAAAACCCATGCAATGAATACGATATAAGCCCAAAACATTGTATCTTGATCATCGTCCCATCTTCTACACTTAATCGTGATGACCTCTACCACCAAGAAGACAGCATTCTCCCATGCCAGATAACTCTTAAGCTCCCTTCTAAGACTGCTCAGGAAATTGCTATGTAAAGATGTAACAGCTACATTCAGCCTGTAGGAATTGAATTCATTTCCCTTGTTCACTTCCATCCAATAGTCAGTAACAACTTCTGACTACTGAAGCTTGCTTTCTTCATCAACGCAGAACTTCAAATGCTCTCGGATTAGACTGAGTGGTGAAAGATTCCAATTACCCTCAAAATCCAACTATTACTGGTTTTTATTTTTAAAATAATTTATCTTGAGTGTTTGCTTGAATCTGGGGAAATGCTGTTACTCCAAAAGAATATACACATCCTTTCTCCTCCTTTTCTCTCTCTTACTTTCTCTTCTCCTTCCTCACCTCCACAAAGGTTACTAGGAATCCTATCTGATGTAAAAGATGCTCAGATCTTATGTCACAGTTTTTATATCCAGTGACTAACATACTAAATAGCTAATATACGTTAAACAATACTTTTCAGACGTGCAGACTTGACAGACTGTATATACAAAATGCCATTATCTTCAACAGTGGGAAGTAAAATAATATATTTATCAATTTTTTTTAATTTACCAAGTGTCGTGGTTTAGGTTCAATCCACCAGACCTACAACAGATGCTGTTAACCCCTCTTTCCACCCCTCAAATAGAGCAAGAGAAAAAAGATAAGGGAGAGAGACTTATGGCCCCCTTCCCTCCCAAATGGGAGAGGAAGGGAATGAGAGAGAGGCTTCTGGATTAGAAAAGAAAACTAAAACAACTTTAATGAACATAATGATAATTTAAAAAGGAATATATATACAAATATATATAAAACCAGTATTAAACCCAACCTCCCCCTGATGGCAATTACATCACCGTCACCACTGAGGCTGTGAAGCCAGGCACCGGGAAAGTCCCAGAATGGGCTCAGCAGCTGATGGGAACCGGGTTCAGGAGCTGGGTTCAGGAACACACAAATCAGGATCAAAAGCAGGGCCGAGAAGAAAGAAGGCTGAAGGGAAGGGTCCAAGAAGGCAGAGGACCCCAAAGGGAAGCCAAAGGAAGCGGAAGGGTCAAGACTCTCGTGATCCCTCAGCTTTATACTGAACATGACGTATATGGGATGGAATCCCACGTTGGTCAGTTTAGGGCCCCCTGTCCTGGCCACTCCTCCCTGCAGGTGCAGCCTTCCACTTTCTGCACCCCCCCGATGTGGTACACAAGTTAGCAGTGCCCCTGGTCCGCACACCAATCCTTGGTAGTAACTCTAAACATCAACCGTTATCACTGCTAGAAGCAGACACTGTCTGCAAAAACACGCTCTGCGTTTCAGGAAGTGCAGTTAGTTAGAAAAGACTGAGCTGAAAAGTAAAATCACTGAACAGAATTGGTTTGGTTCTAAACTCTAACCAGGACACAAAGTCATTCACAAAATCTTAGGAGAGAAGCCAATCTCCCTCATATTGAAAATACCAGAGTTCTATTCGTAACCTCATTGGAAGGGAGCCTGCTCCTTCACTGCACTGCTAAACTTTGGTGGACTAAAACAGTATTTTTCAAAATTATATTTACGGATTGGTGTTGCTGAAAATGAAGAAGGCACTCCCTTCAGGGATGGGTGTTATCTTCTCCTTCATATTTAGTTCCGATATTCTACGGGGACGTGGGCCTGCTGGTACTTCTGGTTCATCCTCCTCATCTTCTTCATCTTCACCTACTTTAAATTAAATGCTATTTTACTATAAAATAGAAAGCATTGATATTTGGTTCATAACAATATAAAACATGGTTTGTATTAAAATATATATGGGTTATAGGAAATACATATTCATAGCATGGCTTTACAGATCTATGAACCAATATATGAACATCCACCTAGTTGTCACAAGCTTATATACATATGTTTATGTGCACATATAGGTCTGTGCCTAAGTGCCCAGAGCGCACTCAGAGGCTTTACTGGCCCTGACCAGCCTTATCTGGGGATTCCACTCCCAGCCCCACACATGGGCTCTGGAAGCCCGGTTAAGCTCAGCCCCTGACCATCAGTCCATAACTGCTCTGCGTTAGGGGTGCTGAGCTCTGCGCACTGGTTGAGCACTGACGGCTCAAAAGGTAGGGCAGATTTCTGTAACATGCCTCCAGACAGACAGAACTGATTCTTAGATAAGTATGTTCACTGGACTGGAAGAAGCAAAGATGAGATTGACCAAACAGTCAGCCCCAGAACGTCCATTTTGGCCAAACATTTCGGAAAGTTTAGAATTTGCTCTCACATGCAGATACTATTACCACAGTAGTCTTCAGGCTCACAGTATTAACTCTCATACGCTGTTTGTACTGTCTAGGAAGCTGCAGGAAAAGATAATACTTAGCAGCTTATGGGCCCACTTATCGGCTGGTAACAGAGCACAACTTCACTGACTTCAAAGGAATTGGTTCAGTATTCAGCAAGAGCAAGTTCAGGATATTTTGGCAAACAAACAAATTTGTCTTCTGGCTGGTATTCACATACCTGGTACATCGCAGGGTGGATAGGGATCTTTATCCTCATCCTCTCCTTCTCCATATTCAGCAATTGTTACCTACAACAATGAAAAGGATGCACAAGAAGAAAAATAAATTTAAATATAGCTTGGAGTATAAAGTTAAACACAAAGCAAACCAAATAAACTTCTGAAGCCAGGGAAGTGACCCCTATGCTTACTCTTTCTGAAACAGAATAACTGAGAACAGAGCAGAGCTGACAGTTTAATATATATTTTTAAAATAATTTTTCTATAGTCTCCATATTCTTCTGGCTGTGTAGATCACAATGAGAATATAAGCAAAAGGCTTTGGTAAAAATTACCAAGAATGTTGAAACATTCTGCTAAGAGTTTATAATTCACTAATCTCTTCTATTGGATTTATCAAGCAAACAGCTACAGGGATTCTAAAGTAATGTCAGGTTTTTCTAACATTAACTTCTTCATGCTCTAAGAGCTTCCCTTGTTAGGAGATCCTGAAACCCAAAGGATTTTCTTGATTAAGAGATTCCACAAGGATGCAGAGCACCAGAACTAAGTTTCTGTTGCCTTTAAAAAAATGTAGGGATGATGGGTTCATAAAAGAAATTGTACAATGCACAACAGCAGTCTTGAAAAGTACTCCCTACCAAAATCAGTAAAACTGCTTAGAAAAGACACAATTTTTAGAATAAACACCTTACTATCCTTGGGCTTCTTTTGGTCACCGTCTGACTTCTCACTTTTTTTATTTTCCAGACTCTCTTTTCTACAAAACAACACAATAACAATTACAAAGCACATCATGCAAAGACCGATTTTAAGTGAACTATCTCATTCTATGAAAATTTAAGAGAGCATACTTAAAACCGTAAAGTATTTAAAATTATTTGCACAGCAGCAGGTGTCAGAGCAATAAAATCTACTGCATTTGAATGCAATGATCCATTTAAAAGTTTATGATTTTGAATATAATTCCCGAAGCTAATCCCTAAAAAATTCAAAGCGTGATAATTACTCCTTTCTAAAGGGATAAACCGTGCCCTCGGACTTATACAAACAACTTTCATTGACTTCAACAGGCCTGCACTGATTTCAAAGGAAGGTTTTCTTCTTGTCTATATAAGGCTTAGAGAACTGATTCCACAGGGAGTTGTGCACTGTTAACAACAAATACATTCTTGTCCTAATTGTGCAATAAATCCTACCGTTGCAGTGTTTAAATATCAGTTGGCTTATCATTATGTCCTTAATTCACCCCATTTTCCCAATTACACTTTAATCTAAAATCATATTAATTGGGTCTTATTTTAATAATTAGATAAAATACGTTTCTTGAGTCAAATTCTGAAGATGGTAAAGACATCTATATAAAGAAAATCCTTATGAAAGAAGTCAGTACCCTCTTCCTTCCCTCTCCTGCTTCTTTCAAAATGCCCATGCTATTTTACCTCGCGTTCTTTTTCCTCTCTTTTTCTTCAGCTTCTTCCTTCTGAGCTGTATTTAGACTTTCAGCATCTGCCAAGTTATCCACAGCAATGGCCAAGAAGACATTTAGCAAGATATCTATTTCAAATCATTTTAAGGACATTATGCCTTACTATACTTGTTTGACAGTGTTTATGCTGATTATAAACCAATGTGAGAGACATAAAACACATGTTCCCAACCTACAGCATAGAGATTCGTGATGCTGGAGTGTAGTGCAAATAACAGTCATTTAATGGACCAGATTAATAGTGGGTGTAAAATGAGCAGAGATCCACTAGGGTCACCGATTTTAAAATGGCAGAATACCTGACATATTTTTAAAATAAATTAAATCCAACTTTATGATAGTCTAAGCAAGTTTCAAATATGAAACACTGTCTAATAAAAGTGAAGACTGTTCAGGAATTTTGAAAAATTTGTTTTTATAATGCACTATTTTCTGTGTTCACAACAATCTATGTATGTATCAGTTAAGTACAAATGCTGATACAAGTACTTTGCAGTACAGAAAATAGAATGGGCTTTCAAGAACTTCTGAGAACAACATTAGTTTCTGGTGCCACACGGGGCCAAGGAAGTATTTCCAACAAAGGCAGGAAAGGGGAATGCTTCAGCAGACTTAATCCTAACTCACTCAACATTTCTTCATGCAGATCTCTCTCATCTGGTCCCTGCACTATACAGCGGATCACTGGCTCGACTGTCAGTGTGTGTCAGAATTAACAGGGCTATAGCAAGCATCAAAAGGATGAAAAGGAAATTACTGCCATAGAGATCAGTCCACATCCACGTGTTTTCAAAGGGGAGACAAGCAGGCAGAATAGGGTTATTTTTCCACTGAAGGAAGAAAGAAAAATTTCTCAGTTTTCTGCCACCGTGGTGGCTGGAGATGGACTCAGAGATCACTGTAGTCTCATTCATTGAGGAATGAACATGCAAAGAAAGTCTATTTAAAGGACTTGTGCATTTGTATGTCCACTGCAATTTACTCCCTCTTAGAGAAATTTTGCGTATGTTCCTGGCACAAAGCCTCATTGGGAGATGTTTCCAGTGAGTGCAAAGGATACAGTTACCACAGATGAAGAGGATAATGAAATATATACAGACTATCATGCCTGAAGATGATGGGCCACCATATGCCATTATGCCATCATACATAACAGCATTCCAGTCTTCACCTGTTAGAATCTAAGAAGCAGATATATTATTAGTAACTCAATGTCAAAAAGAGCAACAGAGAAATACATTTCCTCTGACCACAATACCCAATAAGGCTAACCTTCTGTACACATAAAGCAATACCTTCATCTTTTCATGCATTGTTTTAAAATTTCCTTTTAAATAAGCATCTCCTGAAACTTTGGGTTTAACTCTACTAGCTTTTATTTTATGCTTCAAAGGCCAAAATAGAAGCCTATAATTTTATCAATTTCAGCATGCAAATGTGAGAGCCCTGATTTGCAGTAATGCCACAAATGTAGTAATGCCTGTAAATGTTCCTAAGTCTTGAAAATCAAATTAGTATGTGTTTTAAGGTTATCTTTAAAAAAAAAAAAAAAATAGTGGCCATAAATCTTTTCTAGATTAAACCAATCAGTCTAATTCAGGTATCTAAACAGAGGAAAAAAAAATAAATCATAAACCAGTGAAAAGTAAACTGTAAGTATGGCCCTATCTTTTCACAAATAACAGACAAGTTGCTTTAAAATTTTAATAAACCTGACAGTGTCTCGTTAAAGAAATTCATACTTATTTCTATTTTATTGTAAGCTATATGCCCCATATGCAAATATGCACTCTTATAATGCTTTTCATTTTTTTTCCTGCTTAGGAATAATGGAACTTTTATATAGCTAACGAAGTTAAAGAAAACAATCTGATTAAAATAAAAGTAACATTCCACCTCTTTTCCTAGTCATTTGTGTGATGGACAAAAAAGATCTAATTTTGTGAAGTACTATGACAGCTATGTTGCATAGATAGATCAAATAAGACATGAAACAAATGGTATAAATGGTGCAGAGTTACCAAGTATTGAATTTAATGAGCAGAACACTACTTAAAGTAAGCTGAATAAATAGTATTTGCGATTTTATTTTCAGGCAACATGATCACTTAAACAGTTTTGTTGATCGTCAAAGGTAAAATGTTTCATACGGGATGAAAGAAAGTTACCTGGAATACAGTTAAAAGAGCTTGTGGAAAATTATCGAAGGTGCTCCGTTTTGTTTGAGTTTCATCAAAATTAAATTTGCCTCCAAACAGCTGCATTCCAAGCAACGAGAAGATTATGATGAAGAGGAAAAGCAGAAGCAACAGTGAAGCAATGGACTTCATTGAGTTTAACAAGGATGCTACCAAGTTGCTCAGGGATGCCCAGTGCCTATAAATTAAAATGCGTGTTAACACACACCAAAACAACCCCCAGCAAAACAGTAAAACAGCAGTGCATGATGAAGTATTACACAAGAATTGCTGATCACCCTTCAGCTATCCCTAAAGTTAGCAGTATTAGTTGATCTTACCTTGTTACTTTAAAAATACGCAGGAGACGAACACAGCGAAACACTGAAATTCCAAGGGGTGACATAATTTCCAACTCCACCAAAATGGTTTCAACAATGCCACCACAAACAACGAAGCAATCAAAGCGGTTAAAAAGAGAAACAAAATAAGCTTGTAGGCCCAAGCTGTACATCTTTACTAACATTTCACAGGTGAATAAAGCCAGAAGAACTTTATTCGCAATATCTGGAACAAAATTTAAAAAAAAAAAAAAAAAAAAGACATTCAGCAATTGTCTCATAGATTCCATTTTTAGCATATTGGTACTACACTTTCTATAGCAGTTTGCAGGCTTTTGCTTAAGAAAGCATATGGGGCTTATGTTGGACTGCATTTGATGCCTAAGTGGCAAAAGTTCCAAAAGCTTCTGGCCACCTATAAACTACTCATCCTTCCAACCCATTGTGCAGTTCATGGCTGCTCAGCTCGCAGCTTGAGTCCACACTCTAACAGCCCACAGCATGTTCTGCTGTGCCAGTTACCATTTCCTTCCTCATCTTTCAAGTGTGGTTTAACAACAAAAGTACAGGTATTTACAATTTAGTGGTGTCAGGTTTTTGCTGGTACGCCATTAAGCTGTGTTACAGTTGTGGAAATCAAATACATTCAGTCATTTCTCTTATCGCCCTTTGGCTGGGCTGAATATTCTTCAGGAAAGCAAATAACAACAAAATGGCAAAGGACGAAAGTAGTCACCAATAGAATGCAAGTAGCCGAAGTCAAAACAGGACAAATAATTTTTGATTGTACCTTGAATCTGGGTCAGCCAGTCAGGTTGATTATAATGCTCCGATGAGATAGTTAACGTGTTCAGAAAGACCAAGACAATGACAAGCCAATAAAATGTGACAGATTTTACTGCAGCTCTACATTTTCTTCGATTAAATCGATTCCAGCGACGCCAGCGTCGACTGAAAGTTCAAATAAAAACAAATTTATTATTATACAGAAAACAGATATGAAATGGAGAGTTTCTTCTGTGTAGAAAACATAGTGCAAGTATGTATGTGTGAGCAGCTTTATTTTCATAAATATGTGCACAATACTTCAGTTAGCTGTGTAAATTATTACCGGTTGCAGATGAGGGAGTGTTAATTTTTTATTCCTTTTTTAGATTTCACTATAGATTTTTAAATGTAAACCACAACTTTTGAGGACTCTAATTGCCTGTGACATAATTAGATTAAGCTGCATTTAACATTTGACTGAGTTACAAGAGATATCTGTCTTCCCAGGCCACATACACTTCACAGCACTAAAGAAAAGCCAGTGAAGCAACTTCAAATTCAAATTACATTTAGTCTGAAAATGTAGGCTTTAAGTTAAACCACAGGCACAATTCTAGCGGGATTAAACAAGGCAGGCATGTTGAGGTCAACTTTTAGAAATCTACCCTACAATGTTAGAAAGCTCAGTCAGCAACTCCTAGACAGTTCTACCGAAGTGCCTCGATGGTGTCAGTGGGCAAATGCTTGTGAAATAAAGAGGGACAATAGAGGAAAAGTAAGCAGACACTACCTAGATATGAGCTGGATTCACAAGTGAGGGTATTCGCTTCGGACTCATAAAACTAGATTCAATTTCCCTGCTTCACTTTTGGGAACTTTAGCAAACCAATTAGTCTCCCTTGGTTGCATTTCCGTTCGTGAAACACTAAGAATATATATTGCTGGGTCACAGAATAGAAGGATTAGGAAGCACTTGGTATTACCTAAAAGGGGGGCATATAAAATTCACAGAACTAGAGCCATGGACTCAGATAATAAATTTCAGGAATCAACAACTGCATCATCCAAAATTCAAGGGACAGAGCAGGCAGATTCCAATGAAAGCTTGATTTGGCCTTAAAATAGAAAAGGACTGAGAGGACTATGCAGGTGTAAGCTTCCTCCCCTACAGTTTCCACTATGAAGCTAGTCTAGCAAAATACTGTTGTGATGGAGAGCGGGGCTCAGTTCTGCTTGTTCATCAGAAATTTTTCACTTTTGCCAAAAGTAGCCCTAGTGAAGTGAGCCAGACCTGAGAACCAACTGGTGGAAACCAGTTTCTTTTTTTTCTGGGCTGATTTTAGCTGGCCACTTGTCTGATCCAATTCATTGCTGTGCCCCGTCACAGAAAGAGCAGGAAGAACGAGTAGCTGAGACAGAGGAAGGGCACCGCAGCCCTTCTGGCAGTACCAAAACATGGAATGATGGCTTTTGAAAAGTGTTACAAACAACTACATGAATTTCTTAACACTTCTAGTGTCTGTATTAGCAGGTATTGTATTTAGTATGTACAAAAATCAGAAATGCTTTCAAACTGCCTCAGAAAATATAATCCATATGCAGTAACATCACCATAAAAATAACTGAGCTCGGCCCTGCATTCAAGAATTGACGGGGTTTTCCTTATGCACCTGAAACTTGTATTGTAGTAATAAAATTAATACTGGTTTCAGATATTAGTACAATGATATTTCAAGTCTTTGCAATATTCTATATACATATATATATATATATATAAAAGAACATAAGGGAAAAAAGTCCTCTCCTGAACAAAATCAACATGGTATTCAAAGACATTCTTATCTTGTCAGTCCTCTGCTAAAGAGCACAATGTCCACGGAGAGCATCAGGAGGGCTCACTCCCTGGGTAGGTAAAACAGCCTTTTCTTACACTTACAGAACATCCTATCATTGAAGTCAACGAGACAAGAATAATACTGTTTGGATATCTCCACTCACAGGAGCCAAAAGCAGTCTCAAAGTATAACTCATAGCTCTCTGAAGCCAATGGGTTGGTTTTGTTGGGTTTTTGTGCTGTGGGTGGGTGGTTTTTTTTTGTTGGGGTTTTTTCTTTGTCTGTTTGCTGTTTGTTTGTTTTTTCTCCAAAAGGTCTGTGGAATCAGTGATGAAGCACTATAGCTAAGTGGTATACATAAGAAAATGCTGCCAAAGGGTGTGCAGTGGCACTTACATTTAGAACTGTATGAATATCTGCAGACATAAAAAGCCTACAGTAGTTTTCTAACATTGTGAAAGTGGTACAAGTAAAGAAATAAACAGTAAGTAGCAGACTGAAGTAGATGGCCTGTTGTGCCAGGAAAACCTGTGGCTTTATAAAACAGTAAAACAAATCACACTATTTTCAGGAGAGCTTTCTATTTTTCAGTAACCATCCCTCCTAGTTTTAACCAAGTATCTTCCCCTCCGTCCTCCTCCAAAAAAAGAATAAAAAGTACTTTTACTTTGAAAAGAAATTCCATTTTCATAAGTTTGCAATGATATAGTATTGCTTTCATAAAATCATCAAGCATGTTTCACAAAATACAGCAGTTGAGTAAATATTAAAATCACACAGGACACAGCTGAGAGCTTCTTTTAAAAACCCAAATTATTTACTGTCATTGTTCTCATTAAATAATTAATCATTTTTTCTTCATAACTGCTTATGAGAAAATAATTATTCCTAGAAACGTGTTTCAAATTTCACTTCCATTCACTCAAGTATCCATGTTTAGGTGGTACTTTAGGCCTTGGACTTAAATTTGCATCCACACATGGGATCCAGCCTCGCACTGACTCCAGCTCAACTCAGTGGCAGTCAGTCATGTAGCATCTATGATGTTTAGTTTGTTTACTTGCTATTCATGTCTCTGTGCACTGCTACTAGATCTACACAAAGACAGAAACATGCATTTTCAGATTCCTTTGTATCAGCAGTCTTTCATCATAAGATGGTATTCTTCTAAATTGGACTTTGTTTAGAACCACATGCATAATCCCTTTGTCTGCAAAATCGGCATGCCTCCTATTTTCACCAGCAAGCTCACAGAGAAATAAATATTAATGCCCAAGATGAATTCTTCTGTTATTGTGGGTGCTAATATCTGCGCAGAAACCCTAGATTTCACTGCTCTTATTTATAAAATAGGGGACTGAAGAACTGCACCAGAGCACGCGCTCACTCACGAAAAAAATCAAAGGCTTTGAGATTATTTCTCCATTTCTCCTTTTTGTAGTTACAGGATTCAGGGCACACAGTACCAGCTTTGTAGCATGACTTGAAGCTTCATGTAATCATATAATCATACTAACAAATGAGGAAACAAATTCTTAAAAAGAAGGCTCTTCACAGAGGATGAAGTGCACAAAACTCTTCAGCTGGCAAATCTCCATCTTCCTCTAATCATAGCTGTGTTGCTTCCATGTGAGGAGAAAAAACAGTTGTTCTAGTATCAATGTATTTCAACTTCCACCTGGAAAACCAGAAATATGTGGCGCAGATCATATTTACTCATATATATCCTAATGTAAGGTGTGGTTAATATACACCTTCACTTAATAAACTAGCAGATGATTACTACATCTTGCTAGGACATAATTCTCTTGACTAAGTGCCCATCTGACTGTATAGAAATGTATTTCCAAGCATCAACTTCTATTTTCACTTGTGGTACAGCTAGTACAGGCAAGCTACAGTTTGCAGTAGAAAAACCATTTTTTATTTTGATGTTTCCAGTCAAACCAACTTCTTTCATAAGCTATATCCTGATTTACTTCACCCTGAAATACGGTGTACTGCCATTGCAGAACAATATTCCTGAAGCTGTAGTGAGAATCAGGCCAGAAGGGTGAGAACTACACCAAGATTTAGCATTTGTCTTAGAATGTGCTAGGACATCCTTGACAGCTTAATACAAATTCTAGGGCTTCGCTGTAGAACTGAAATTTTCTGTATTTTAAGCAAACAGAGTTTTTTAGAAAAAGTAGTGATTTCCATGAAAAACACCAAAACTACATTCTTCTGACATATCAGAAAAATTGATTTTGCAGATATGGGATGCTAGGTATCTAGAAGCAATGCGATGAGAACCATGAGTCTGCAGATCCTTAAAGAGACAAAAGAGCAGATACGCTCTGTTCTTAGTGGCACTGCAAAGCCAGCAGCTCTTCAAAGGGATTCTTCAATCTGATAACAAACGATGTCAGCTGGTTTGGGGGATCTGGGAAATAGTGCAAGCCTTGCACAGATGCAAACATCTGGTTGGAAGACAATACCACAACTACAATTTTGAGCTCGGTTGCCTCAAAACTACTCCTTACACAGATTCATTACGTTAAAAGCGATAGATATTTCTCCAATGCTACATGAAAGTTGAAGGGAGAATTCCCATCACCAAATTCAGCTTTAAAAGTTTGTTTGAAGACCTTAAGCAGCTGCAGATCCCTGGAGCACTTCCAAATGAGAGACACCAACATCCCACTGCTAGCTGCCACAACTTCTGTGAACAGACACAGCCATATGCGGATGAATTAACTTCTGTGTGATTTGTGGTTTTTAATGCCACAAGAACAGATTCTGATCAAAGAGCTCATGCAAAAGACATTCAGGACAGTGGCAGAATCTGGACAGCTGGGGATACTTTTGTGACTTTCTGGCTTGCAAGTAAGTTTTAGTTCAAGCTGATGTGATGATTATGAACATTGATTGTAGAGATAGATAGACCTGACTGCTTCTTACTGCTTGGACAGGAATATCAGGTTTGGGTAGAAATTTTCCTTTCTCAGAGATGACATAGCAGCTTTCATTTAACAGAGCTTCTGGAGTTCTCTTTTTCCTTAAAAGATGAATAAAGGGCATGTTTCAGAACATAGGCATTAGTTTGCTTTCTCTGTCACACTTCTGTGAGTCCCCACTGTGCAGACAGACCAAACCTGGATAATGCAGTGTAATAGAAGAAGACTACTGCACTGCCTGGTATCTGAAGTTTCATGTCACTGCTTCATATTCGAGTTTCTCCTTTAAAACCAGCAGAAGTAGCAATAAATAGTAGGCTCTAAGGTTGATTGGAGACAATCTCATGATTTAGGATTCTCAGCTAATGGAATACTAACCAAATTGTTCCATTTGTTCTACTGTTACGGTAACTGGAAGGAATGGCAAGAGAAACTACAGATCATTAGCACACTGAATCGCTTTTCTTTATTAAGCCAAAAGCAGTGTCATCGCTCATGACGGGTTAAGATCAAAGGTCCACATGGATGTAGTTGGTCCACTCAACTGGTGTAGCTGAGGCCAGTTTCTATAGGAGGAGGCATACAAGAAAACACAGTTTTCATAACTAGTGATGAAACTTCTAAAAAGTTAGTTGTGTATTCAACTACAATCCTAAATTGCCAGATCTCCATTGGCCAGTCTTCAGCAGAGTGAGGCCCATTCGTATGCTGTCACCTGTTTGCTGGCTGAAAGGGATGATAAAACAAAGCTTGATTATAGTGTCATATGAAAAAAACCTCGCAGTGTAGAAAAGAACCAGTTAACTGTTGCCTGGGAGCTCTTCACCAAAAGAGATTTTTTCAGAAAGAACACAAGTCCACTCCAGCTGCTTGCAACTGGTCAACACTGGTAGGTCATTAGAGCTTGTAAGCCTAGTAGAATAAACCTGGGCATGTTATCCCTCTTCATTGCTCCAATGAGAATACACTGGTGTTACCAATGAATTACCTGCTATACATCCAACACTGAAATCACTTTTAGCAGGGTTAAAAAATTGGAATGATTCCAGAAGTTGTCAAAACTGCTGGTACTAAATGTTGCCAAATCTTATTGATCCTTTTTTTTCCACTGAAAATTCTCTGTGAAAACTATTTATTCTGTGCCTTGTCTGCATGTGTAGAAGGGTCTTTGGTCTTCATGATTAACTAAGTCTACCACTTGATTACTTACTTTCAATCACATAGCTATATTTTTTGGTGCTTCATGGGTTAACCTAGCCTTTTTAAACAGAAAGAGATATCTCTTCTGCGTTCACAATTATCCTTTCTAATTATTAAACATGTGTCCTGTGAGACTGAAAAATAAAATAAAAATAAAGAAACCTATTAGTTTTGTACTGGCACACCCAGTGTCTACAATATCAGCACCATTAATCCTTAGTTTTCCTTATAACAGTTCCCTTCTGCATACTTCGGAATGAAATCTTATATTCCCAAATGCTCCTAGTAAGTGAAAAGAGAACTACAAACATCAGCAAAGCAAATCTGGGAGTTTTATTTCCAAAAGCATTCATGGATACTTTACTTTTGTATTCACTAGTAATTGTTAGGAAGGATTTTCACGCCGTGAAATTTAATGTACAATAAATAAAGAATAACTATATGAGTGCTTCATGAAGTGTAAATAGTCCCAAGGAAAAAAGTGATGAAGAGAGAGGAAGATACTGACCTGAACTTGGATTTTGAGATGGTTTGACTAAAAGAAAAGAAAAAGACATTTTTAAGAATGTGGAAAAACCCCACAAATTCATTCTCTTTAGAACTTTGCAAATCAATACATTGGAATTACATACACATAAACCCAAGCTTTTAACAAAAAGCATCAATGCTGAAATTCTACTGTCTGTTATTTATTTTCTGAAATATCATTCCGAAGTAAAAGAAAAGAAATCTCCTTTAAAACTAAGTAAATAAACTTTGCTGCTTGGAAGGCACGAAAATCTGAGCAAATAAATAGTGAACACCATGGGATATAGAAAAACTCACATACACTCAGTTATTACCTAAAAAAAACCCCAAACGTTCTCCAGATCATGCACAATTTAACAGAAAATATTTCTTGTTACATTCGGAGGGGACTTCTTTTTATTTTGGACAATAATTCTATTTCACACAAGCTTTCAGGAAAACGTGACTCCACTGGAAGCTTAGTTGAATTGTTTTATATCTTCTTAACTTGAAAATTTTAGGACTGTTTTTAATCCTGTAATAATTGGTCTAATATTAAACTACAGAGAGAAAGAAAAAAACTTATCATGCAAAGTTTGACTCTTTGAAAGCAGTTTTGCTAAACAAACACCAGGGAAAGAATGATTCCTTTAAATCTGGAGATGACGAGGCTGGGTACTTGAAAACAGTCCCTGTACTTACCACAAACTCCCACAGCATGCTGGGGTCTCTCCTTCTCCGCTCACGTTCTCTGTGTTCACCGATTCCGTTTCACTGGTGGGCATGCTTGCTGTTAGGAGACAGAAACTGCTTTAGATCGACAGCCGAGCAAGGCGCTACACAGAACGTGATCTCCTGTTCTACTGCAAGAATGCCTCCACTTTGTGGGGGTATAATGAGAGCCTGGAAGATCGGAGGAATAGCAGATGAAGTCTGACACTTCATCAGCCCTCAAAAGAAAGTATACAGAATTCCAGAGTGTATTGTAGCTTTTCTTGTTTCTTTCCAATGATTCAACATAACTGTTGAAAACCCACTACAGAATACAATGTAGAGGAGTTTTGTAACAGAGCATGCTACCCCTTGTAAAGAAAGAAACCCGAGCTAGATTTTTAACTTTTCATTTAAGAAGTGTTCTGTTAAACACTTTGGAGGTGCTTATCAGTTTAAGTGTTAACAGGCTTGCTAATTCCACGAAACATCATCAAAACTCTGCTGAAAATGGGAACTATCACTCTCTGATCATACTGACTACCCAATGCTTTTACTTCCATAGTGAATTATCGAGGCAAGATACTACAAAGTAATTGTGCCTGCAAATACTATACAAGCAGACAGGAAGGAGCACTGGAATGGCAGAACAGATACTACAAAGGATGGTGAGAATTACTACAAGTGAAAAGGGGTCACTACATTTGTTACACACTGAATTACTGTACATATAGCGGATCATTACTGAATAGTTAGCAATTGTAGCTAAAGGATTTTTTTTTAGACAAAACTCATTGGTTGTCATTGTGTATCTTCAAATCAACTGAAATACAGAGGGAGGACAACATAGATCAAAAGGTGTCAGGAAACGAACAGCCAAAGTTGTCAGTACTTCCTAGGGGAGAACAACTACTTCCATGTCCACAAAGCAAGCATAAAAGGAAAACCTCAGGAACAAGAAAGTGTAAAAACAATGTTGCTGGTTTATACAGTAGATATACCATATAAAGTAGGAAAAAATAAAGACGTATAGGATGCACTAAAATTACCATAGAACAGGAAAAATGAAAGAAAACCAGAGTGTCTTAAAAGGTATTCTGGGGCATATCTTTCTTCTGTTTTGATGGTTTGCTTATTTGGGTTTTTTGTTTGCTTTCTTTTGTTTGGGAGGGTTTAAGCCAATGTCTGTGGACTAAGTACTGAAGGCAGAAGGGCTGCAATGCCTATTTCTGTTTGGGATGTCTCACTACTTTGGTAGCCTAAAGAAGGCTTAAAGAAGGCTTAGTTACATAAATATAAATGAGAGTGGAGAATCAGTCCCTGAATACTCTGATTTGTCTACAGATCAGGTACAAGGCGAGTTTCTCTGCAAAACCTCTATATTGCCTCAACACTGACATAGAGATACATGGAAGTAGTAAATGGTAACTCGGTTTCCCTGCCAATCTATTCCATCCAGGTTGAGACACTGATGGGCCTATGCAAGCTAGATGCTCAGCTACTATTTGCAACAGCTGGGAATCTGTCCCCATAAATCTAAGTCACCATTACATGAAATGTTAAACAGAGCTGGCATAACAAAGAAAGATCCAAGATGTCCATGCGGGAGTTTGAATCAATCAGGCACTTCAGGCAGTAAGCAGAGCAAAACCTTCTTTCACAAGCTTCTTCTGTTTTGAAGAATCTCATAAAATATTACTGTAGTTGCTTTATACATGAAAACTCCCTGGTTAGCACCTGCAAGTACCTCAAGTCTAATATGCTTCTCTCTATAAATCCATTTTAAAGAATGACTGTTGCTAGTCTTGTGTGAACTTCACATCTTACAGTTACAGAGTTCAAAAGGAATTTCATTCAAAAGTAAAGCAAACAATCTTTGATGACAGCCAAATTTGAGTACTAAAACTTCAAAGGGTTTAAGGAAAAAAAACCGACAAAACTATTTCAGACGTAGTCTCAGATCTTCAGAACTAATAGTTTTTATTTTTAAATGCCAGAGTCTTTTGCAATAAATGCAAGGAGTTTCCCTGTCTGGTAAAGAACTGAAACAGTTGTTTTATGCTGGGTGACTTGCATGCTGTTAGGAAACACAACAGAAAACATCACAGCCACCTAATGATGAACTTTTTAGCACTTATGATGGGCAACTGCATAACATGAATGCAGGAGTCTTGTTTCATACACTGTTACTAAGAGCTGCCATGAAAACAGAGCTAGGCTCACTTTTGCAAGTATTACATGTATGCAATGTGTGTCTCCCACTTGTGTTTCAAATTTACCAGCTCTTCTCTTAATCTAAAGCAGTACCTAGAATCCAGTTCCTCATAAAGTGTCACTCGGTATCACACAAATGCTATTTGTTTTAATACATGCCAAATAATTTTAAGAGCATAAATTAATATAAATTTAATTCAAGTCTACCTAGACTTGGTGCATTAACCCACAGTAAGGAATATCAGCCCTTTTTGAACATGACTGCATGAAGAAAAACAAAGTATCATAGAACAAAAGAACCGTATCTGTCCCTATTGAAGCCAATGTCAGTTCTGCCAATTATTAAATACAGCCAGAACGTTACCCTCTCTTTCAGACAGGACTATTGCTCTAGCTCTGTTAGTGTCTTGCAGGTGCCAGGTTACAAAAATGAGAGGAAAAAAATGAATCATAAACAGTTTACATTAGAAACTCAGCTATCATTACACTGTAACTTATATGTCAAAAGAAAAACTTGACAGAAGTACTGAGGAAGGTACCGTGTAGAAGTCCAGCTCCAGCAGTGCTAGCAAGTAGTTAAATTCTGAGCCAGAAGAAAACAGTAACAAACCCTGCATGACCATGTCCACTCTCGCTAATGCAAGCAACCTGGCAAGTCTTGCCAAGACGCAATGTCATGACCACAGCTTTTACAGGGCAGCGTTCACTGGGCAAAGTACAGCACAGAATGAACTTTAGAAAGTCTGTCTGGTCTCAGTAAGGCCAGTTTTGAGATCTTTAAACTGGTACTCCAGTATTCAAAGGAAGATACCACATTTTCTCTATTCTTTATTCACCTTTTGCCCTTGTTTTACTTGCATTCTTCTGGAAGGATTATCTAGAGAGTATCAGCTCTCATCAATTATGGTAACTGGTTTCAAATGAAAGAGTGCTTGCATTAGGCAATATAAACAGCCCATATAGCACTCAGCTTAATACTTCCCTGAGTATACAGAAAACAGGCCAAATTTATCAACTCCTACCTTTTATTTCTGCTAATAAGGAAATTGTTTTTATCATATTACAGTGTTCACTATTTACTCTAAATAGTTCTCAGATTTTGGAGTAGGGATTTTGAATTCCACTCCAGGACATAGCATAACTAATGCACAGCTAAGAGCAAGTCAGTGTCCATCAGCAGTGATGTGTCCTAGCCAGCTGGGCTGGAAGAAAGAAATGCCATAATCCTGCAATATGGCAATTTAATGTCACTGTAGAAACCAGAAGTAGGCTAAATTACATCCTGATGTATTAAACTGTGGTGGCAAGCATTTCTCTTGGGAATGTTTTCCTCCAGAAAGTGTATAATTAGTATGTTAACCTGGTTCAACTTCAGCTATGCATTTTTGATCCATAAGCTGCTCTCATTTCCACACTTATGTATCTTGGGTAGCCTCTGGAAACACGCTGAAGAAAAAGAGCTGCAAAAGTGAAGTGAACTGCACAGCAAGTCATCTAACCAGTAACTGGCTGTCTCCAGTAAACTGGAGAGATTCTTACAATTCTTTAAAAAGGTACTATACTGGCAAAATTTTAGATCAACCTTGCAAAACTGTCGTCTTCTGTCTGCTAGTAAAATCCAACCAATTCCATGAGCTCCAATATTCTCCTAGTTCTTTCTCAAATCAGGACATGGATGTACATATATGAACATCAGTACAGGTCTTCTGAATGCCCAGAAAACACATCAGAAAGAAGTGGTACTATTTATTCTGCCTGTGGAGCTCCTTGGTATAAATTCAGTTTAAGAAGGGGCTGCCTAGAAGATGTTCTACATGATACCATAATGATCTGTTTTCACAGTGCAGATTTAATGTTGACACTATCAGCACTCATTTTACAGGCTCTCTCTTTTTATAGGCAGCCCACAGTAACTCAATATAAGGTTGAATAGTTGCATAGCAGTGGAAGGAGAGTGAAATAATCAGTTTTCATTACAGAAGTATCGCTGTACCAATCACTTCTAGCTTGAAGGTTGACATGATGAATAGTCTACAGATGTAGTGCTTTTAATAGAGAGGTANCTGAAGGTTGACATGATGAATCCTGGGCATGTTGTATACTCTACAGCTGTAGTGCTTTTAATAGAGAGGTAGAAGTAATATAAAAAAACAGAACAAAACAAAACTTAGGGTGGGATTTCTAATCCAGCAGTAGTCTAAGTTTGAGCTACTCAGATCAGCATAATAGTCTCACAAATACAGAAAGAAACAGACTTAGGTCACTGATTTGTAATTTGGGAAAATCCTGTTCATAAAAGGTACACCTGCCCTGTGAGACAGATGAAACTAAGACAGCGCACAGCTGTTTGAGATAGCTTTGGACTAGCAAGGTCAGGTACTAGCAGCGAGCATTTGTGACCAGTGGATGATGGCAAGTTTTCAGCCGGTTCCATGCTGCTCCGTGACAGACATCAGAACCTGAACCTGCCAGCTTAAAGGCTACATTGAGACACATATCCAAAGTAAAAGTGCAACCACTGTCTTTTAGCAACCTTTATGGACAAATCTTCCCGGCCTGTAAAGCTGTGCGGGCTGTTGGACAATATGCATAAGTTACACAGTCTCAAGCAGGCTCAGTATTTGTAGAAAATGAGTCTGTTGGGTCCTAGCAATTTCTGATGTTAATATTCTGCATTCTCTAAAGTAACTCAAACAGATTTGTCAGCCTCAATCTGAAGCACAAGAGTGATTCGTAGGACAGCAAGGAATGCAGTTGCTCAAATAACCGCTGTTGGTAGTATTAAAACTAGATCTCCTAATTACTACAGCTGTGATTATGACAAATCAATACATTTGGCAGTATCTCTCATAATATTTTTGAAAATAGCCATCATATTCTTAAAACCCCTGTCCATCTCCATTGTCAGCAGGAAAGAAATTGAATAAAAGAGAAGCTACAGAAGTGAAATAAACAGCAACAGGAGGAGATACAGTAAAAGTTATGTTTTGTTAGACTCTACATGAAAATTATTGTAAATAAACGGTAAATATTATCATCACACCTTTCTAAGCTTACACTATGACCCATTATAAAGCTTGTCAAATACTTTGATTAAATTCATCCACACCTGAAATGAAAACGTTTTTTATCTGGTTTACTTGACTTTTGAAAAAGAAAACCTATGTCTCAGTAAGAACAGGCACAGACAAAAACATTTCTGTGGAAATCCAGACAGATTAAAGCTTACGCTTTAGGAAGGTAGAGCACTGCAGCACCAGGCTGTTTCAGACATGCACCGAGGCCAGCAGACCGGCATGCACGAGCATCTACACGCCGAAGGTGTGTGCGCCTTTGCGACAGAAAACGCATACCTATGTGCATTCAAAAGCCAACACACCAAATGCACTCCTGGCGTAAAAGAAAGCTCAACGGCAAATCAGAACATATTTTACCATGTTTATGGGAAGAACGGCCAAAGCAGTCAAGTCTGCTTTTCTTCTTTTCTTCCATTAAGTCAGCCAACGTAACCCCTTGGCGTTAAGCACATGTAAATCCCAGCATTTACACAGCAGATGGCAGCAGTTGCAACGCAAAAAAATAAAAATGTGTCCATATACACAACACAAGCAATGTTAGGCAACACAAATTGAAACCACCGGCAGCATAACTAATCAGAGCTAAATCCCTCACTTCTCACTGATTTTTGCATTTTAAGCTAAATTTGCAATGCTTTTAAGTCAATGCAAGCCTTTTTCATTGACATCAGGGTAACTAGCTATCAGTTAATAATAAAGACCTACGACTTTTAGTACAGGCATTTAGTAAATTTACAATTCTAGTAGTTAAAAAGTATTCCATTATTCAACAGCGCTGAATACCTACACACTATCAGCAGCAGAGATGTACGAATACAGGGAGTTCATATATAATGACTTAATGACTTCTCTGGTTAGACATTTTAAAGTGCTGGGGTTGCAGCATAAAACTACGTTTTTAAAGATTATGTAAGAAGTTATTAATCACTGATTTAACTGCCTTTGAAATCTGTACCTTCTCCTGCCTGAGCGAGAACAGATCTTCTGTATCCTAAACCCAGAGGTCTTCCACATCACTGAAGACCATTATGGTGATCTCCCATCACCATAAATCAGCAGTAATCTCGATCATCCAGAGGTTTAGGTATTCAAAGTAGCGACATAGCTTCCTAGAAGCCTGCAAATGATTATCTGCCTATCCTGGGACCCAGCCCTACCTTATGCTTCAAAGACAGTTCTAGGAACACATCATCAGTATATCTGGACTAAATTTATTTCCTAAGTGTACTACTCAAGATTATGAAGCTGGTGATAACTAGCTGATTTTCACCTGACTCCCAAACAGTTAGCTCATTATCGTAACTATGCTCCTAACCCAAAAGCTTCCCACAGAACATCTAGACACATAGCTCGTGCTGTCCTTCGTCATACCTCCTCACACAATGTGATACGCAGTAGAGCATGTCTTGGATGCAAGGAGGTGTAGCAATTCAACAGCTCTTTCTCCTTTACACCCTGCTACAGCTGATACCAAAAATTAAATTTCAAGCCACATATTTAAGCACATGTGCACAAACCCAGAGGTGTGCTGGGAGCTTGCATATTTGCTAGAAATTTCCACTCAAAATATATATGCCTACCTTTAAATCCTTGGGATTTGTTTTAAAGTTCTTTTAATTACTTTCCTTCTATTTCTGCTCTGCAAGTCTCCTCCAACTCTTAAACTTACCCTAAAATTATGTCTCAGTTAGCAGTTCAGAGCCAAAATCCCTCTCAAACTCAACAACTATGCAAACTAGTCTTTCTGATTTATGGAAGACTCATGTTACCTCGAAGCTGTTTAATGAATGCTAGAGCTAATGGTTCTTTTGCAGCATATTAAGAAACAACCAGTTTGAACAGGATGCAAAAAGTTCCTGAGATTTCCACCTGCAGACTTGCAAACCAAGTCCACCAGCATCACAGCTGACACTATGGCTGTCCAATGCTCCAAATAAATTTGGCATCATTTACAATTCTGCATGACAGCCTTGTACAAAGTGCATTTACTATGTAAAATGTGCAATCTTGTATGTCTTAGTCTTAGGATTTCATACCTATACCCTAACCCAGTTTATGCATTCCTTCGGCGGAACATTAGTAGCAATAACGATGAGTAGTGAATTATTTGGCTTTTTGTGCTCTGCTCTAGATAAAAACTCTGTTTGTGCTACAGATCTTCATATAGACACAAATTATTCCTTTCTGGGTGATGCTGGCATCAACATCAACCCGCAAGTTGCCTTCCAGCCGCTCATAAAATTGTTTCCTTCTAGTCAGTAACACAGATTCACACCTTGATTTTATTGCAAACTAAAGAACTAAAAAAATTTCAGAAACTCAAAAATACAAAGACTTTTAAAAACTTAACTACATGCAATACAGATCTAAGTTTGAAAAACTGGTACCTCAATTTCAAAACATGTAATTTTCACTATTTTACTACTTCTGAAAAGTATTATGGCTTAAAAGAACAGTTCACAATACATTAAGAGCACTCGGGGAAAAAATAAAAAAAGATTTGTAATAACATATTATTTCAACACGGAAAATAATGTGAGTTGCCTTTGACAAACCACTTGTAGATGCATTTTCTTATATATACTGAATGGCATCTAAATGAATAAATACCGTAACTTTGCAGAGTATCACATAAATAATAAGGTGCTATTTAGTATCAGTATATATGTTGGCATTTAGACTTAAATCTCACATTTAGTATTAAAACCTGAGTCCGTGTTCTCACTTATGTACAGCACTAAAAGTTCTCTATGTAAGCGCAGCTAAGAGGCTAAAATAACCTCTATCATATTATGACATTAAAATAGCGCTCTTACTGGATTTTAACTTTTACAGTTGTTGCAATACCATGAAACTAACTTGTTCCTTTATGTTAGGCCTCAGGACAGAAGCAATAGAGGGCTACTCCAGCATAAATTACCTTTCCCACTATACACTACAGTCAAATACGTACATTATAAGTGATAATTATACTTCTTAGTGGTAAACACAAGTTTTCATTTATTTCACACTCAGTTAATACAACTAGTGAAAAACATTTTATATAGTTTTCTAGAATATCAGAAAGATCCAGAATGTAATTACCGTACTTCAAAACTAAAAAAAAAAAATCCTATTTATCACAAGGTTATTTCTTAACCGTCATTTTGGCCATTTTTTAAAGCTTTTACTATTATTATTATTATTATTTCCATTGCATGCACATACAGGCAAGCATTCTCTGTGACTAAAGATTTATCATGACACTTTGTGGCAGGTAGCTTGCACGCACTAACTCTTTTCAGCACACAAAGCAAAGTTTTGGAAGAGACTGAGTGCAGACAATAACTTGTACATGGACAGCTCAGAGCAGAATTTTATTGTAAGATATGGATTCATGTTCCATGACTAAGAATCAATACATTAATGGACATGATTGCTCTGCTAACGAACGCTTTTGCACACTGGAAATCAGAAAACAACATCAGACAGGCTGCATTCACCCCGGTGTAACACCCTTAAGAGCAATCAAGCCATCCCACACAGAAGTAGTACAGAGTGAAGAACACGTACTGTTCCGCTTGCCTTCCTCATCAACCTCTTCATCATTTTCAGGGTCAATGTCTTCTGCCTGTGTAATCCAGTCTAAATATCCCTTCAGATCTTCTTCAAGCTGCTGTTTTTCACGTAGCTTCTGAAAGTCCCCCCGGGCCTTGGCTTTTTCTCTTTCCTTGGAAAATTCTCTATCAAATTCAGACAAAGCAGAAAAAATTACTGATTGTCAACCTCCCAGGCATTTTGACCTAGGCCTTGACATTGCAGAACAACATACTGACATAGAAAATAAACTGAATAAACTACACCAAAGATTTGAGAGCTTCTTCGAAAACAAGACAGTGCTGCAAAGAAATCATGGCAAATCCCTATCACATTACACCAAAACTTTCAGAGCTTTTACGATTTAACTGAAAATTAAGCAGTATTCTTGACTCTTCCCACATAGGAAGAGCCCCACCCACCTTTAGTTATGTGCTCTTCTAAACAGATGTAAAAATCCATTTTATTTAATGGCTATGAAGAGTAATTGACTTGCAGTAAGGAAGTTATTTCAGAGAGTTTAGTACTAGTTTTAGCAAAAAGAAAACTCTGGCAGCCAGTTCTAAAAAATCCTGCCTCTTCCAGCCACGGTTTATTGGCCACGTCCAAACATACTTATTTCAGTGTATGGTTCAGAGAATTCCACTAACAAGCTCTCTCTTAACTACGTAATGCATAGACACTTGTGCTGTTTGAGATCTGGATGTTTTGCCCTTTTGCTCTCTGCAACAGAACGTGGAAAATCTGTTCTCCCAGATCAGAAATGCATCCTTTTATATAAACTGAATTCTCTGTCTCACTGCTCTAATCTCAAGACTATGTATTTGACTGTCTGTCTAGTACAGTGATTTGGGTCAATCTCTAAATTATCATGGAATGATAATTAAAATAATTAAGTCATGCTCTTTGAGAAGGAGGCTAGATAAAATGGCCTACTGAGGTCTCTTTCAACCTGAATTATCCCATGAATCCACTATTCAATTAATGATCTATAACTCAACACAGTTACGTAATTCTTGCACCACGACATTTCACATGCCGATATTATTAAAACATTTGGTGTGATACACAGCTCCAAACATGTAACGCCCTTTACTAGAAGGATCAAACATTTTCCAATTTATCTGAGTATCAATATGTACGATTATAGGCAGGAAAGTATCTTTCGAACTGTATTGTAACTATGCACCAATTCCGTATTTAAAAATAAGCTTGTTCTGAATAACCTATTAATCTTACAATAGGGCTGAAACCTAAAAAATGGCTCTAGTAATTTCATTTACTATTCATTTGCAACAGCGTTATTGATTGTGAACAATCACTTGAAAATATTCCCTAAGCAATGCACTCTCAAGGGGAAATTTACTAAAGCACTCAATAATATCCTTTTTCAAGTGGAGAAATAATAGGAAATTAATACAAAACTTGCAAACTATTTTAACAAGGTGAACACAACTATCAATATGATGCTGCCCTGCTAACAAAACAGAGCAGAATAATAGAAAGACTCATAATTTTTCAACATCATATTTCAGCTTGGTAACAGATGTGACTTATTTGTAATTGCAAGGATATAAAAATTTTTAAAACTTGGAGAGATTATATTTGGCAGTCTTCAAATACATCTTCTAAACACTAAATTTCTGCTTTGACATTAGTAAATTTAAGAGTTAAGCTCTTTAAATTCAACCATACACATACTGTTTTCTTCTTTTTAACATTATGTTGCAGAAGCGAAAAAGCTTTCTGCTGTAAAAGCTAAGAGACAGGCACTACACCTTTTACAGTTGAGGACTTAATTCAACAAAAATTTAGTTTGGCATGTGAAGCTCATCCTGCTCCATCTGATGGCACTGTAATGAAGCTGAAGAATGCCAGTGCTTGCTTTGCATTTGCTACCCTTCGCCTAGCATCCAAGGACAAGGTCCATCTAAAGGCCACCTCGTCAGAAAAATGCTTGTGAGAGAGATCAACAGATCTCTCTGAGGGATCATTTCTTTTAAAGCTCAAAAGATGTTTTGGCAGAAGATGTCACAAACCCGTAAGAAATTGGTCTATAGAATGCTGCATTTAAGCTTCTCTCAGAGTATCAAAGGGTCTGTACTTTACATCTGATTGAAACAACATACTCATGACTTTCATTCCATAGGCAGTATTTTTGAAAAAAAAAGAGCTATCATAGCATAGTATGAAATCTAAAAAAAATCTAGCTAGCCTTGCTAGCTTTTACTAAGTATTCATGGTTTGTTTAGTTAAGTCCTCTGGGTCCATTATGGTGAAGGTTATGTGATCTGTGTGAGCAAAGTAAAGCGAAAGCTTCTGGTTTTATATGCAGCGAAGAAAATAATTTTTAAATGAAACAGTTGGCAAGGCTGGTATGTTCAACAGCACTTCACCCATGAGTGAGCCACCTTTTAGCTTTGACTCTACATAAAGTGGCCGCATGCAGAGAATTAAGCACAGTTTTTCATGTACACAGCTAACTGACCTTTCCCTCTAATACAGCAAAGAAATCAGGCATTGTCTTGTTAAATGCTGCTGCAATTTATCAGTGGGGGGAGATCCAATGGTGCTTAATTTCCATGACATGTAAAAATTTTGCTTTGAACACCTGACTTTGTATGGAAGTATAACACCTGAGAAGACTGCATATTCTTTAGGGGGGGAAGAATCTGGCTCTCTGTTTTTTTTTGTATTACAGTCACAATGAAATTAAATCACTCAGACACACATGTATATATTCCTGATTTACTGAAATACCATGAATAAGAAAGTGGAATTAAACGGAATAGGAAAGTAATGAGTTTCCTGTCAACAGAACAAAAGCTTTTTTTTTTTTCCCCAAGAAACAAGAAATAATTTGAAAAAGATGGTGTGAGTGAGAGGGGGTAGAGATCCTGGCTCTTTAAAGCTCCCGACAAAGACATTTAGATAACACGATATCTGAATATTTAGCCAAAGATACGTAGACAATGGCTGATCTCCTGGAAGGAGGAATAAGACAGCTGCTTGTGCAGCATTTCATGGCTGTGGAGAGCACAGGCTGGGCCCAGGGCAGAAAGAAAAAGCTTTTGGCTATGTAGGCAGCACAAGTACTGACATGGTTGGACTAAGGGCTTGAACCGCCCTCCCTGACTGTCATCAACCCAGTACTCAGTCCAGAAGCCTATGAAGCTGACAGGCTTAGGAAGTGGTAAGGGGACTTAAACTCTGTAAATATTTGGTTTCACAAATGCCTGTGCTAAGAGCTAACTTCAGAATACATATTTCATTCTGGTTTGATAAAATGACCTGAATCCGGCATTTGAAAGCTTATATTTGGGGGTGAGGTGGGTGTTGGTCATTGACTAAACTGACAAACATCGTATTCAAAGAGCTGTTGCAACCATGCCAGCATTCATGTGTGGATATCCACTAAAATATTATTTAAGGTCACTCTCCACCCAAGTTGCAAACTGAAAATTCCTGAGGAGCTACTCTGATTTGACACCAGCACGCATGAAATTAAAATCAGGCCTATCGCCTGTAAAATTTAACAATAAAATGGATTTAAACAACTTTCATAAAGCATAGAACTCGATGAACACGTTTTTGCTCCAATTTCAACTAGAAAAAGCCAAGCTTACTACTGTTTCATATTTTAAGGGATAATACACTTCAAAAATCAAGACTTCATGATAGCAGGGCCAGAAAGAGCTTTTTGCAAACCTCTGCTTCTGAAGAATCTTAAAAAGCAGACCTGCATAACTTGTATAACAACACCTTGTATAATTACCTGTTTGCCTTAAAAATATATATTTTCTTCAAAACAGTCTATTACTACCTAGATGGAGACAGTTTGGGTTTTTATTTCATTGTAAATGCAAATGAATCGGACAACCTAGCCTAATTTTATCCTAACTTTGACCTAGTTAATATGACTGAAAATTGCAGCATATGACAATATCCTGAAAACTGAGTAAAGCTTCAAAGTACAGCTATAGTGTAAATAACTCAGCAATTGCACCTGTAGCAGAAAGCAAACATAACTTGCAAAATACAGGATTATATGGAGATTTACCTACATAATCCATTTGTATTGATAACTAAGCTACTAGATAAAATACAAGCTTTATTTCTATTGCCCTGAAATTCCTTGTCTCCTTGCAGAAGGATGATTGCAGTTCTCTGTTTAGACACAGCACCATCATCATCAATGGTTGTTGAGGCAGAAGCACATAAAATGCAGGGTTTGAGTTCATGCTTCAATAGTCTAGGAAATCATTTTCATGCTAGGTTTTTCCTTCTTCAATAAAGTGAAATAACTCCTGCTGGTATGCATCTGCAGGGAATGGATTGATGTAACAGGGTGGAGGTGGCAGTAGGAAGTACCTACTGGGACTCAATTACAGCTCTCTGGTTCTCAGACCTTAATTTTTGAAGCAGGGTCATATTAACCCAAAATCCTAAGAAAGCAACTTGCTTAAATGTGACTGTCTGGTACACTCTCCCTTCTCTCTGTCATTCACAGAGATAACACCTAAGGAGACACCTGTACTGGCCTCCTATCAGCTGAAAGTTCTTCCATGCTAAAAGCAGACACTTCTCATCGGGTGGCTTGTGCAGCAACATAAGTGTTGCTGTATCTCCTGTGCATCACTAGGGATTGACAATTTGAAATGAACAGTTGCCTTCAATGTCTAAGCATAAACCAGGGCACTATTTCTTCGCTGGCCATATTACTGCCCTTCCGTGTCACTGCAAACTCTGTGGGAGAGAGAATTCACATACTGCAGTATGCAATTTACTGCACACAGGGTCTGGTATGTGGAAAGTGTTATGCTAAGGCTATATGTAGAGCTGTCTCCCAGGCATCCTAGACTCTCATTTATTTGCACAGAACAGTCACATAATAACAAAAAAGTACTCACAGGAGCACAGTGTTGGCCACCAGACTCACAGAAGAGGTTTCACTCAGTGGTAACCATACCAACCAACAAATTAGCAGAATCAAATCAGAGAACTCAAATTGCTTCAACTCTACAGATAAGCATGGAGAACAGCTCACAGCTGGGTGTAATGTGTAGCAGATGTAGAGAGACATAAGAAAGGTTAAGTAACATCACATCTTCAGTTACTGGAGATTTATGTACATCATTGTTACCCCTTCTTTTAGAAATAATAAAAACTCATAGGTTGAACACTCTAGAATAATTTCTGCAGCACAAAAAAACCCCAACATTCTAGCAGGAATTTTCCTTGAGCAAGGAACACTGGGTTCTCGATGGGAAAATGCAAACTAGTATTACCTCCTCAGTTATTTCCAGTTAGCAATTCTATAGTTAGCAATTCACAGAATGTATATTCAACAGTCCCAGCACAACCTCTGTTTAGCAGAGGGCCTATATAGCATTATTGTACCAGAGTGCCCATGAATGGAACAGCAAGATAAGGAACAAGTTGAGAGAGCAACAAAACTGAGATACGATGTTTCAGACTGTTGTTACGTCTGGATGTTAAGATGTGCTCATTCTGTCCCAAGTAGAGACCCGTTTGGCTCAGGACACGCTGGATTTTTTAGGGGAAGAACTGGCAGCATAGAGTGCCTTCGCCTCACCATGGTGATGTGCACTGTCAACAGGGTTTTTGAAACTGATGTGGTTTGTTAGGTGCTAGGAGCTCATCAGCAAGCATCTCATTGGACTAATCCACAAGAAACCTTGGTGTGATAAGTTCAAGCAGCACTGAAATAAAATCAGTTCCCTTCAAGCTCTTACTCAAGGGTACTGAACTACTTACATGGCCTTTAGTGGTCTCTAAAGCAGTTGGTGAGTTACTGCTGTATACAGCTGAAAGTACTTGCTGATTTATCTATTGTTAGTATATTCAACTGATCAACTGACAGTATTTCCTTGTTTTGTATCTGAGTTATTTTTAATAACCACACAGCAATCAAAATAACCTGATTCAGGTCATAACCTGCTGAGATCTAGAGCTGAAATCCTGCTCCTCTTTTAGAATTTGTATTCTGTTTATGTGAGGGAGTTGAATTTTTATCCAGAATGGGGTTGGTTTTGTTTGTTTTTTTCTCACTAAGACTTTCCTCTGCTGTGAAAGGGAACACTGTCAAAACCAGTTCGCTTCCCTTTTGCTGAAAGACTACGGATGACAGTTCACCACCATTTTCTATTTGGTGCATCATTATTCATATGTCTTTTTCTACACTTTTTTCCATATATACTGCAGACAACAGTTCTTAGGTGTGTAGGCTTACATATGCCAACATATTTTGTATTATATTAATTGACAGATACTGCCATGAGATTAGCATGGATGAGTACACACCCTTAGCTTTTATGTACATACATTGCAAGTAATACTGTGGGAAAGAAATGGAAAAAATTAACCTTCTTTTAATAACCTGCAAGACTTGCATGTAGGAAGATGTAAGCCCTTCTCAGAGCTTACGCTTTAGTGTCCTTTAGCAAAGCAATAAATTCAACTTACACAGATTTATTAATGTGTTTGAAAGGTCTTATTTGTTCCCAGGGCTACCCAAATAAATACTAATGCCTCGAGCAGAAAATGCCGTCAGTGGAAACCATCGCCTAATGATAAGGACTATCTTCAGGAATAGATTATCATGCATCATTAAAAGCCATGCCTCTTGATAAATAAGTTATGAAGTTTTATAATTTATTATTTTCTCTATTCATAGTAAAGCAGTTTAATGCATGCTGAATTACTGGCATATTTAACTTTCAATACACTTTTAAAGGTACTGTCAGGGTGGATGAGTATCTCTCAAATCCCTTCCTTTAAGTTTAGCTTTATTTGCTAACATTCTAATAACCTCAACTTTATAATTTTTAACATAACTTTATAATTTCAGCTCACTGCCTCTTGCACCAATAGTCTTGATATGCTCTGAATATCTGGAAGAGGCCTGTCCTCATCTCCCAGTTTCTGTGCCTAGTATTTCAGGACTTTGGCTAACGTAGGTCCAGTTTATGCCTGTTACACACACAGTGTGCAGCCAAAGCTGCATGTAAAAGCAGGCTCTTGAAGCAGTTCAGCACCCTGCACAGAGCGAGAGCTGCTAGGCAGCAATTTTTGTGCCATTCCAGCAAGTGTAAAGTTGCCCCAAGGATGCACTGACTAATTCTTACATCTTAATCAGAGGAATTTCTAAAAAGTGAAAAAAAAAAGGTGTTCCGGTATCTCTTACAGACCAAATCCACTCTCTGCTGCTGGCTCCAAAGACACAGCAATTGAAATAGAGTGTGACCACGTCACGATTGCTCTGCAATTTCTAGGCATTAAAACAATTATTTGAGCCACATACAGCTTTAAATTTGTAATGCAAATGAGCAAAATACAGCTCAGCCCAAGATAATGAAAAGGCGAAGATACCTGAATACAACTACAGCAGCTTTTAAGAGCCACAAGCATTTTGTTCTTTATTTCCAAATATTGAAAGAATAAAAAAAACACAGTCTTATTGCAAAACATCAGCTGACAGTGCCTGGTGTCTGGCTGGATTCCTAAGAAATTCACTGCACTTAAGGAAATCACGAACAGGTACATGTTTTGAACCACACTTCCAAACATATTTTCAGATACTTTTGTGGAGCTGGATCTAGAGCCAATTTTAAAAATATGTTTAGGGAGCAGCTGTTTGTCAAGTCTGTTCTCAGGCCAGAGCTACAGCCTTCTTCAGAGCCCTCTGTGAAGTTGGACCAAGAGTCATTACTATAGCCCTTTCCTGGAGCCACATCTAAGGTGGTTCTAGAGTAATTGCTAGAGCACTTTTCAGATCGATCATAGGCCAATTTTAGAGGTCTTTCCAAGAGTGGGACTAGGGTCATTTTTAGGGTCTTCTCCAGAGCTGAATCTAGGTTCAGCTGCCCAACCATTGATTGGAGGTGGATTTAGCACATGTTCTGGAACCTGTTCACATAGCCCTCCCTTTAGATTTTTGTAGATGTTTTTTTTTCTAGAGCTGCTCTAGAGAGGTTTAGATAGCAATCCCTTTCTTGGGCTGATTCTAGAGCCCATTTCTGGAAAGCATATCTAGACCTGTGCCTAGGACTATTTGAACAGCTCATTGCTGGAGCTAGAGTCATTTCTGTTGCCTTTTTAAAAGCTGTCTCTGTAATTTCTCAGATGGATCTAGAGCCTGAGCTGGATCTGGAGCCATTTCTAAAACCTGATCTGAAGTATTCTTCTACAATGCTTTTTTCTGTAGAGTCCTGCAAACTGAAATAGCTTTTTAAATGAGAATTGACTTTGAGAATAATATGAATAACACTAATGTCTCTTACAGAGTAAAAAATAAGAGTATTTTGAAAAAGCTGAATTACCTCAAACCTATGAATTCTCTTCAGCTTTGTTATCCAAGGGAATATTTAGAAAGAACCTCCACAAGTCCCCTTCCATGCCGAAACTAAAACATTTACCATGTGCAGATTCCACACACACGTTACTTCTATTAATCTGCACACCTGCTATTAAAAATATGAGCTCTACTTTTAAGAATGTCACCTTCATCAGACAAAACTGACAAGGATCACCATGAAATACTCACCTTCAGAAACAGCTAGATGTAAAACAAAAGAGCTCCCAAATCATCATTCTCATCCATTTACACAGTATCTAAACACATCAAACATGCAGTGCACAAGAGGCATTACAGAAGTACAAAGGGGCAGATGATCACAGACTAACAAAGGAGTGCAAAGAGATGAAAGAATATTTTAAAACTGCAAACAGATCAAAACAGCAGACAGATTTAAATGTACACAGTATGACTTCAAATAACAGGAAGTAACACTTTCATACAGAAAAGGTGTATTAGGCACTCAGATTCCACTTGCAAAATCTGTATGCAAAGCCATGCTTTTCAAGTTGGCATAATTTTTGTACTCTTGAAGTTTGATTGGTTTAGTGGAATTTAACTGTCTTTGTAGATTTATCATAAACCAAGTTTCATGCTATGGTTTGAAAAGCATGAAACCTACAAGCTAATAACTCTTATATGAAAAAGCAAAGAACGCATGTGTTACATATTCAATGCCAGTATGAAAAATATTAGCTTTCTACTAAGGAATACAAATGCATCCATAGGATTCTACTAGTACATCACTTTTACCCATAAAATTTAGACTGGTAGCATAGAAAATATGTGAAAATTATTTAATGTTTAAATACAAATGGAATTCAGTGATCAAAATAAATCAATGTAGCAGTATCCCACGCTCGCCCTTGTCAGAGTTTCAAACAAGTGTGCCAGGAGATTTTCTTTACTTACGTACCAAACACCAGTTTGGTATGATAGGTATCTTTTAGGAATAGTCTCTTTTCCTCTTCTGTGAAGCTCTCACTGTCAATCACTGGTGATATTTATATATCACACATCTCAGTTCACTAGTGTAATTTTCTACAGCATTGAAAACAAAAAACTGGAGTGTTAGGAAGACTATTTCACATATTTAGGGCAAACAATTCATCAAGCACTCTGAGTGCTCAAGTGACACTCCAGTCAGGTGACACTATGGCAGAACATAAATTTAGGAAGGAATGACTTTATTGATTTAAGGTGAGTTCACATCATACTTGACACTGACATTTCTGTTCACTGGAAATCAAAGGCAAGCCAGCAAGGGTTCTGAAGCGCATTAGAGCTCTACAGATCAAGCAATACCTAGAAATCAGTGGTGATTTCTTGTCTGTAGAATAGAACCCAAGGACAAAGGGACATCTCTTCCCTTTCGTCATAACAGCAGCTAAAGAACAACTCCATATGCCAATAAATATCATATACATCATACCATGACAATCCTTATACAGTATTTTAAATCAAATGTAAACCTTAGCTGTGAGGGTCTCTAAACGTCCAAGGCTTCAGTAGAAGAAATGAACACACACAGCAAAGTTCCAGATCTGGCAGTACTTTCCCCACAACTTATTTTTAAAAACACAAGACCTGAAACCAATAACAATTTGAAGCATGCAATGGAAGTGGCGAATATTTAGTTAACTGTTACCACAGGGGACACCTTCACACCAACAGGAAGAAAACTAATTGCTGCTTATGACCTTCTTAAGGGCCACGGAAAGGAACTGTGAAAACCTAATCTTCTAATGACTTCAGTGGGAAGTCTAGTCACACAGCAAGGTTAGGTACCAAAAGAAGAAATCAATTATATTGCAAGTATCCTCATTTATCTGCCCTTATCGCTCGTATTTTGCTTGTCCAATGTGGCTGTGACTTTAAGGCTAAGCCCTTAGTTTTGCAAAAATTTACACATTTGCCCCTGAATAAAAGAAAGCCAATATGACTCTGTAAAGGAGACTTTACAGGGTAGGTCTTAGAAGGAAGAGATTAAATCTAAAAATTAGTCACTATTAGTCACTATTTTAGAAAACACATTGTAAAACCACTCGTCAGATAAAAATGCTCTTAGAGCATAGTTCCTGTTATCAGCAGTCGGAAGTTTTCTCTGATGGCCTGACTTCGAGGAATATAACGGTGCGTAATTACTTTCAAATCTAAAGCACAACATGGCAAAGCTGTGAGCAGGGCTATGCACATGTCAGCACTCTGATGACATCTCAGCTACGGTGTTAGGCTGCTTTCTATGCAAGAGAAATTCTTCTGTTGGCTAACAAAGAAAGCACAGCTTGCCTAAGATTGCCAGAACAGTATCTGTTGTATGACTAAAACCTAATACATACCACTGTATTCATTTTCTTTTAGTGCATATGAGCAAGATCTTTTACTTACTTATCAGAAATATACTTTCACCATAAACTGGAGTTTACCAAGCTCAAGCGTGTTAGAAACTAGGAAAGGGCAAAGGAAGTGGAGTTGTAACCTCAGTAAGGGAGTGTTGTAAGAAGAAAACTGTTGCCAACTACAGTTTTAAATCACATTATACAGCTACAACTGACACCACTTCAGTTTTCAGCTGGTGTCTGGACTACACAAACCAACAAAACGCTGTGACAACTCCCACTGACAAGCATATGGAATTGATACTTGATTATTGATAAATATAATCAGCAGGTTACATATAATATAGGTTATATATAGTTGCAGGTTGTCACAGCAGTACACAGCTCTACAATAGGAAGCACTAAACTGTGTCACCACCCATCTCTGTGTGCAAAATAATGTTTCTCCCTGCTGGAATATTATAGAATAAAGAGATTAGTGCCTTGTTTAATGAGTATTTTTGGCAAGCATGGTGAACGTGATGTCAGACAGATACAGGCACTAGAATCACACAGTTCAGTCAAAAGAGCAAACACTGGTAGGATGACAGTCTCAAGTGCATGCAAAAAAGCCATCACTGAGAAGCTTGAGTAAATGCAGAGGCCATCTTACAAGTAGCAGTAGCATACACAATGTTAACTCAACTGCTTACCCACTAAGTACACCAAGAACCAGGTTAAGTACGAAAAATGAGCCAAGGATGATAAGACTAACAAAATAGATCCATGGCCATTCACATCCTATTGCATCATTTACCTGTAAAATGTAAGGAAATAAGTTATGATTCAGTCATTCATTAAACAGCAGAGTCCTTTTTGCAGCTGCCAGATCACGTAGGTTTTAACACAAAGTTTATGGCTTATTCAATTCATTAAAAAAGAATCTAAAAATTAATGAACATTTAATTACCCAAATTATCTTGTAGATGAGATGCTTTAGATGAATTAAAACAGCATTCAAGTAAGTGCAGGATAATTATTAGTCCTTTTTATAATTTTGCCACAAGTATGGACATGAATAGATACTGGCGGGTCTAAACTCTGATTTTGGTATTTGCATGTTTTATATAGGAAATCTTGAAAAAATTGCTTCTGTTTTAATTAAAGGAGAAAGAAACAGAGGCTTATTAAAAGACGGCATCACAACTGAAGTCTCACCTGTATAACCTGTGCGTTCATGGCAACTGAATTAAGAACTCTGCCTTCATGATGAAAAAGGTGTATGCTTACCCGCTCAATACACCAAGAACAAGATTTAGTACGAAAAATGACCCAAAGATGACGAGACTGACAAAATACACCCATGGCAATTCAAATCCCATAGCATCATTCATCTGCAAGAAATAAGATGATCTTATAGAGCAGATCACTATAATAATAGGAGTGAAGAGTCAGAGAAAGAGAGAATTAAACCATTCAGGTGAGACAGCATTCTAAGCATTCCTTCAGTATTCAAAGAAGAACAATACAAGAAAGAAGGCACTCACCCCATTCATTTTGCATTTCTAATACACACTCTAAAACAAGATGAGTGAACCTAGCATTCAGATCAAAAATCTTATCAAACATAAATGGAGCACTGGAACAGTTCTGTTCCTAAATACTTAGAACATGAACTGAATTCCAGAGCTCACTAATTAAAAATGATGCTTACAAATTATATTGAAATATATATGAACTAAAAATTCTAAATATATCCTAGCTATGTGAATGATCCTTTGAGAAAAGAAACAGTAACATCTCAACAGTACAAGAAATATTTTTCTGTAACATGGACTTTCAAGGCTTTTTTTTCCCAAAAGAATACAGTTGGATGCAGTCAGACATTTTAATTCAAAAAGAAATAAATGTGAGTAATTTTGTGTATAAACGTAAGTTTAGGAAAATGAAAAACAAACGAAATTTTAGAAACAGTGGAAACAAGGAAATATTCCAGAAACACTTCTGAGCAAAAATTACATCAAGAAAAAGGTCAAATGAAATTTAAAAATTTTATACTTGTTAAGTAAAATTGAAGTAACTGAGCTTTAAATACACACTTTATAGATTTACACAAACTTTTGTATGAAGACCTTGTCCACTGTCTATTCTTAGTGAGCTATCAGAAGATGGACTTAAGAAATCTACCCACAGAAATCTAAAAAGGCCTAATCAGAAAATCAGAGATTTTACAATAGAGGGAAATCATTTTTGTGTGTAGCACTCAGGTGCAAAAAGACATCTTGGTAAGTTACAAACACAATTCTGACTTGGAACTTCTGGGAAACGTCTGACGTGGGAGATAAGTCATTCCAGCTTTTTTATTTATATAGACAATTTTGCATTAGATTCTTCTTAAAATTCTTTTTAGCCATGAAAATTCAGCAGACAATAAAAATTGCATGAGTATTTGAGATTAGATACGATACTGTAGAAAAATCTTTGGGCAAAACTTTTTCCTCTTCTGTGAATTCTGTTGTGTTTGTTGTACCTGAAATTTGTGATTAGGCTTTGAGCTCTATGGACAGTCAAGTTTGACTCCTATCCTTAACATCTCTATTAGAACAGACATATTAAACATAGGAATAAACATTTTTCCAACTTCTGATTTTATTTCTTCCTCTATCTTTCAAAAATACATCATAATCTTAGTTTCTGCAAGGTGGCCCTATGGATGGTTAGTTATAAGCACACGCATTAAGTCTTTGCAGGTTAAAGTCTACAGGCACTTCTCAATGGTGATCTGTAATAATGCCACTTGATACTAAAGTAAACAGACTTCCTAGAATAACCAAAGATTATTATTTGACACAACTTCTTCATGCATTCTTTAAAATAATCTATGTATTAACTTTTAAAATGCTTTAGTAATTGAACTGAGGTGCTAAAAATTAACTTAAAATTAGACTTGCTAGGAAAAAAGAAAACTACAAAATATATATTTTATTTCTATTTTTTCGTTTTAATTTCAATAAAATGTATTTTGAAGAAATTAAAGTGGATAAGGCTTACAGCCATTCAGAAAGGTTGGTATCATTACCTTCAATTTCAAAAGATCCCAAGTTTCCATAGTCCAGTTCTTCAACAGCATATTTGTACGGAAAATAAAGTCTTTGATAACGCTGCCATTATACTGACCTACTTACACTCAGTCTCCTGTGCAATACTTTTAGCATTACTTAGCAGGTCAGGTGCCTATGCTAAGAAGGACAGTTGTAGTGTTTCGATTTTTATCATTCATGCCCATTCCCTCAGAGCAAGACCCCACATTTCATAAGTCCTAATGATTAAGTCCTAATGATTAAGAGTATTTAGTAAAAGACCTTGTTGCCTAGACTGAACTTTTGCTTTGTCCAAGTGTGTATTGCCCTTTGAATCTTCCTTCTATTGTAGGCATCAGGCTGTAAGGCTTAGGAATAAAATTTAATATTTTGTGGGTTTTTTTTAATATGCATGTTCATAATTATTTTACTACTTTAGACCTGAGTTTTCTTCATAGAAATTATTTACATAATACAGGCAAAGTGTTTTTCTAACAATAGCTGATAAGAGTGAATGCTTTTATTATATTTCAAATATGTATGAATGCATTTCACATCTAACCAAACTGTACAATTAGCAAACAGTTGTTTGCAAGTCACCAGAGTTCAGAGTGAAGGCATAAATTCATCTAGTGTTGATGCCAACATTTTCCTCCTATAAATGGTTTTTTTAAAACCTGAAAAACTAATATCTGCAATTTTACTTTGAGAAAAAGAGTAAGCTCTGGGAATCACTGATACGCTCTTTTGACTCACAAAAAGAACATACTCAAGAAGCCAGTCACTGTGCTAACTTAGTAACCCAGAAGCAAAACTGAGATTTCCGTGCTCTGTCAGAAAGGCTCTATTAGCATAGGCAACCGTGATTTGCATTTCCTTCATTCACTTTATAGTGCGTAACATATAAAAAAACACCTCATTTATGCAGTTTCATTTCAAGCCAAATGTTTTAGGCTAATCTATCTAGGACTAAGGCCCTATGATGCAAAAATTCAAAACTGTGGCTAACTAATGCTAGAAGAACTGCTTTGGTTTGGGCAGATGCTGAACTAACTCAAAAGCATTCCTAACTCAGGAACCTTTAATCTAGTAGAATATTTTAGCACTAGCCTAAGATTGAATTCCTAAAAGCAACAGCCTGAAACTGCATCTAGGCAAGAATTTTGCCATTTTAATCCTAGAGACAATTAAACTCTATTCAAGTAATGCCTTGTAATTTCTAGTCATGAACTAGTATTTCTGATTGCATTCATACCAGAGATGAAAGTATAAAAAGAAGTCCTTTCCTTGTTGAAAAGGTCACTGCTCATTTCATGCATGTCAAGTGGCATTTTCCACAACTTTCAATTACAGAAAGATTAAAGGAGTCAATTTGCCTTCTAATTAAAAATTGAGGGAGAGCTTAGTTAATACGTGAGCGCATGAAAATCTCCATCCTCAGAAACAAGGTATTTTCAGTTGAAGGGATTAATGATGACTTCTCACCTAAAGTGCAGAATAAGGAGTTATATATATATATTTACACATTTGAGAGCATATGTCTGCAAAGTCTTGAAGAATTATCTTGAGCTGATAGGACAAACTTCATCCCGTCTGAAACTGCCTCATCTGGCATTTGGAGTGAATTACTGTGTTAGCTGCGCTGCTGTTGGAGTCACCTACCATTACAACGCAGTGTCGATGGTCAGAGACCAAGACCCTGAAGTAAAACGGAGAAAACCAAATTTACAGCAGACACAGCAGAAGATGGCACTCTCCAATCTAAACCATTGATTAGAAATCATTAAAATGCCTCTTTTATCTCTGTCTGTGGTAGCTGTGAGTACAATCCCCATACGCAACTGCACGCACATCAAGGTCTTGCTTTTCTGTACATCTGCACTGTTTTACCAAAAACAGCCGCAAGCTCTTTGTTATGTACCAATTAATCTAATCCCCAACTGAGGGTCATGATAAAGCAATGCAGTAACACTTCTAATTCTGCCTCTGTACAATTAGAGATCTAATGCACAGATGAGTGAGCATATTTTGCATTATTTTCCACAATGTTTCAAACTCAATTTAACTTCCTTAGCTTCCTTAAGTTTCAATTTTACCTTCCTCCTTTTATAACTTTCCCATAGACGCATAACTGGTGGGTTGGTTTATTGTTACCTAAAATCTACCTAACCGTCTTAAAAATGATTAAGACTGACAAATTCTTGTCTCTTGACAGGTGTAAAAATCCTTGGGAAATCAGTATTTTGTGAAATGGGACTAATCTTGCATTCTTCAAATCATACAACATATGTTCACAAAATCTTAGATCACGGCCTATTTATTCTACTCATTTTAAAGCATCCCAGACAGCTTTTCAAAGCCTTCTAGCTTCAAAGGTTGTGCCCTGGGATATTCTTGGCTGAAGTGGAGCTAATTGAAAGCTAACTTAAAACAGGCTGTGCTTGAAGCATAGCAGCCTCCAGGTTCATTTGTAAAAGCATGTAATTTTATATTCAATCTTATCTGGGTTCTGGAGTTATAGCACAGATTTCCCTGACATTCTCCTGGTTGACCAGACTCAAGTTTGCTACGCTGCCAACACAGAAACGAGTAGAGAGATACACCAGGGGATGTGAACGCAGAGACCACTGCTTTGTTAAGCATTTCAGCTCAGCAACAACTGGGAAATCAGAATTCCATGGCTCAGGCATTAAGGTAGGCCTAAAGAGAAATATACCCCTTGGAGAAGTGACAAATAGTTACAGTACCTAGAGAGCCTCATAATTACCTAATCACCTCTAAATCTGGCTCCTGCCTTCTGCATGTAAACCTTGCTATAGTTACATACAAGTGACTCTCTCAAGTTAAACCTCAACGTAGACGACACTGCTTTGATCTGAACAGATCTCAATTTCTACCTTCTGCTATTTTTATCCAGTGTTAGCTAATTAAATATATAATTTAGGTAGTCACAAAGAATTTATTCCTCAAAAGACGATTGCTTCTTTTTTTTCTAATACTGATTTTAGAAATAAGTTTAGATGCAGGCCTTTTTTTGCAGGTCTTCTTTTTTTTCCCATTCAGACACTTTATTTTGCATCTAATGCTAGTTTAGCTAATTACTGTTGGTGACATTTCATTAATTAGCTCACTGTCTTTAACTGGGGGGGAAATCAAAGAATTGTTCCAAGTAAAGCTTAGATGTCAAATGTGACTGCTAAGTAATTATTTTCTCTTTTTTCAGGTAGCTAGCCCAGGTTGAATCTGCAGAGCTGATGGACACTACCACAACAAAATGAAGAGCACTGCCTCTACAAAAGAGTAACCCAGAGAAGCTTTTCTATTAGATTGTGGGAGGACTCTACCAGGTTTAACAAAAACTATATTCCAAGTATAACAAAATAGAAGTGTCTGATTCTTTTGTTGGTGGCAGTATGTTAATTTAGGATTAACAATTTGTTAGTGTTTCTACCTATTTATCTATACCGCCCCAACTAAATTAATGTAAGAAATTTCTAAAGTCTATGTACTGATTTGTTTTGTTAAATCTAAGGGCTCAAAACACTATAGAAATGAATTAACTAATGCGAACAGTGTGTTTATTTTTAAAATATTTAGCTAGAATGCATTAAAATGAACAGAATAATAGTATCCACTTTGGTGATATGTACTAATTAGCTTTTTTTGTTTTCATATCTGCTATGCCACCTATATATGTACCATACAATATTATATAATAATTGGATGTATTTAATATTTCCCACATGCTGGGTACGAAAAAAAGCAAGCATAATAGCATGTGCTATTTAGATCACTGACATAAAATTGTTACCTTAGTTCATGTAGAAACAATGAAGAAAACCCCAATACTCAAGGCAGATCCAAATTTTTCTACTATATCGTTATCCTGGGACGGTCTGGAGACTTTAAAAGGACTGTTTGCTTCTTGTGGCGGAGTTTTTGGAAGAAACTCTAGTTATTCACTAGTGGAGTTCTTAACGCTAACTAAAGTCTAGCCTACTTCTAATCCTATTTCTATCCATGCATTTAAAATTTCTGGGGAGAAATAATATGTTGAGTATTTGAAATGATCTATGACAAGAAATTAGTTCCATGTTTTGACTGCAGTACAGGTCAGCAGTCAATTAAGACTGAGATACCGGATAACTTGTCAAAGTAAATCAAAATCACCTCATGGGAAAGATAGTTCTCTATGAGGTAGTTTAAAATCCTCCTCAGGTAAGGTCTTCCTGTTAACATGCTCATTTGCAAAAAATTATATGATCATCCCTTTTGATGCTAATTCAAACTTTCCAAATGTTTTTTCCTTGGCTTGGCAGCTCTGTTTGCATGTCTGAATTTGATCCTTCCCTTTTCTCTTTTTCTGAGGATTCCAATCGATTGGTGATTTAAGTCTTGCCTCTTTACAATCTAAAAATGGTTGATTTGGAGCTTTTTGTATCTAGAGAACACAAAAATTAATTAGTCCAAATCATTACCTAAAAGGTCAAAAGGTGAAACTAAATTTTAACATGCAACTGGATTCAAGTAATTAACACACAAATTCAAAAAATCCTGCCCACAGTCCCTGGCTTTTAAGTGCAATTTATGCTATATATAAATACTGTCATTCAAAATTTCTTTTGCTTTTTCTCCAGCTGGATATCATGTGTTAAATTTCTGGCTATGTAGTCATCAAAGGCTGGGAGCAGTGTGCATCCAGCACATCAGTGCCTGTGGGGATGAGCTGACTTGTTTCACTGAAAAGTCTCCCTTAGATAACCTGTGAGTGGTGCTGAGTTATGCTAAGAGAATAGCGTTAAGCCATCCTTCGTATGTAACAGACAAAGGAAGAAATGAGGATTTTCTAAGATTTCTCTAGCATATTTGCTCACCATTTTTAACCCTATTTGCTGAATATTTGCAACCGATTACAAAAGAAAAAAAGCTGTCAAGCATGCTTTGGTTTCTCTCAAACTGCAAGTTGAAATTAATTGCTGACAAATATTGTTTGGATGCAATAATATGCTTTCCATTTCTGCAGCTGTAATGGGACTAATATTAATTAAATCATCCAAAGTAGCTGTTTCCCATTGGTTTATTAAATCAAAGTTCTGGAGTGCTATTGCTTATTTGACTGTGGGTCACATTTTTTGAAAGATTTTTTTTTATTTTTGAGATTCCTGTGCAGCACTGCAATGACAGTTTTGATAATACTTCAATCATAATTGCAACTTCTTGCTTATGGACTAATAATACAAGTTGTGCCTAAGCCAAGGAGTCCTCTTGTGAGATGTATTTGCAAAATATTTGCTTGTGTTTAGGAAACATTTTTGGCTGCACATCAACGGGTTTCAAGTATATTGTATCCCCTTATACTAGTTCTGAGTAGGCTGTCCTTTAGGATTCTTGAACTGGAAGCATTCTAAAAAGTGACATGATTAGAAAATTGAGTTTTTGATCATCTGATCGACATTCAGAAAAAAGCCAATAGACTGCTTCATTATTTTAATTACTTTCTTTTTTATGCGTAGGGACTTAAAATGACCTTTTCAAATTCTCATGCAGTTAGAAAACTAGTTACTTTCTACCTTTCAGTTTATGCAGGTCATTAAAGTTGTGTTGTACTATTAGAAAGCTAGTAAAGGAAGCCACAGCTCTTGTACTTGGTTATGGAAATGTATTTACAGAAATATTGATAGTCTTTTATACCTTGTGTTACTTCCAGGAACATTAATGCAACAGCTGTGTAGGCACTTGCACACTGGATATATGCAACAGAGCAGTGCTGCCTAAACAGACTGCGTTACAGAAATGATTTCTTTACTTCAAATATTTTAAGATGCTTCAAGGAGTACATTAGGGCATATAAAGCTTAATTTCTAAAGCAAGAAACAGATTTCTAAGTGCACACTTCTTTTGTTATAAAAGCATAGGAATTATGAATGGAGTATTTCTTTGATGACATCTGGTACTATCAAACAGTAGTAAAGGACAGTTTTAAGAAGTTGACATTAGTAAAGGGTACAGTAAAAAAAACCTGATACCCATTTCCTTAAACCTTATGAAAGTTTTAGTTATATTTTTAGACTGCATAAACATTTCAAGTAATGAATTGTGTATTTTAAATATGAATCTTTGAGATATCTTGTTAACACAGCAGTAGGTGTATTAATAGGCAAAACCATATCAGACATCAATGTACCACTATTCAGCTATTTCAGGCTGTGTGCTTCCATCTCCAGATGAATCTGAATAGTGCTAGCTAGGTGTCAGAACTGAGGAGTTGTTAATATTTGAGCTAGCAAGGCAACATCCGTCCATAAAATTGACAGTAAAATTCAGTGGCCACAGTTGCTCCATCATTGAATCAACTGTGCTGGCAACCCATCCCATGAAGTAGTTTATCACAGAGGCCCTGCTCATCTCTCCTTCAATTCACAGTAGCATCAGTGTAGATTATTCAAGTGTAGTAACTCAAGATAACTTCACTGTGGTGAAAACAAGAATTAAATGTGATCATTTTAGTACTTATAGGAAAATTGGGGGTTTTACTGGCAAGTACCACTGCTTATTATGTGTGTTGCTACATATCAAGTGAAATAGCTAAAAATAAGCAGCTATCTACAAAATACGTGTTTGCCATTAATAGACTATAAATCTAGATGTTTGAAAGACATGGAAAAAATCTAGAGCCAGATATGCAAATACAGACTCAGATTTTGTAATTCTTGAGTGCTTGCTAGCATAAATTGAAAATGATGCAAAGAATACTATGCTCTCCGCTTCAGAATGTGAGCCAGAGCATTAAAAATTTGGACACATAGCAACCATCACTTTGCCAATAACAAGGACTGCACTGGGATCCAAAACTAATAGCATAAGCCTTCAGTTAGGGCTAGAGAGCAAACAGAAAGGACCGTGACTGGGAATAAACACAGTCCTGACACAAATGGAGAAGATGTATAGAAGTGCAGGCACAAACATACTACTCAATTTGAGTACACATACGCTGCAATAGGCGGGGAAAACAAGGACACTACCCCTTAACCTCTATAGTTAAGTCTAGTATTTGATACTAAGGCATCACCATTTTTGCAGATGAAACATGTAATACAAGGTATTCAGTAAGCTTTCACGTAAGTTAGAGAAAGACAAGGCGCTAGATGAAGACGCTAAAAAATAATGGGACATATGGGATTCATATGCAAACTGGTGAGCAGCAGGATGCCTATGTGAGTCACCAGGATCTGAAGGGTGCCTAGCAGTCTCACCCTCAGTCTACAGATGTGTATAAGAGAAAAATCAGTATTGATGCTTGGAGAATTTTTAAGCCAAGCTTACTGTTGTTAAGGACTGTCATTCCTGCTGTGCTAGTGAGTGTTATTGGAAGCTATCATTTTCAGCTGTCATTCTTGCTAACAAAATGCCATGTAGCACGATGCAAAGTATTGCACGTATTTCACCCACTCAGATTATACCTGCTAGCAAGATAAACCTACATAGTTAATTTTACTGTTCACACCGTGACCAAATGGAAACCAGAATTTTGTGCAATTTTTAATATTTGTGGGTTTGGATTTATTTATGTTTTGTATCAAACACATTCAGTCTGCATATCAACAGATTTCTAAGTAAAAACAACCCACAAAGCCCAAACGCCTCTGGTTTCCTTAGACTGTCTGGATATTTTTTATTACAATCCAGTAGACCCCTAATGTTTTCACAATTTGTAATTAAAACAAAATGTTTTGCAACTTTTAGCTACCAATAGCTAAATCTACTTTGGCTTAATCCAGGGGTAAAATTAAAACAGACTGTCATTCCTCTTGTCCTTAGCAAGTAATTTCAGTTTGACAATGGGCAATTTGTTGGCCTACAGATAGAAAGAATCCAGATCTATAGTTTATATAAATGTTAGTTAAGAGATTTCAAAGCCACTTAAACTTATTTTTTTAATTATATTTCACTAGGCCACTTGGTTCTCTAATAATCCCAGTATCATCTGTAATAAAATAAAAACTCATTTTGGGAACCTCATTATAGAGAAATAAATAATTGGTGTGCAGTTTTGAATTTATTTACTTATGCCTTGCATTTCATCTGATCATGACAATATTCAGCATCCTATTTTAATAGGGGTTTTTTATGCTGTCAGTGAAGGCTCTACAAAGATTTCTTAGGATGCATCAGATCAGTTAGCTCATTATTTCTCACAGGACAAAAATGTTTAACTAGTAAGCCACTCAGCTTAAATTGTTTCTAAATCTTCTTTAAAAATCATGTTCTAAATACAATAACTCCCTAAAGTTTTTACATTGATTTTCATTGAAAAAATTGCTGACAGTTGGAGGAATTGCTGAAATGCAGGCATACTTTTGCCTTGAAAAACGTTACATGCGTGTTTTTTTCTGGAGAATCACAGAACTGCAGAATCACTATGGTTGGAAAGGACCTTTAAGATCATCAAGTCCAACCATTATCTATCTCTACCAGGCCACTTCTACATCATATCCTTGAGCACCCTATGTAGATGGCTTTAAATACATCCAGGGATGGTGATTCAACCACTTCCCTGGGCAGCCTGTTCCAGTCCTTGACAACCCTTTTGGTATAGAATTTTTTCTTAATGTCTAACCTAAACCTCTCCTGGCATAGCTTAACACCATTTCCTCCTGTCCTGTCAGTTGTGGCTTGTGAGAAGAGTCCAACACCTGCCTCCCCTAAACCTCCTTTCAGGTAGCTGTAAAGAGCGATAAGGTCACCCCTCAGCCTCCTCTTCTTCAGATGAAGCAACCCCCCAGTTCTCTCAGCCGCTCCTCTAAGATATATCCTCAAGATCCTTCACCAGCTTTGTTGCCCTTCTCTTCACCCTCTCCAGAACCTCAATGTCTTTCTTGTACTGTGGTGCCCAAAACTGAACACAGTACTCAAGATGAGGCCTCACCAGTGCTGAGTACAGTGGGACAATCACTTCTCTAGTCCTGCTGACCACACTATTCCTGATACAAGCCAGGATGCCATTGGCCTTCTTGGCCACCTGGGCACACTGTGGCTCATGTTCAGCCGGCTGTCAATCAACACCCCCAGGTCCCTTCCTGCCACTCCTCTCCAGGTCTATGGCTTTGCATGGGGTTGCTGCAGCCCAAGTGCAGTACTTGGCACTTGGCCTCGTTAAAGCTCATACAATTGACCACAGCCCATCAGTCCAGCCTGTCCAGGTCTCAAGCCCTGCCCTCAAGCAGATCAACACACCCACCTAACTTGGTGTCATCTGCAAACTTACTGAAGGTGCTCTCAATCTCCTCATCAAGATCATTGATAAAGATGTTAAACAGGAGCGGCCCCAGCACTGAGCCCTGGGGAACACCAGTTGTGACCAGCCACCAACTGGATTTAAGTCCAGTCACTACCACTCTCTGGGCTCAGCCATTCAGCCAGCAGAGTGTACACACATCTAGGCCTAGGGCAGTCAGTTTTTTATGAGAATGCTGTGGGGAACAGTATCAAAGGCTTTACTGAAGTCCAGATAAACAACATCCACAGCCTTTCCCTCGTCCACCAAGTGGATCACTGTGCCCTAAAAGGAGATGAGGCTTGTTAAGCAGGACCTGCCCTTCATGAACCTGTGCTGACAGAGTCTGATGGCCCGGGTGCCCTGTAAATGTTGTGTTATGGAGCCTAAGATGATCTACTCCATGACCTTCCCTGGCACTGAGGTCAGACTGACAGGTCTGTAGTTCCCTGGATCCTTCTTCCTGCCTTTCTTGTAGATGGCGGTCACATTAGCTAATCTCCAGTCTACTGGGAACACGGCAAACCTTCCCTTTTCTTTCAGGGGGGATAAAAATAACTGTCATCATCACCACAAATCATACAAAGCATCTAACAATTCTACATTAACACAGTCTTTCTGAGAAAATTAGGAAGAGTTGGAGAGCAAAACCTAGACAGTTGATAAACCTATACTATGATAAACAATACAACAGCCTATATGTAGCTATGCATTATTGTTAAGACTCTTTAGGATTGAAGGTTTGCACATTTATAGCAAATTTTTATCTCTGATAAGAGATAATGGAAGCAGAGAGTCATATTTTGTCAAATTTGTTTTTCAATCCTAAAAGAACATCATTTTACCATCTTAATTATGTTACTTATGGTGCAGTGACATCTTAAAAACATCTCCATATTCTGTATTCTAGTATCACACATTTTATCTGAGACTACTCTTTCATGTTATACTTTTTAGCAACAGAGTATTTCACCTTGATTTCCCACAAAAGGCCACATAAAATTTAGTGTTCACTCACTGCGTAATACTACATCTTTAATTGCACCCAATACACCACAACAGATATGCTATCAGTAAACAGTCCCCCTTGGCCAAACTTAAAGAAATTCAGAATGTGAGCTGCTGTGAGCAATATAACCTGACGTATAGTTCCAGTAAGACATATCTTCAGACAACTCATCCGTTTTTAACAGCATGCTAATAATGATCCTTACTAGTAATAATTTTCTTCCTTTATAAATATTTTCCAACATTTGAACTGTTAGAATTCTATTTGTTAAAAGGTCCTAATTTCTGCAAAGACTTACTGCTGAGTATCAAGTAGTACAGATTATTCCCATTGATTTTCAGCACCTATGACCTTGAACAAATCACTCACATCAGATATTTAGGTCCTTAAAGATTCACAAAAGAACCTAGTGTCCTCAGACGGGGATGGAGTTAGGCAGAGAAAGGTCTACTTGCAAATTTAGGTGGCCCTGTTCCTTTAAAAATCCATGTTATTTTTCATTATTTCATTCTCATTAGTAAAATCTGGACTAAATATATCTTTGGTTTCCCAGTCTGTGTCCAGCTGTCTCTTTATGTTGTAAGATCACAGAGGTTCCACACCTGATGCTAGAGTAGCATTTAAAGGTGGGGACTTACATAGTTAGATTTTTTTAATACCTCTTCTTGCTTCTACGTAGACAACATTAGGCTCATAGCTCTTATGAGCTGTTGGTCTTGAATGGTTAACAATTGGTTTGCAGTCCCCACGGCAAGCAATAACAGCTGAGTTTGCTATGTTCTGATTTATGTTAATATTGTGAAATATTTTGCAGAAATATTGCAAAAAGAGAGCTCTCAAGCTTAATCAGAAAAGACATACTTAAAAACGGTAGGCTTGCAAAAAATGCTATTCCAAAGGACGTAAATGTAATGCTACATTTATCCAAATGGAATAGGCAAAAAAACTCTCAAATAAGCAATGAATAAATTTGCTTCTAGGATGTCTTTTTAGCCTGAGGAGTCCAGTAAGATGCTGTGACAGGAAAGAGCATGCAGCTGAGCTCGCTTCCTGCAAAACTCAACAAGATTTCCTGCGGACAATATTGTAAAACAGTTTATTTCTCACCTGGACATTGAAGCTGCTTAAAAGTAAACAAAGCTCAGTGATTTATGAACTTACCCAGTATAACACATCAGTCCATCCCTCCATGGTTATACACTGGAACACAGTCAACATTGCAAATGCAAAATTATCAAAGTTGGTTATGCCTCCATTTGGTCCAACCCATCCACCCTTACATTCAGTGCCATTCATGACACACTGACGTCCATTCCCTGAGAATGCACAAGGTGCTGGATCTTCTTCAACTAGTATATCTGGAAAAATGACCAAAAAGATTAGAACTTTCAGTTCTCAAATTTTTGTGAGCTAACTCTTCACACGTAGAAACATCAACCCTGTTGAAAGGTAAATCCAGACATCAACCTGGGAAATACTGAGAAAGGCTGGGAGCTTCAGAGCTTTTAGACTGTCTCACACGTGGCTCTTACAACCTTAAAGTAAGTTAATCAAACCTGAACATATAAAAGAGCTTGAGTAATTAAGGAGCGGAAAGAAGCATGTAATAATACAACAAAACTTCTTACAATCTCCATATGCCTTTTTTATTATTATTCTCTTGACTGCTATTAACTTCATGCCACTCCATACTAGTATATGGACCACCAAGAAAAACAGGTTTTGACTCATTCCTACATATAGCCTACTTCATTACAGAGCTGACAGAAATGCACCCTGAGCCATCAGATAAGATCTCTCCCTTATGATGTTTCACTCCAAAATTCTCCCATAAGAAACAATTTCATTTCACCATTGCACCTGGATGGATGAACACTGGTTTCTTTTTTACTTATTTCAGAACTGCACTTCTTACCACACTGCCACAATCTTGAAGGCCAGACGCTGCCAGATTGTGAACCCAGGAAAGTAGATCTTCCCTGGAAGAGGACTAATTAGCTTTCCAGTAAGAAAAGACTGGAAAAACCTACTGAGTTGTCCCTTGTGGATAGTCACTATTTTCATTACTGACATTTCCGTTACACATTTCAGAAATGAAAACCTATTCAGAGCATGTTCTAGTCACTAACTGGATTGAATTTTTCTTATTGTTTTTTTTAGATTTACGCACTCTTCCTAAAATTATGAACCCTAGTGAAAACTGTGGTTACAGCAGTTTCAGTGCTTTGGCTCATCTATTTCAAACTGAAACCCCACAGACCTGAAAGAAAACAGAATTAATCCCTTAGTTTGGTCAACAGTTTCACGACTTACCTGAATCAATTAGAAAACAAGATTTGTGCATTTTTCCAATAAAAAGTTCCAATCCTATAATAGCATATATTATGATTACAAACAATACCAAAAGGGCAATATGGAGGAGGGGGACCATGGCTTTTATAATGGAGTTCAGGACAACTTGTAAACCTAAAAGAAAAAAAAAAAAGAGGATACAAGATATGAACTAGACTTCTATGTCTTGCCTTACCAAATTTTCTATAATTACCCATTATTAGAAATTCACCATACAGGCATGCAGAGTCAATCAGTTTTAAAAACATTTCCACTGCCCGGAACCATAAAATATTACCGTAACAAAAAATACTTCATAAGAATCTAAAATTGTGTCGAAGTCTAATTATTTTATCTGCTAATAAAAGTTGTCAGAAAAGTCAATACTTTAAACATGTCACAAGAATTTCTGGCTTTTTTTAGAAAGAAAGAGCATTTAGTCAGTGTGTGACTGTAGGTCATTTTATATGAATTTTTAAAAGTTCTGTGCTATAACCAAAACTTTGTGGCAAGTCCCAAGAAAATGTATGCCCGGCCAGCTGCAGAACTGCATTTCTGGTCTGGAGAGATAGAGTACAGTTACCTGGGAAAACATCTTTTTACTCTGAATAAACTTTTTCATCATTTATCCCTCATCACTTCCAGAACTACTCCATTTTTCTTTTCTTTTCTCCTTCATTAAATATTTAGCCAAATTTTGGTTTTACCAAAAGTAGTAAATCATAAACCAATAAAGCTGCCACAGCACCAATGAGAACAAAATATGTCTCATTTTTATTTTAATCGACTTCCTTTCTGACATTTCTTAAGACTGCTTCTTTCTTCCCTGAAGTTCTTTTGCCAAGTATTACCATCACAATCATTTCCATGTAACAGACTGATACAAAAAACACAGCATTAGAATTCTACTTTTGAATGTCCTGGAAAGAGATGGATTGTAATCCAGGAACCTCTTATTCAGCCCAAAAAGCTTCAGTAATTAATAAGATATTAAAAGAAAACAGGAAAGATTATCAGAAAATTCAATTGCTTTCTTTAAATAATATTGTTCTACTTAAGATTCCAACTCATCTGTTAGCTCTACTGAGATAAACAGAAGGCATTCATGTGCATTGGAGGGGGCAGGAAATATGAAATGAAATGTGTAATGTGTTTTGGCACACACTTACCACCATATAAACTATTTTAGGACCACCTACACTTTCAGATGTGCAAGGTTTTGGAATAAAAAAAAAAGAATCTGAATTTTATTTTCTGATCTATTTACATTTTAACATGTATTTTAACTTCAATATAAAGCTTCTAAAAAGGAACTGTATTCCCCTGTCTGCTTATCGAACCGTGTAAGAAAATCATACACTGAATGAATTCACAATCCTTTGTTAAACTTGAAATAGGGTATCATTCATCTTTAAAGTCACTTTATATACATAACCCAAAAGCCAAAAAGTCAACTTTATATTATCTCATTTCTGTTAGTGTCTGGAACAAGAAAGTTAAATAATCAAGATCAGTTACAGTGTTCATTCCAACAGAATTAAGTAGAAAAGAGCTTACTGGGCACTCCTGATACAAGCCGGAGAGGTCGCAATACACGAAAGGCTCTTAGGGCTTTGACATCAAAGCCACCAGGTTTGCCACCTGAGTGGCTGCCACCTTCTGTTTCTTTGGTTAATTGTTCCAATATTACACTAAATAATCTATAAAACAAGATGAAGGGTAAGGTCATGACCATCCATTTACCATGGAATCAAATATATTAGGAAATTACTTGAACTGCAGGTAATTCTGAAAAGCTGCTCAGCTGTCAAAACGAGAGGTATATTTACACATAAAATCATGATAGGAAGAGTTATGAAGTGCAAGAGTTTCTAACAGCTCCAGAGAGCAATGATCATACGGTATCCAATAAATTAGCATTCTTCTTCTATACACAGTTTGCTATTTTTAAATAAATGAAGCTATTTTGCCACTTCTTTGTTCAAACATTTAAGGTGTAAGGTTTGGAGAATTAGGCTTCTCTTTAGAACATGAAGTAGAAAATCACTAAAAAACATCTGTTTTCATTTTGGTGGAATATATAAACTCCAAGTGACACCATAGTTCAATATTCTAAATACAGTCAGCAAAAACTGAATATATTAAGTGCCCAACATTTAATAATTCCAAAAATATTTGTTTCTTAAACATAATATCTTTGAGGCTTAAAATACTCCTAGATGACTCATTTATTACATTGTACTTCTTCACTGCAAAAATGAGCTAGTCATTTGTTAGGACAGTTTGGAAGACAAGAGTTTTGTTTTTCTTTCCCACTTCTAGCAGGAATTAATTCCAAGTGATTCAAGCGGTTGAAGTGCAAAGTAATCTCAGGTTTATTTTAGTTTGGACTTGCATTTCAGATGAATGGTTTTCTAGACTGTGACTAGACCACACAAACCATACTATCCTTTGTCCAAACTAGAATACTGAAGACATTCTCTTCCCTTAGTAAGCAATTGATCTGTATCAGTCAATACCCATCCCTACTCTGCTCCATTCTCCTCCAGAGGGAAACCCAGGCACAGAGACTACGTATCTTAGAATGAACACCAGCAACCTACATAGTGCTATAACCAGAGAAATCCAAACATTTAATATTTCAGTGCCTGATTCAGCCCTATAATTTCATAGGAGTGTAATTCTAAGAAAACAAGCTACCTCAATGATTTCAGAGGGACTATTCATGCTCTATAGGCAGACGTGATTAAACAGACTCCTCAATCAAGTCTCAGATTAAGAGAAACTGCTTTTAGCCTGTCAGTTCACACATCATTCAGAAAATTAAAGAGCTACAGACATAGGAAGGTGTTATGAAAGCTTTCTCTACCAGGACCTTATTCAACAGAAATTATGTGGCATAGCATGTACGCAAGTAGTACACAACTCTGAAAGTAATTAATTCTCTGACTGGTTTCAGACAGAAGTGACAACGACAGGAGAAAACATCACATTCACAGCTATGTCTACAGCTCTGTCATTTTATGTCTATCCTATAAAGCCATTATGGTATAAAACCATTGATCTCCCTCATTGAAATTAATTTCTTTTCCTGCAGAGTTTAGCAAAGTTTAAATGCCAAATTTGAGGTCATGGAAAAAAGTCTCTATATGCTTCACTTTCCCTAGTAGAGATTTCTTTGGTATAATTAACATGCATTTGGACTGCTACAGTTTCTGCTGAGAAGGCACATGAAGCAAATTTCATCTAATGCATTCATGGGCATTATGAATTACGTTAGGACATCATGGCAGCTTTCAAAGCTATTAAAATACTTAATGAAATTTCACAATGAAACTAGTCAAATAGAATCAGATCCAGAAGTGATTCCATATCCACCTTGGGTTATATATGAAAATCAATTTTTCACTGAGCTTTTAAGTATTAATTAAATAAATGGGCTCATGCTTGTTTACTTCCTTATGTGGGTTGTGTTCTTTTTAAAAAAAGAAACAAAAATATTGCTTACAGAATACAAGAACAAAAATATTGCTCGTGGTTTTGTCAGTGCCTGATACATTATGAAAGGTCCACCTTGTCTTCCAGGTGGACTGATGACAACCTACACAATAGTTTATATTCCAAAACCTTTGGGTTTGAGCTAGGATTTAAATCTTAGTGTGATATTTCAGGCATTTGCTATGACGTAGTCCTTTTTTCTTTGTATTTTCCATGAATTTCGTGTGAGCATTTGACCTAACTAAATTTAGCCTCCAATAATGAGTGTTTTATGAGTTAATGGAAAATTTTTTAGTTATCATGTATTTAGGACACAGCCAAAGAATAGAGGTCATGTTAATTAGACTGCTCCAGGGTTACTGTAACTCCATGGTCACTTGACAAAGGGAAGAGGTCTATTCAAGTGACTGCCTGGCAAGAGAACAGAGCTCATATGTGTTTGAGTCTCCACACCTGCACTCCAAGTTTCCCCTTCAGGCACAGGGGCCAATCTGTTGAGAATGACCTGACCTGATGAAAGGCCTATTTATAGACAAATTTTAGTCCTGGACCAAAATGGTCCGAATGCCAAGCAACTGGCCCAAATACAATCTTCTCAGTAACATATAACTATTTCATTCTGAGATAGTAAAAATCGGGCAGTCATACATTCACAATACTTGCCCAAATTTAATAATGCTTTACCACAAATTCTTTTACCTGGCATGGGCTGTATTACCTTTAATGTAATGACATGAGTTAAGAGCAGCACATGCTCTAATTACTGGGCCTTTTCAATTACAGGCAACCCTTAATATAGTTTGAACTTAAAAATTCTTAAAAGAGGATTTCACACTGCATGTCAAGGTCATCTTTGCAAGCAAGCCACAACATACAAAGTCATACGTGGATAATGTTCTCCAGGCTCTATATAATAAATAATTTCAGTAAACAAAATTTACAGTACTGGAAATACCTTTTTTCCACTATAATCTCCACAATATTTAGGGAATTTGTGAATATATGCCTCAAGATTAATTCCCAACATAGCTGAAGGTAGGATCTTCTCAAGAACTAGCACCAGCATTGACATGAAGTTGCTGACACAACATGTAACTTGTCATAAGCAAACACAGAGGTCTTTGTAGAATATACGAACTCCACATAACCGCACTACAGGGACAAATTAGTAAATGAAATAATGTATGGACCTAAACAGATCAACCTTTATCATTTTGAAAGGCATCAGGAGTATACATTGGAAAAGATTCTGCAAGACAACAACCATGGAAAATCTTTGGCAGAGCTCAGAATTCCCTGGGAAGTTATACGATAAAGCTGATGGTGCAATACAGCCTGCAGTCACAGATAACACTGAAAACTGAGGACTTTGACATTTTTCACTTGTATCAGTTCCCCTACTCCAAAGGAACAGAAATCAAGCATAAGTCATGACTCATAGCCAAACCTGTATCTACCTCACTGTAAAGAAGATTTAAAGTCTTGGTATAATGAAGGATATGTTACTTACCCTACTATTACTATTACAAAATCCAATAAATTCCATCCATTTCTAACATATGCATTGGGGTGTAATAATAATCCATATGCTATAATCTTCAAAAATGTTTCAACTGTAAAAATTATCAGGAAGGCATATTCTACTTTTTCCTGTAAAAGAGAAAAAAGAAAGTACAATGAAAGACAACATAATTTAACAGCTCTTTGACTAGTTAGAATTTGCATTAAGTGGGTAAGTTGTATTGATCAGGGCTAAGGAGATACAACACTTGATGGTAGGTTATTTTACAGGTTTTAATTGCATAGCACTTAATGAAAGCTGTACTGACAAGGCTATTATTACATAATTCCATGAGATTTTCCTGTTTGCACATTCTCTGAGAGAAAAAAGGTCTGTTTCTGCAAACATGGAAGTATACTGTACCTTTGCTTAAGCAAATAGCCCCATCAAGGTCAATAGGATTCTCTGCATTCATTAAAACCAGAAAACACTGTAGAAAAGGGCCCTGGTAATATCTTTAAAAGGTATGCAGTGCAATACTTGCTTTCACTATTCATTGTATTGGCCTTTATTTAATTAGGATCCACAGAGTTCTACCAAATAGGGGGTTTGACACAGTGTTATCTCATACTAAGAGGATTCAAAAAGCTATAAGATATTTAACAGGTTCTTAAATTAATTTTATACTGTATTGCTACTTTTTCATTTTGATGTGGAAGTTCACATTGATTTATTCTTCCTTCCACATCACCAGAGTTTCTTTAAATCACTCTAACATGCTCGAAGACATTTTAAGTTAGTATATCGTCTTTTATCATTGAAGCCCCAACTTCAGATTTGTTTCAATGCTTTTTTTAAACATTACTAATTTATTAATTTTACCAAAATTCTTATTTTAAAACAGAGGTATACACTGAATCTCTTTTTCTAGCTAATTAGATAATTTTTGTGGCTGCTTCTTTCTATAGCAATAGCGCATTTGATTTGGATAAATTGTAAAAGTCACTGCTATCAAAACAGTTAACATGTTTGTCCTTTTTATCTACAGAAATCATGACTTCATCACTTTGGGTAAGATTTCATTCCGCTATCTGCTGCTATGCAAGTATTAGAGCCAAGAATAAAAGACACAAATAGAATGATTCATTTTTTTAAAAACACGTTCAGGAACACACGATGTTGCTCACTTATCACACACAGTATTAATTATATGGACTGCAACTGCTCAGTAAGAATTACAGTCTTCTACTATCTATACTCAAATGTATCACAGACATCACACACAAAGCTCCGTATTTGGTATTTGTTACACACACACCGTGGCGCTTTCACATACAAGCAAATAAAAGATAAACCTTAACATTTGCAATTTAAGCAAAGGTCTTTGTTTTCAGGTGCAAAGTCTTTAATTTGGGAAGCTAGATTTCTTTTCCTCATGAAAAGGCCATTTAGAGTTGGTTAGGTATTAAATATGATGTATCTATTCGTAAATCTGACGCTGGTGACTTCATAAATGTACAGGCACATCAATACTACTCTCCAAGTCTGCAACAAGCAGCACCCTGGGATCGCTACGAGAGGTAAGGCTTTCTCCTAGTGCAAAGCGAGGACTCCCGGATCTCAGTTCCTGCTCAGCTCAGTCCCATACACCTGCCTCTTTCCTCCACTTCGTAAAGACTTCAGAGCTTCACCCAAGGAAGCTGCTCTTCAGGTGTGTTATATTTTGCATGACATCTTCCAGCCCAGTGAAACTGATGGACATCCTTCTTCTCATACTTCCTAATACTTCTTTCAAAATTGTTCCTTCCATTCACTTGGTTAATTTTTCTACCAATAAACTGGAACAATTACTGAATAACAAGAGTGGAGTGGTCTTACGGAAGTGAATGGTTTATGCACCAAAATCCATCAGATTTCTTTGGCTAGAGAGCACCACAGTGATTACAATAATATGAATTACCAGCATTCCTGAGAAATAGGCTGGAAAAATGCTTAAATTCAAGCAAATCCTACCATGTACACATTTCACAATAACAGCTATTTCTGTCTCCCCACACGTAACTAATTCTGCAGCTCTATCTTGGCTATAGAAAGATAAATAATGTAAGACAACATAAGGAAGACAAAAATATTATGGTTGGCATTTGCTATGGGCAAAATATATATCAAAATCATAGTAGTAAAAGAAAAGGTGAGACAAAAGAGATAGGAGGTTTCATATACACAAAATTTCAACAGCTTCTTTACATACAGGGAACATAGGACACAGGACTGAATGGGACTTTCTGGGCCAAGATGACCTCTTGGGTCATCATATCCAGTATCCTGCCATTACAGACAAATATAACACTTAAATCCACCCATCAACCTACCAGATTCCACTCTAAAAACAGTATTTGTCCTTCGCTGCTCCCCTTCACAGAATGTTATGATGCTTTTCTTCTATTTGGGTCCTAATCCCAGTGTAACTTGCTTAATGATGACATAAGCTTGCAGTTCATTTTAATGTGACAGTTCAAACCTAACAACTCTACTCTACGACTTAGCATTCACCTTTTACAATAATATTGGTCTTGTTCCTGTTTATTTTATTTCTCTTTCATGGAAGCAGGACCATTTGTTATTTCCTGAACAGTATTGCAAACATTCTATTAATACAATATGGGATATAAGACAAGCTCATTTTTAAACCCAATGATGGGCTTAAGGTCAGTGTGTGTCACTTAACAGAGGGACCAACAGAAGCCACATGAATCTCAGCAAGGAAAAATGCAAAGTTCTGCACCTCATGGTAAATAATCCCACACCAAGAGGGGCTGAGAAAAGACCTGGAAGTCACAGTGGGCATCAAGTTAAATATATGCTCACTGTAAATCAGACAAATTCCATTGGGCTGTATTAGGAACAGTACGGTGAGCAGATAGAGGGAAATTATTATCCACCTCTACTCAGTGCTGTGAGGCTGCAACACTACTACAGTTTTGGGTCTCTTAGTTCAAAAAGGGTGTTGAGAAGTGCAGACTCCAGTGAAGGAAGGACTCCTCTCCAGCAATGAGGATCTCCTCTCCATCAAAAAAGGGGCTAACAGTAGACTACAACTACTTGTATGGGGGTTAAAAAGAGTAGCACACGGTAAAATAAGGGAAAATAGCCAGAAGCTACACATTGGGAGGTTCACAGGATGTTAACAAAAACTTCTTTATCAGAAGGGTAGTGCGGAACAGGAACGTACTGCTTCAAAGTGGGAAGATTTGAAGATGCAACTAGGCAAAGGCACAGCTGACCTGATCTAGTGCTGGCAACAGTCCTGCTAGGAGCTGAAGGACTAGGTAACCTCCAGAGCTCTCTCCCCACTAACAGTTCTCTAATTTCTATTATTCTGATAATTCTTAAATGATCATAGGGAAAAGTATAGATAGATTCAGGCCATGTACAGCTGCCTACACCCACTACACACTCCATATGAAAAAGCCCCTGGATTCTACATAATGTTTAACACCGGGAAAGCTTTCCTTCCTTTCTGTGGAAGAATGGAATTGTTTGCTTCCATCCCCATTCCCTGCTGTAAAGCATATATACTCCCAGTTTCAGAATTTCCCACTAGAAATGTATATTCATAATGGATACAAGATAGAATCAGGGACAATGCTATTAAGAGAGGCAATGGCACAAGGGAAAGATGCTTTGTAACTATAGCCACTGGGCAACTCAAGAGCCACAATTTCTTGAAAACCTTGAGAAAAAGAAAGTTATTTCTATACATCTACAACCAAACAGGCCTATCGCTTTCCAGTTTTTCCTTTTTCCTCCCTTCCTTCTCTCTTTTTCTTTCATCCTTTTGCACACTCTTTTTTGTAAATCACAATTTGTGCCTTCCACAGAGGCAAGATGAATGAATTGGCCCAGTAGTTAACTATATTCAAAGTACAGGCTGTGCTTTCTTTACAGACTGGTTTGTTTTTTATAAGTAGGCAGCCAGCAGATGTTCTAACACTAACTACGAAGTTAACAACCTGCTCACCCCCCACGAAGGAACTGGCAAGTGCCTGCTCACGCTTCCATAACTTCTTGCCTGTCTCTATGGACGTCAATTTTTGCCTCTGCAACCAATACACTTTGGTAGGGCCACACAACACTTAGCATGTCCAGAGCTTAAGCAACCATTGCTCAAGAGTAAATAAAGTTTAATCTATCACGTCATTTTCAATATTACTGGAAGAGTTGCAGAGGTAGGCTTGCTATGTAAAAAAATATAAAGCAGTAAGAGAAGGCTACATTTATCTACTTTCTTTTCGCCATAGGGCATAAAACTCCCTGCATAGCTTACTTTGTTTAAATTAGTTGATATTTTTAAGTTAACACTTTATTTCATTAAAAATGAAAGTAGGAACGCTAGGAAATAAGACAACCAAGCCAAAAATAAGGAAATAAATGACTGAGACCCTGCCTGAAGAGCAAAATCTGTATTGAAAGAAATTAAGGCAATTTTGATTCAAAGAAATTGCACAGATTAAATTAGAAATGTACATAACGTTCAATAGAAATTATTGCCTGTAGTTGTATATTGTACCACAGAAGTAGCAGAGAAAAAACCTCATTCTATGAGGTAAACCTAAAGAAGATACGAAGCACAAAAACATGTCTAAGGATCTAATTCTGTGGCTGTATAGTCTAATAGTTGTTTGTTCTCTGATTTGTTACCACACAGAGCTAGGCCATCTCTCTTCACAGGCAGCTGATTCCTGCAAGGCTGTCTAACACTTATGCCAATGTTGCCCAAAATCTTCAAGTCTCAGCACTCTTTTTCTGAACATACGATGCAACAACAGGACTGATAAGACACACTGCCTTTCTGATAAAGGCCAATGAGCTCCACTTTGACTGATCATGGGGTACAAAACAAAGGCTATGCTTAGCCGCTGCGTTTCAGTGAAGCCATTAGAATTTCATCTTCTCATAAAAAAAAAAAAAAGGCATTTGCTTTCTTATTTTAAGTAGATCAGCTTAGAAGAAAACCCTGTTGCTCAGGAATGAAGATTCCCCCCCCCCGCCTTCTCCAGATGGTGTACATTAGTCATCATTTATTATCTCCATATTTTCAAAATCTTTGAAAGAAATATGCAAAGCTACTGTTACATGTTGCAATGTGATGCACCAGAACCCCACACTTCACTTAAGACGTCTCACAAGAGAATAGTTTCAAAATAAAAAAGTCATTAATTTGCAAAATCTTAATCTATTATGCTATGTAATTAAGTCTTCTTGTATTAACTTCTACTCCCTGGGCATCAGAGATCAGAATTATGTCTTAACTGGGGAAATAAGTTTTTGCATCCAGAGTAACATACACATATCACAGTAAAAAACACTTAGCAGATAAAGTGACTCAATCTAAGCAAAGTAACCAAACTGATCAACTTTCTATAGTTGAGACACACACAAAACCAGACACTTCGACATTCTTGATGTGAGGACTAATAATCAATTAAGAAGATGTTTAAATGATGCCTTCACAACATACAAAGCCATTTATCTTTTTTGATCAACAGCCACTCTTTCAAATTCTGCCACTGGGAAAACACAGTATTTTTAAGACAGAAAAGTAACTGAGTTTTGAATTTCAGCATATAATAATTTTTCACTTCATATACTTGTATTCCCATGGAAATAATTTGTGAGCTACACCACAGTAATCTAAAAAAAGAAAAGCAAACCTATTCATTCCCACATGTGGAAAATGTTATAGTAGTTTCCCAATATAGATAATGAAACGGAGATGAAATCCACATACCTGGTGAAAACAAAAGAAAAAAAACACCACCACAAAAACCACCGCACTGAAGCTTGACTTTCTGTTTTTAAAGCTGATGAAATAATTTACTTCCTAAATTAGACATGTACTAGAAGAATTAGAATTATTTATCACTCAATAATTCAGTGATGACTACTGGGTTAACTATATCTTTAGATACATAATAGAAAATAAGGGAGGGAGAATTTGAAAAACAATGTTTTAAGGATTTGTGTTCTGATCAATCCAGCTAAATTATGTTGCATCTTCCTGATCAGTCCTGATCCTCCTGAGGGAATAGAACTGCCACTCTTAACTACATCAGATGTCTGCATTACCATTCTTGCAAGTGCAACTTTGCTTTTAGACAGGAGCTCTGCAGCAACCTTGGAAAACTATAATTACATAGCCATAATTATACTCCTTTAATACAGACACAGTCAGGGGCCCATAGACATTGTTCCCATACTTAAATTGCATGTGACGTTTCATGTACACGAACCATTTTGTTCGACCAGCAACATCCTTGACCTGAAATTGCTCCCAGGACACCCTCATACCCACATCTTGGAGTACAAAGAGTTGAACAGACCTCAGAATTCCTGAGGACTAGGATTCCAGTGGGGAAAAGGAGAAGGCTTGTGTAAACATAGTAATCTAAAGAATCACTCAACTGTTCATATGGATTGCACTTTCAGTGACTAGGTTATCTCCATCTCTAGTAGAGCAGCAGCATTCCTCCTTAAACAGTAACAACTATCAAAAAGGCAGCCCATGGACAGACGTCTTATGAAGGTGTGGACCAACATCTCAGAAGTTCTTTCCTAAATTCAGGAATTTGGAAGGGATCAGTAGCTAAGACACTTAGATATATTAGGTTATAATATGCCTTTATGCATTGAGAAGCTTGTTTTGGGAAACTTCGAGAACACATTTCCTAACCCTTATGATATTATCCAGTGGTCAGAGTCCAAGCACATTCTTGAATTTGCAAAAGTAACTACTACAAGAAGTGTAAGAAATTTAGCTTGACTTGTGAAAGACTGGAGTAATAAAACTGAGCTGAATACACTCGCTCACATGTGAAAACCAGGGCAACTCTGGGCAGGAATTTGGCATTAGGCCCAGAAATACCTCCAGTCTTCTGAGGCTCTTTATAGGACACTATCATACCACCACAAATCCAGATGCTTTGTCAATTAGCACTGATCCATCTGATAGCAAGGTTAATACTTAAAAGTCAATACCAAATGCAAACTCCATATTTAGCAGTAGAACCAAGTAGGTGATGCACACCATAAACATTCTTAAACCAGTTCTATATAAAACTCAAAGGATATCACATTCCTAGTACCATTGCCAAGCAACAAATCTCACTCTCAGAATTTTCACAATTTCCACAGAGGACACAGTGAATTCACAATCACTTAGTATAACCCCAATTAACAACAGTTCCGTGCTCCAGATTTCAAGCAGGCATTTATACTTGCAAGAAAATGTGCAATAGGACATCTCAAATAATGAGCACAGCACACGAACAGAATAGATGTACAAGCTATATGCTGAAGTGTAATTAAGTTTCTTAAAGTCCCTATTTACTGATGTAGTCTGAAGCAGTATTTGAATAACTTATATCAGTGAAATAGCATCTCAACCTTCACAGAGACTTTCAGGTCTATACACTTCCTATACTTTTAGGTCTCTATACTTTCACAGAATCACAGACAGATTCTGGCAGCCAGAGATACATGAATATGCAGATCATGTTTCACACCGATTACTTTTTTTTTTCCATTATTTCCTGTAATCACTTCCTCTAAAGTGCACTGTAGACCTGCATTTCATCTTAGAGCATGATTCCTTCTCATATTTTTAATCATGTATTTTCCTTATAAATAACAATGATGGAGATACAGTTAAACACCTCAGCTCTGTAAATAAGCATTTGTCCAGACAGGAAAATGTTGCATCCAAATGACGAATCTTCATACCCAGCTGTGTGGATGTGTGCTGGTTTTGTTCATGTAAAAGCTCTATTTATTACATAGACTAAATACTTATTTTCCATTCATAACATTAAATAGGAAAAATCCAAGTTTTTTTCTGTGCTACATGTAGGCAGAACTCTCCATTGTCTCACAGGTAATACAGAGCTTTGCTGAATAACAGCTAGGTGGAAACTACAGACATATTCATTCTGTATGTACATCATTAACTACAGTATTTGTGCTCCCTTAGATAACCTTTAGAGGCACAGACTATCTATTTCATACTGTTATGAAGGAACAAGGTAAATAGCATGATTTTGGAAATTTGCTCATAAATTACTAAAACTGTAACAGACTCCTTATAAATTTACCATCTACTGGAAAATTATCAACCAAGAGACAATGAAACAATCACTTTGCAATGACTGTATACTTGTAAGGTGTAAAAGAGAAGTTGTAGAAATGCTAATAGCAGGGACACATGAGTTTCAATCTTAAATCCACAGGACTCCTATTGAAGATTGAGTGTGGTATGCCAAAGAGTCTGAATTGCACAACAGAAAGCAGGCCAAGTACACAATAAAGAATATAACTGGAACAGAATCCAAATTATTTGGGTGTCTTTCTGCCATCCTCTAATTGATGATACTCAGGAAAATAAGTTCAGCAAAATAAGAACAGTAGAAGAGACAATATTCATGTACACCGTCACATAAAGTTACCTTACCTAGTTGACTAGAGTCAGTGTCAATGATGAATTAAACCTGCATCTAGTCATAAAGCAGCATTGAAATAACATTAAATATATTTTGTTAGTTGCTAGCAGTTTTATTTGTAAGAGAGAAGATTTTGGCTAGAAACCAGGGGTTGAGGACGTTACTAGGTGTCAGATACTTCAGTGAATGAATGTCTTCAGATTCTCTGAGAATTTATAAACTAAAAGAATTTTCTAATCCCTCTAAATTCACCTCTGACCATGCAAAAAAACATGAGAGGAAAACAGACAGGAGTACCGAGAGCAGTAAATCCTCTATTGAATTTCTTTTTTTATACTTGCTGGAAGTTGGGAAACTTTCAAATGTTATAAGACTAGTAACAAGCCCACCCGGTGTTCAACAAGTGTTTCTTAGACACTTCCCAGAAGGTTCAGAGAAACTAAAATACAAGGGCAATTGGGTAAAAGCAAAATCTCAAAAAGCCAAACTCATTTTTTTCCTTAAAACAGAAAAATATCAGACCAAAATCGCACCAATTAAATCAAACCATAATGCATTTAAGGATTTCAATATGAAAGAAAAATTAAATTCTGCTCTAAAAATACTCATATGTGAGCTTTCCCCATATTTACTGTGAGCACACATGCGCCTGCTTTGCTAACTGTAACTTAAAAATATATATTGTGATACTATATATATACATTTCTTAAAGAACTGTCACAAAAACATGGTCAACCCATTCAGGTAATACTGCAATAGCCCAGATTAAGCCTATCCACTTTTTCCTTTGCCCATTTTCTGATCGTTTCATAGTTTTACGAACGGTTATTTTGTTCCTTGACTAAATACAGTTGTGAAATGTTCAAAAAAGTGGCTCTCATATCAGTCAGTGGTCACATTGTGCTCAGCTTTTACATAGGTGAGCTTGCCAAAGGAGAAGTCTGGCCCAACAGCCAGATTATTTTCCAGGAGATACTTCATGCAAGCTTCCTTCAAGTCACTCTAAAGGAATACAGCATCCCTAATGCAAAAAAACTGAGAAGACCAAAGAGGTAACAGTTTTGTGGGTTAGCTATTCATTGACAGCTCTATAATATTGCAGTGCTAAGTTTTAAATATGCTAAGGAATTATTGTAAAAAAAAAAAAGATTAAACAACAGTATGGAGAACAGGTTGGTTTTCTAGTTATGTTCTGCACTGATAGTGTTGGCCGAGAAACAGAACACGGACATATTCGTTGAGGTGTTTTTTACCCTAGATTTATCCATCTGATTGCAAATCTAACTTGCACTTTCATTACAAAAGAACTGTGTAAAACTGATATAATAATTTCATTACAGTACTTTACTCAATCTGTCAGATAGATGACTACAGTAGCTCTTTGCCTTTGTCAGTTTAAAAATGACAGAATAATTTGTAAAAACCTACCCAATGGGAGAGTCTGGTTTTTTTCTAAATACCTGTAACAGGACAGAAACTTTCATTATGTAAGACTAAATAGTTTAGTGATAGTTTTGATTTTTGTGCAGGTTTCTTTGGTTCTGTTTTGGAGGTTTTTGTTTTGTTTGGTGTTTCTTTTGTTTAGATTTTGGTTTGGTTTTATTTTTTTTCCTCTTTACTACAGTAAAGAAGGTTAAAGAAATCCCCATGAATAAGGCTTTCGAAAACATCAAACAAACAAGCAAGATCTGTACCTATCACTTGTCCTGGTCTGACTTTGAAGTCTCAGAATGTGAAGGCTGGGGTTAGGTCTATTACTTCAGTGGAATTTTTCTTAGTGTCCTTCTCAAGCTTTAAATGGCAGATCCCTAGAACACCTCTCAAGCAGGGAGCTANACACCTCTCAAGCAGGGAGCTATTTCCTACACCTATGGTCTACTATTGTGCCCTGCAAGCCAGCAAGATCAAGAAAACATTTTCTTCATATCCTCTGCTTTTGTAGAGCAGTCAACTTCCATGACCAGGATTGGGTCTTCTGTAGCAGGACTGTCTACAGAACTAAAGCAGTACAACAAATAACCAACAAGGGGTTTACAAAGTACTGGAGGATGTGAATCCTCCAGTGGATAACAATTGTGGATTGTGGATCCACAATTGTGTGAATTGTGGATAACAATTTAA
>VZZY01012704.1:16444-46782 GCA_013400335.1 Eurystomus gularis
TGGGGCAGGAAGGTGTGTGCGGGTGGGGGGGACACGCGTGTGCGGTGGGCACGTGTGCACGTGGACATATGCAGAGCCATGTGCGTGTATGCTCATGTATGTGCATGTCTGTGCCCGCGTGGAGCTGTGTGCAGGCGCGTGCATGTGTGGAGCTGTGTGCACCCTCGTGCCTGTGTCTGCGTGCCTGTGTCGGTGTGGAGCTGCATGCAGACATGTGTGTGTCTGTGCACGCGTGTGCACACATGGAGCCGCTTGCAGGTGTGTGCGCAGATGTGGGGGTGTGTGTGTGCATGCATGGGGCTGCGTGTGCATGATTGTGCTTATGGGACACACACGTGTGTGATGGGCATGTGTGTGCACATGTGTGCACATGTGGGGCTGCGTGTGCATGAATATGGATGTGTGGGCACACGTGGAGCTGCGTGTAAGGATGTGCACGTGTGAAGCTGTGTGCAGGAGGGTGCATGGGCATGGATATGCATGTGCATGTGTGTGCCTGTGTGGAGTTGTGTGGAGCCGCGTGCATGCACGTGGAAGGGTTTGCAAGCGTGGAGCTGTGTGTGTGCCTGCCCATCCACGTGCACGTATGTGAATGTGGAGTTCTGTGGAGCTGCGTGCAAGCGTGTGCGTGGGTGCGTATACGTATGCCTGTGTGGAGCTGCATGCGTGCGAGTGCATGTATGTGCGTCTAAGGGCACGCATGGCGCTGCGTACATGTGTGTGCGTGTGTGCCTGCATCCCTGAGCACACACGTGCCGATGTGTGCTGCTGCACCCACACACGCCTGTGCCTGGCTCCCCACGTGTTCATGCTGGTGCACATGTGTGCGTGCCAGCTGCATGCGTGTGGGTGCACACTGGCGTGTGTGCGCAGCCAGTCCCTGGGATAGCGGTGACACACAGCCTGATCTGCAGTGCCAGCCGAGGGTGGGCCCGGTCGCTCAGACCCCAGCATTAATCAGTGTTAATTACCCCGGTGTTAATGAGTGTTCATTAATCCCCACACCCCAGCCCCACAGAGCCAATATCAGGGGGGTTCACCTAAAATTAAGCGGTTTATGGAGCTGGAGTCACCAGTTGTGCTACAGAAAAATCCTTTTTGGGTGGATTTAGCCCCAACCCTGCTTCCCAGGGATGCCCAGTAGGAAACTGGGTGGAAAAGGAGCGTTACTGGGGGCAGAGCAGCTTTGTCCCCCTGGCCTTGTCTCCTGGTGTGTCCGAGGGCAGACACCCTCCTGGTCCTGCTCCCTCTGCACCAGCACCCGCCCTGGGTTGGGGTGGGGGGATAGAGTGGTCCTGGCCACAGGTCATCTCACCTCCTGGGTGGAGGATAGACCTTGCTGGGACCTGGGCACACTTCATCTCACCTCCGGGAGGTGATTAACTGGGCTGAGACCTGGCCACACATTGTCTCACCTCCTCGGTGTGAAGACAGACTGGACTCAGACCCAGCCACAGTTCATCCCACCTCCTGGATGGAGGCTACACTGGACTGAGACCTGGGCACACGTCATCTCACCTCCTGGAGGGGATGAACTGGGCTGAGATCTGGCCATGCTTCGTCTCACCTCCTGCTCACCGAGCAAAGCAGACACTGGTGCCAGGAAGGTGCCGTGCAAGCGGATGGAGGATGCTCAGCACCGCCCAAACCCCTCAGTCCTTGGCTGAGTTTTGGGGACCCCTCCCCCCCCCCCTATTTTCTTTGCAGAGTCTCACCTGCAGCTGGAGGACACGGCACCCCGGATCGTGGAGCACCCCACAGATCTCCTGGTCTCCAAGGGGGAACCAGCCACCTTGAGCTGCAAGGCCGAAGGTCGCCCATCGCCAGCGGTCGAGTGGTACAAGGATGGCGAGCGGGTGGAGACGGACCGCGAGGACCCCCGCTCCCACCGCACCCTCCTCCCGGGGGGGTCCCTCTTCTTCCTCCGCATCCTTCACGGCCGGCGTGGCAAACCCGACGAGGGTGTCTACGTCTGCGTGGCCAGGAACTACCTGGGGGAGGCCACCAGCAGGAATGCCTCGCTGGAGGTGGCTGGTGAGTCCCTGGAGTGGGGGCCGCGAGATCTGGGGGAGCAGATTTCATGGGGGGTTGGTGTCGGCGCTGAGCCCAGCCCAGGGGCGAGGGGCTGCGAGAGCCCCGGGCCTGGAGGTACTGGGAGGAAAAAATGGAAATAAGTGGAAATAATTGAAAACTGTCAAAAATAATGAAACTAAATGAAAAGAATTGAAAATTGTCAAAAAGAATTAAAAATTAAAGAAAGGAAATGAAATGAAGAGGGTTGAAAATCGTTAAAATAACAGAAAATAAATGCAAAGAAGTGAAAAGAAATGAGAATAAGTGAAAATTAGGGAAAAGAAAAAGAAAATTGAAAGTGGAAATAAATGAAAAGAAGTGAAAATAATTAAAAATAAGGGAAAAGAATGAAAATAAGTGAAAATACATGAAAATTAATGAAAATGATTGAAAATAATTGAAAGTAAATGAAAAGACGTGAAAATAAATGAAAATAAGTGGTAATAAAAGTTAAGAGAAATTATAATAAGGGAAAGGAAGTGAAAACAAAAGAAAAGAAGTGAAAAAAATGAAAAGTGAAAATAACTGGAAATAAGTGAAAATTGTAGAAAATAAATGAAAATAAATTAAATAATTAAGAATTGAAAATAAATGAAAATCGGTGAATGTTAATTAAGTGAAAAAAGTGAAAAGAAATGAAAATAAGTGAAAAAATGGAAAGCAAAAAGAAATTGAAAGAAATGACAAGTGAGAGCCAGTGAAAATAAATAAAAGAAGTGAAAAGAAATTAAAATAATTTAAAATAAGTGAAAATAATTTTTAAAATGAAAAGAAATAAAAAGAAGTGAAAAGAAATGAAAATAATTGAAAACAAATGAAAATGAGAAAATATGACGCGAAACAAGAATAGATTAAAATATTTGAAAATAAATTTCATTAGTGGCAAATCAATGAAAACCGGTGAAAATAAATTCAAATAAAGGCATGTCAGTGACAAGTGTGTCCCTGGAGCCCCCTGCCCGCCCTGGGGGGGGTCACCCCCGGGCCCAGCACCCGTGGCGCTGGAGAATGTCGGTTTGGGACGCGGGGAGGGCTTGGGATCTGAGGCTGGGCTGATGATGTCGCCGGCGTCCCCAGTGCTGCGGGATGATTTCCGGCAGCCCCCAGCAGATGTGGTGGTGGCGGTGGGCGAGCCAGCCGTCCTGGAGTGCGTCCCCCCCCGCGGCCACCCGGAGCCCAGCATCTCCTGGAAGAAGAACGGCGCCCGGCTCAGCGACAAGGACGAGCGCCTGGCGGTGAGGACATGGGGAAGTGGTCCCAAAACTGGGGGGGAGGGCGAGGCCGAGACCTCTTCATGCCCTGGTTGACCTGGGATGTCCGGCAGATCCGTGGTGGGAAGCTGATGTTGGCCAGCACCCGCAAGAGCGATGCCGGCGTCTATGTCTGCGTGGCCACCAACGTAGTGGGCGAGAGGGACAGCGAGCCAGCCGAGCTAGTGGTCTTCGGTGCGTGGTGGGGATGTTGTTTTTGGGGTGTCATGGGAGGGGGTGTCACCTCGGTGGGACTGATGGATGCCCTGCAGAGCGCCCAGCGTTTGGCAAGAGGCCCCTCAACCAAGCAGTGCTGGTGGAGGGGACCGTGGAGTTTCTGTGCGAGGTTATGGGAGACCCTCGGCCTGCGGCTCATTGGCGCAAGGAGGAGGGCGAGATGCCACCAGGAAGGTGAGCGGTGGGTGCCAGGGCCAGGGTGGGTGCCAGGGTCTGGGGGGCAGCCAGGTGGTATCACTGAGGGCCAGCCTGGGGTGCTCGGAGCATCTTGCAGTCCTGTCGCATCCCCACGACATCAGGTATCTCCATCACCATGGAGGTGTCATGTGGCACCTTCTATCCTCATTGCATCCCACATCCCAGACACATCCCACATCACATCCCATATCTCCCTTGCACCCCCCATCTCATCACATCCCTCATACCCATCACATCACATCTCGTATTCCCACCACATCTCTCGTCCCTGTCACATCCCACATTCCATTCCACACCCTCATCCCATCCCTCATCCCCACCACATCTCCATCACATCCCACATTCCTATCACATCCCTCATCCCACCACATCCCTCATCTCCACCATGTCCCCATCCCTGTGGCACCCTGTGCCCTCGTGGCACCCGGCACCCTGCCGGCGTTCCTCCTGCTCTAGATGGGAGGTGCTGCCGGACAACACCCTGCGGATCACGCGGCTGCGGGCGGAGGACGAGGGCACCTACACCTGCGTGGCCGACAACAGCGTGGGCAGGTCGGAAGCGTCGGGCACCCTGACTGTGCACGGTAAGGGGGGTCCCTACAGCAGCACCCATGGGTGCTAGCGAGGTGCCCAGGCAAGCCCTCTTCTCTTGCCGTGCTCTGGCAGTGCCACCCCAGCTGGTCACCGGGCCCCGACACCAGACGGTCACCGCCGGCCAGAGTGTCACCTTCCAGTGCCAGAGCAAGGGCAACCCACCACCAGCTGTCTTCTGGCAGAAGGAGGGCAGCCAGGTCTGTCCCCATCCCTGTCCCCGTCTCCATCACTGTCCCATCCTCATCCCATTGCTATCCCCATCTCCACCCAAGTCCCTGTCCCCATCTCCACCCCTATTCCTGTCCCCATTCCCATCCCTGTCTCCATCCCACCCCTATCCACAAGTCATCTCCATCCTTGTCCCCATCCCTATCCCCATCTCATCCCATACCATCCTATCCTTATCTCCATCCCTGTCCCTGTCTCCAACCCTATCCCTGTGCTTATCCTCATCTCCATCCCTGTTCCCATCTCCATCCCCATCCGTGTCCCTATCCCATCCCTATCCGTATCTCATCTCCATCCCTATCCCTGTCACCATCCTTGTCCTTGTCCCTGTCCCCATCCTCATCCCTGTTCCTGTCTTCCTCCCTGTCCCCATTCCTACCCCATCCCATTCCCTTCCCATCCTCATCCCAGCCTCATCCCTTTCCCTGTCCCTGTCCCCATCTCCGACCCCATGCCTTGCCATGTCATCCCTGTCCCCATCTTCATCCATATCCTATCCCCATCCCCATCCTACCTCCATCCCTNCTGCGCTCAGCTCCCCTCCCTCCCCCAGACCCTGCTGTTCCCAGGCCAGCCCCTGCACCCCACCAGCCGATTCTCCGTCAGCTCCACCGGCGCCATCACCATCGCCGACGTCCAGCCAGCTGACGCTGGTTACTACCAGTGCCAGGCCATCAGCGTGGCCGGCAGTGTCCTGGCCAAGGCCCGCCTGGAGGTGGAAGGGGGTGAGTCCCACACCAACCAAGAACAGACACGTTTGGTGACACCCATCCTGGCACCAAGGACCTCCCGGATTCTCCCTCCATAGGCCCACCAGTGATCCGCCAGGGTCCTGCCAACCGGACAGTGCTGCCAGTGGGGGCCACGGTGTGGTTGCCGTGTGGGGTGGGTGGTGGTGACCCACCGCCCAACGTGGGGTGGCTGAAGGATGGGAGAGCCCTGGTGGCTGCTCAACCTCACATCAACGTGCTGGAGAACGGCACCCTAGAGATCAGCGGCCTCCGGGTGAGCCGGCCCAGAGCTGGGGCTCAGGGCACCCATCGCCAGGAAACCATGGGTGGCACTGCTGGGATCAGAGGGGCTCCACGGGTGGTGGGTGCTCAGGGAGGCTGGTGTGAAGGATGGTGGGTTCAAGGGGTGTGGGAGCAAAGCAACATGAGTGTTTAGCATGGTGGGTACAAAGGATGGTGGGTACAAGGAGTGGTGGGAGGAAAGGGAGATGGGTGTTCAGGATGGTGGGTGAGAAGGGTGGTGGGTGCCCAGGTTGGTGGGTTCAAGGAGTGGTGGGTGCAAAGGGAGATGACTGTTTAAGGTGGTGGGTGCAAGGGGTGGTAGATGCAAAGAGAGATGGGTGCAAGGGATAGTGGGTGCTCAGGGTTGTTGGGTGTGTAAAGAGTGGTGGGTGCTCAAGGTGGTGCGTGCAAGGGGTGGTGAGTGCAAAGGGAAATGGGTGCTCAGGCTGGCAGGTGCTCAGAGTGGTGGATGCAAGGGATGCTAGGTGGTGGGTTCTCAGGGTGGTGGGAGCTCATGGTAATGAGTGCTTAGGGTGGTGGGTGCTCAAATGGATGGTTGCAAGGGGTGGCGGGTGGAAGAGGCAGTGGGTGCAAAGGACAGGGGGTACTCAGGGATGTTGGTGCAAAGGGCGGTGGGAGCTCAGGGTGATGGGTGGTCAGGGTGGTTGATGCTCAAATGGATGGTTGCAAGGGGTAGTGAGTGCTCAGGGTGGCAGGTGCCAAGGTGACAGGTGCTCAGGGTGATGGGGCAGGAGCTCTTACCCCCGCAGGTGACAGACTCCGGGCACTACGAATGTGTGGCCACCAGCTCTGCAGGCGAGACACGTTGGGGCAGCTCCTTGGAGGTGCAGGGTGGGTCATGAGGACATCACCACACCAGGGGCACCATGGCACCAGGGATGAAACCACTTCAGATCTCCATCTATCTCCTTGCAGGCGATGGATCTGACCTCTCCCTGCCTTCCCCCAAGCCCAGTGTCCTCCCTGGGCCACCCTCCACCCCTGTGGTCACCAACGTCACCAAAACCAGTGTCACCCTGAGCTGGAAAGGGAGCGAGGACAGCAGTGCCACCGATGTCATCTCCTACATAGTGGAGGCTTTCAGGTATCACACAAATGTCCTCTCAGGGTGCAGGGGTGATGCAGTGGCCCGGTGCCACCCCACCACGGGTCACCCCTGTCCCCTGGCAGCCAGGCGGTGGGTGGCCCTTGGAAGACGGTGGCAGCTGGCATAGAGGGTGAGACCTACACGGTGAGCGGCCTCATCCCTGACACCGTCTACCTCTTCTTGGTGCGGGCAGTCAATGCCTATGGGCTCAGTGACCCCAGCGGCATCTCGGAGCCTGTGCGCACCCAAGGTGAGACCCAGCGGTGACGCTGATGGAGGTGTCTATGAACCTAACACCCTTGGGTCTGTCTCCGCTTGGTAATACCAACAGAAGTGCCCATGAATCCACCACCCTTGGATGCATCTCCACTTGGTGACGCTGATGGAGGTGCCCATGCACCCACCACCCTTGGATGCATCCCAGCTTGGTGATGTCAATGGAGATGCCCTTGAATCCATCACTTTTGGGCTTACCTCCCCTTGGTGACACCAATGGAAGTGCCCAAGTGCCCATGCACCCACCACCCTTGGGTTTACCTCTGCTTGGTGATGTTGATGGAGCTGCCCATGCACCCAAAACCTTTGGATGCATCCTCATCCAATGATGCCAAGAGAGGTTCTCATGGATCCACCATGGGAATGTGGTGTCACCACAGCATCCCCACTCAGTGACACCAGTGGAGGTGCCCATGGACCCACCACCTTCTCATGTTTTCAGCAGACACCATCCCCACTCAGCAAGGGCTGGACCCGGAGCAGGTGCAGCGGGAGCTGGCACAAATGGCTGTGCACCTCCAGGAACCCGTGGTGCTGCCACTGGGTGCCGTCCGCCTCTCCTGGACTGTGAGTGTTCCACCACAGCGCTGGTTCAGGACTGCCGGTGCTGGGCATCCCCCAGCCCACATCACACCCTCCCCTTGGGTCTGCAGGTGGAGCACCAAGCACCCTTCATCCAGGGCTACCGGGTGCTGTACCGGCGGCGCGGCGGGCGCTGGGAGGAGGCACGTGTGGTGCAGGCACCAGGGGAGCGGGGGGCCTTGCTCACCGAGCTGCGCCGGGGACAGGACTATGAGGTCAAGGTCCGACCCTACTTCCATCAACTCCATGGCCCCGACAGTGCTGTGCGCGCCTTGCGCACCCCCGAGGCGGGTGAGCGCGGGGTTGTGGGGAGGGTAATGGGGTTCCCCAAGGACACCCTGGAGGTGACACCTCACTGGCAGCCCCCAGTGCCCCGCCGCGAGCCGTCAGCGTGGCTGATAATGGTACCGGCGTCCACATCTCATGGCAGCCACCGCCGCTGGCAGAGCAGAATGGCGTCATCCGCAACTACCGGGTAAGGGCGGATGGTGATGGGGACGTGGCAAATCCCCTGTGTCCCCCTATGACACCATGTCATGGTGTCCCCGTGGGTGACTCCCATCCTTTTCTCCACACCCAGATTTGGTGCTTGGGCAATGAGAGCCGCTTCCACATCAACCAGAGTGTGGAGGGGACAGTGCTGGCAACGGTGTTGTGGGGACTGGTCCCCGGTGTCCCTTACCATGCCGAAGTCGCTGCTGCCACCAGCGCTGGCGTGGGCGCCCGCAGTGCCCCAGTGCCCATCCGCATTGGTGAGTCCCTCATCGCTGCACTCATGGGTGTGGTGTGCCGGGGGTCACACCGGTGCTGGGGATGGCTTCTTGGCACCCCTGCCAGGGTTGTCCCCCTTCCCTACGTTGCTTGCAGCCCCGCCAGTGGAGCAGGACATGGGGCCGGCGGGTGGGAGCAGTATGGCTGAGCGTTTGGCTGAGGTGGCCAGGCGGCCAGCCTTCATCGCCGGTGTCGGCGGTGCATGCTGGGTCATCCTCGCCACCTTTGCCGCTTGGCTCTACGGCCGCCGCCGGAGGAAGAAGGAGCTCAGCCACTTCTCCGGTACGGGGTCGGGGAGCTACCCGTGGGACCCCCCCAACCACAGTACCAGTCACCCTGCCAGCCACCCACCGCCTCTCTCTTTCCAGCATCCTTTGCCTTCACGCCTACCACCGGTAAGCCCATAGGTGCCGCGGGGACCCGGCGTGGCCCCTCGCCGCCCTCACCCCCACCTCTTTCCGCAGTCGCCTTCCCAGCTCCGGCACGCGGCAGCCCCAGGTAACCCCTCTGGTGCCCCCCGTCCTCCCCAGGACCCCTGGTGTCAACCACTGCCATCCCTTCACCCCATCTCCTTGCAGGGTGGCTGCTGATGGTGGTTACCCATGGCTGGCAGACACGTGGCGGGGTGGCGGATGCTTGGGGACCACTGAGAGATACTACAATGGTGAGGGGTCATCATTGGGATGGGTAGCTTGGATTGAGGAGTCGTGGTCAGCCCTGATGGTGCCGGCTGCCCCCTGCAGACGCTGGCATCACCCGATACATCGCCCAGACGGAGCAATTTGGGGTGGGGGCCAGCGAGGGCCCAGTTTACAGCACCATCGAGGTGGGCAGCGAGGAGCTCCGCAGCTTCCCCCGTCCCTTCTCGCAGCATGGGACCCCATATCCAGGAGGAGGTCCCCAGCTGATGGATACCCCGACCCCCCAGGCACCCCTCAGCAGGACCGAGCATGGTATGGTGGTGGGATGGGTGAGGGGGACACATGGGTGCTGGTGGTGCGGTCTCTCTGCAGCCCCCCTCCAGCATCCACTGAGCCAGCATGTACCCAAGTGGCCAAGAAGGCCACCAGCATCCTGGCTTGGATCAGCACTAGTGTGGCCAGCAAGACCAAGGCAGGGATTGTCCCCCTGGACTCAGCACTGGGGAGGCCCAACCTCCAATCCTGGGATCAGGTTTTGAGCCCCTCACTCCAAGAAGGACGTTGAGGGGCTGGAGTGTGTCCAGAACGAAGCTGGGGAAGGATCTAGAGCACAAGTTTGGTGAGGAGCAGTTGAGGGACCTGGGGGTGTTGAGCCTGGAGAAAAGGAGCCTCAGGGGAGACTTTCTTGCTCTTGACAATTCTCTGAAAGGAGGGTGGAGCCAGGTGGGGTTGGGCTCTTCTCCCAAGGAATAAGTGACAGGAAAAGAGGAAACGGCCTCAAGTTGCCCCAGGGGAGGTTGAGGTTGGATGTGAGGAACAATTTCTTGGTGGGAAGGGCTGTGAAGGGCTGTGCCAGGCTGGCCAGGGCAGTGATGGAATCCCCACCCCTGGAGGGGTTTCAAAGCCATGGAGATGTGGGACATGGTTTAGTGGTGCCCTGGCAGTGCTGGGGGAATTGTTGGACTTGATCTTAAAGGTCTCTTCCAACCAAAACAATTCTGTGCTTCTGTGATTCCATGATCATTCCTCACCACAGGGGCCAAAGGGAGGAAGCTGGGGCAGGCGGTGAAACCACCAGTGGTGAGCTGGACAGAGCTGCTGCCCCCACCACCCTCGGCCAGCGAGCTCAGCCAGTGCACCCAGGAGGAGGAAGAGGAGGATGAAGAGGAAGAGGCAGCTGGAGGGTGAGTGTGGGGGCCTGAGGAGGCCAGGACATGCTGGCCCCAGCACCCACCCTGTGGCCCTCACCCTGCAGGCTGAGGATGGAGGAGTGGTACCCCGGTGAGGATGTCCCCTGTGCCACCGCTGCATCTTCACTCACTGCCTCCTCCAGCTGCCGGTCTGCCGCCACGCTGACACTGTCACCCCATGCCACTGAGGATATCCCCCGCCTCCGTGACTTCGATAGTCCCCGCCTGCCCCGGTAGGAGATGGCCCTCACCTGGTCCAGCCATAACATCAGGGTCTGGATGTCCCATCAGGATCTGGGTGTCCCACTGCGTCCAGATGTCCCACCATGGTTTGGGTGTCCCATTGTGATCCAGCTGTGTTGTCACCATCCAGCCCTGCTGTGTTATCATGGTCCAGCTGTGTCACTGGGTCCAGATGTATCATAGGGGGTCTAGACGTCCCACTGGGGTCCAGATGTCTCATCACAATCCAGCTGTATTGTCACCATCCAGCCCGGCTGCACCATGATGGTCCAGCCATATCATTGGGGTCCAGATGTCTCATAGGGATCCAGAGGTTCTATTGGGGTCCAGATGTTCCACCATGATCCAGATGTTCCATCACAATCCAGCCATGTTGCATGACCTAGGCCAGCCTTGCCATGGTGGTCTTGCTAAACCATTGGGTTCCAGATGTCCCATTGGGGTCTGGATGTCCCACATGATCCAGATGTCCCTTCATGACCCATCCATGGTGTCACCACCCACCCGTGCTGCCTGGCTGTGCTCTGGCCATTCTATCATGATCCATCCATGATGCTGTGGGTGGAGCATGGTGTAACAATCCAGCTGTGCTGTTGCGATGCAGCTGCACTGTCATGAACTGGCTTGGGACATTGCCATTCAGCTGTGGCGTTGTGGACGGCTCTACCAGGGGTGCCATCACAATCCAGCTGTGCTGTCACAACACTGGCATGCCACTGCAATCCAACTGGGCATCAGAGGCCAGCTGCACTGTTGCAATCCAGCTGTGCACTGACAATTCAGCTGTGCTGTGATCCAGCAGTCTGGCTGCGGTCCAGCTGTGCAGTTGCAATTCAGCTGTGTTGTTGTTATCCAGCTGTGCAGCTGCAATCCAGCCGTACTATGATCCAGCTGTGCAGCTATAGTCCATCTGGGCCACGATCCAGCTGTGAAGCTGCAATCCAGCTGTGATGTTGTGATCCATCCATGCAGCTGCAGTCCAAGCCACAATCTAGCTGTGTGGTTGCATGCCAGATGTGGATTGCAGCTCAACTATCATGTGGTCCAGCTGTGCAGCTGTGTTCCAGCAGAGCAGTTGCAATCCAGTTGTGCTGAGAGCCAACTGTGTGCTTGAGATCTAGCTGTGCCATGCTCCAGTTGTTCTCCAGCTGTGCCATGGCCAGCTCGCCAGGCCATCACAACCCTGCCTTGCAGAGCTGCAATCCAGCTGTGGTCCTCCCACACAGCTGTGCTACTGCACTCATCCAGGTGTGTCATTGCATGCCCAGCTGGGATCCAGCTGTGATGCTTCAGCCCCCCCTCCATGCCACTGCCATCCAGCTGTGCAACCATCACATGGCTGGCACAGCATGGCACTGGGGGTTGTGCCAGCACCACAGCAGCCACCGCCCCCCCCCCCCGCAACTTCACCCCCTTGCTCCTTGCCAGGAGAGCCCCCCACGGCACCAGCACCCCACCACGGGCACCCAGCCCCCCACCAAGTCCCACTGCCAGTGAGGGACCCCCACCCCAAGCCCGCTGCCCCCCTGCCACAGGTGAGCCCTGGGGGTGCCATTTTGGGTGGGCAGGGGTCTCACTGGCTGGAGGGACTCTGACGCTGCCATCATCCCCAGGGAAAATCCGCATGGAGACCCCCCAAAATTGCCCAAAGCCCAAATGCAGCCGCTACCGCCGGGAGAAGCAGACAGGAGGTGAGTGTGGTGGGGGGCAGCAAAAAATGGGGGGAGAGGGGTCTCCAAGGGGGCCTCAATCCTCCCCTCCCTCTCCACCACAGACTTGCCACCACCGCCGCTGCCCCCACCAGGCGAGACCCCCGGCCCCTCGCCGGAGCGGGATCCGAGTGGGGCTGAGCGCAAGGTCGCCCATCGCCTGCGCCGCGGTAAGGCCAGAGCCGCCGACCACGTGCCCATGAGGCCCAGTGCTGATGTCATCGCTGACCTCATCCCTTCCCTTGCAGATGATGTCATCCCCTATGTGAAATCCGCCGGCCTGTCCACCACGGGCAGCGCCTCGTCCCGTGGCTCCTCCACTGGCTCCCGTGGCCACGGCTCCGGGCGCAGCTGGACACGCAGGGACCGCGGCGAAGGGACCGGCCAGCGCCGCCGCCCGGGTCCCCCCTTGCCCTGTCCGGCACAGGAGAAGCAATGAAGAAGAGGGAGGACGAGGCGGTGGCAGGCTTGGGGACATGGGGATGGTGACTTCTAGGGGGGACAAGGGAGGATGGTCTTTTATTTTGGAAGTGGCACTGTGGGAATGGGTTGAACAGAGCCAGCAGCTGGCGGGCGGCAGCACAAGGGGGTGAGGAGGCTGGGGGTGGGGACAAGGACAGTCTTGATGGACAAGGATGCTTGGGAGGGACAAGGATGTTCGAGGAGGGATGAGGATGCTCAGGGAGGGACTAGGAGGATGCTTGGGAGGGATGAGGATCCTGGGGACAAGGACAGTTGGGAGGGACGAGGATGCTTGAGGAAGGATGAGGATGCTTGGAAAGGTCAAGGACAGTCACTAGGGACAAGGACACTGAGGAGGGATGGGGAGGATGCTCAGAGAGGGGTGAGGACATTGGGGACAAGAATAGTTGGGAAGTATGAAGATGTTGGGGAGGGATGAGAACGCTCTGGAGGGATGAGGACACTTGGAGGGGGCACAAGGACACTCAGGAAAGACAGGGTGGCTTGGGAGGGATGAGGACACTTTGGAGGGCCAAGGGTGGTTGAAGTGTAACAAGTATGCTGGGGAAGCGTGTTGATGGTCAGGGAGGATGAGGGCAGTCAGAAGGAATGAGGCTGGTCAATGGAGATGAGGATGGTCAAGGAAACAATTACCCTGGGGAAGGACACTTGAGATGGACAATGGGGCTTGGTTTGGATGAGGATGGTTGAGGGGATGAGGATGCTGGGGAACGAGGAGGACACTGGGGAGAGATGAGGATGCTCAGGGGGTGTTGAGGACGCTGGGGAGAGTGAGGACACTGGGGAAGGATGAGGAACTTAGGGAGGGGTGAGGACTCTGGGGAGGGATGGGGACACTTGTGGAGGACATGAATGGGGACTGGAGAAGGATGAGGATGCTTGGGATGAGCAACAGAACTTGGGCTGGATGAGAATGATTGGGGGATGAGGTTGCTGGAGAAGGAGAAGGACTTTTGGGGAGGATGAGGATGCTGAGGAGGGGTGAGGGCTCTGGGGAGGGATGAGGACATTTGGGGAGGACAAAGATGTTGGGAAAGGAGGGAAACCCGCCCACCTTGATGCCCACCCACCCTTTTGTGGGTGGCTTTTGCTATAAAAGAGCCCCTTGTGGGGAACCACTTAATAAAGCTGGCTTTTAGCTGAGCCAAGGGGATTCTGGCCTTGCCGTGTCCTACACCCTGGTGACCGCCATGCTCCCGTCCCTCCTGTGCCTGGCTCGCCACCTGCCCTGGCCCAGGGGCTGCCACTCCCCGACTCGTGGCCACCTGGAAAGAAAAGGGGACATTTTCCAGCACTTTGCAATAGGTGACACTCCACCCCTGGAGCCCATCATCCTGGCGTTGAGGCACAACTCACCGTGCTGTGTGGATGCCTCTGTCCCAACTCTTGGTGGGACCCCCAGTGCCATCCCCCAGTCCCAGGTGGGGATGGGGACCCCAGGTGAGAAGATCCTCTCCAAGGGTGATGGTGGCAGTGAGGAACCTGGAGAGAGAAGGCAGGAGATGGTGGTGGCATCACCATGGGACCACCTCCCCTGGGGAGGTGATGATGGCCGGGGGGTGGTGCAGAGATGCTTCACTCACCCACATAGCCCCCATCAGTGTCCTCGAGGCTGAAGCAGAGGCCATCGACAGCCACAGCCAGTGCCCGGGCAAAGCTGGCATCCAGGAAGAAGGAGCCATCGCAGGAGCTCACCAAGCTGCAGCGGGCACTGGCAAAGTTGTCCTCCGAGACAGACCCCCAGCCGTTCAGCAGTGACCCTCCTGGAGAGCCCCTTGTCACTGGCCGCTCTTCCTCCTCCTCCTCCTCTTCCTCCTCCTCCTCCTCACCCAGCTCAGAGGCTGGTGGCCCGTAGATGTAGCCATAGGTGTGCAGTGGCGAGAAGGACCGTGGTGTGGTGGGTGCTGGGGGGCTGCAGGGGACATGGTGGGCATGCTGCTGGCACCGGAGGTTGTTGCCACCATGGTGGTGTCCCAGGGGGATGGAGCATACCTGGGACAGGTGATGGTTTCCTGGTCCATCTCCAGGTCTTCAGCCACTTGCTGCGGTGTCAGGACTGCATCACTGAATGCTGGTGAGAGGCGCCCGGTGACGGGGGACCTGTCCCTTTGATGTCTGGTCACTGGGGATGTGTCCTTGGGGTACCTGGTGTCCAAGAACATGTCCCTTGGATGCCTGGTCACCAGGGATGGGCCCCTGGGGAGTCTGGTGGCTGAGAACATGTCCTTGGAGTACCTGTTGACCATGAACTTGTCCCTGTGGTGCCCTGGAACTGAGGACTTCTCCTCAGGGTTCCTGGTGACTGGAGATGTGTCCTTGGGGTGGCTGGTGGTTGGTGACCTCTCCTCAGGGTACCTGCTGGATAGGAACATGTCCTTTGGATGCCTGGTCACTGGTGATCAGTCCCTGGGGTGCCTGGTGGCCAAAGACACATCCATGCATTACCTAGTGCCCAGGAACTTGTCCCTGTATTGCCCAGTAGCTGGGGACTTCTCCTTGGGGAGCCTAGTGACAGGGGATATGTCCCTTGGTTGCCTACTGGCTAGGGACACATCTTTGGGGTGGCTGGTGGCTGGTGACATGTCTCTCTGGCACTTGGTCACTGGTGATGGCTCCATAGGGCACCTAGTGACCAGGGATGTTTCCTTTGGTTGCCTGATGGGTGACATTGTGTCCCTCTGGTGGCTGGCGGCTGGTGATGGGTCCTTGGGGTGCCTTGTGGCCGGTGACATGTCCCTGGGATCCCTGGTGACCGATGACACATCCTTGGGGTGGCTGCTGGTCAGGAACATGTCCTTGGGGTGCTCAGTGACCAGGGACATGTCCCTAGGGCACCTGGTGACCAGTGACACATTCCTGGGGCTCTCAGTGACCAGGGATGTGTCCCTGGGATGCCGGGTGGCTGGAGACATGTCCCTGGGGATCTTAGTGGCTGGGGACATGTCCTTGGGTCTTCTGGTGACCGGTGATGCATCCCTGAGGTGTTGTGTGGCCAGAGACGTGTCCCTGTGAATCCCAGTGACTGGGGACACGTCTTTGGCATGCCTGGTGGCCGGGGATGTGTCCTTAGGGCACATGGCGGCCGGGGACCTGCCAGTGCAAGGGACATGGTGGCTTTTGCAGCACAGCGTTGGGGTGCAGGACACCCCTCTGCGTTCTCGGGGTGGGGACACCCAGACTCACCGGATCACTGACGAGTGCCAGGCATGGGGTGGCCTTGGGGGTGTCACCAGTGACACGGTGACACCAGAGGCCAGTGAGGCACTGCCCCGTCGTGGCTTTGGGGAGCTGAAGACGGGTGTCCGCCGCGCGTCCCCTCCAGCCATCACGGCAGTGACGGTATCACCATCATCTCCTCTCTGCTGAGGCCACTTGGCTGGTAGCCCAAAATCTGTCACCCCCTCGCCCCCCGTGACGATGGCATGGCCGAGGCCACCCATGAACACTGGGGTGCTGTGCACTTGGTGCAGCTCTGCATGGGGTGGAGGGGGACACAGAGCCATGAGCCACCTCTCTAGTGTCCCCCATGACCCTTCACGTCCCCCCATCCTGTACCCACCTCTCTTGTGGATGCGGTCCCAGGGTGCTGGGCTGGGGGTGCTGGGTGAGGTTCGCGTCCCGGGGTGTCCCCCTCCATAGCATCCCGGGTCCCCAGGGGCTGGTGGATGCCCCCCATGGGTGGGGGGCGTGGGGGGACCCAGGCTCGGTGGCTCCAATGACAGTGCTGGAGGGGCGAGAGAGGTTGGGGCACCCATGGGTGCTGGTCTGGATGTCCCTTGTCCCCTCCATTTTCTGCTCCATGTGTCCCCAGGTCCCTGCTGCCCACAGAGAGGCAAGGGTGGGGCACCCAGGTGAGGGTCCCCTGGCACCGGGAGGGGGCAGTGGCATAGGGTGGGGGTGTTGGGCACCCTTTGCTGGTCCCAGAGCACCCTGCCAGGGTCCTGGGCATTGGGCAGGTGTCCCCTGGCAGCAGGTGAAGGGTCTTGTGAAACTAGGTGGGGGTCCTATGGGAGAGGGTGGGGGTCCTGTGGTATCTATGGTGGTCCCAGAGCACTCTGGAGGGGGATTCCATGTCACTGGGGGGGGTCTGGAGGCATCCTAGTTCCCACAGGGCTCACTAGAAGGGTGGGGGTCCCATGGCATTCAGTGGAGGTTCCATGGCACTGGGTGATGGGGTTCCATGGCATTGGGTGGGGGTCCCACCCTTGGGTCTCACTGGATGGGTTGGAGGTGCCATGGCACCAAGTGGGGGGGATTTCATGGCACTGGGTGATGGGATTCCATGGCATTGGGTGCAGGGGTTCCATGGCACTGGGGGGAGGGTGGTCCTAGCCCTCAGGCTCATTGGATGGGTGAAGATCTCATGGCACTGAGTGGGGGGGTACTAGTCCCCATGGGGCTCACTGGAGGGGTTGGAGTCTCATGGCACTGGGTGAAGGTATTCCATGGCATTGGGTGGGAGTCCCATGGCACTCGGGTGGGGAGGGTCCCAATCTCCATGGATGTCACTGGAGCCCTGGGGGTCCCATGGCACTTGGGTGGGTGTTGTGGTCCCCATGGGGCTCACAGGAGGGATGGGGGACCCATGGCACTGAGTGGGGGGAGTCCCATGGCACTGTAAAGAGGGTTCCATGGCACAAGGTGGGGGGGAGTCTATGGCATTGGGTGGGGGACCCATGTCACTGGGGTGGTGCCTTGGGGCTCACTGGAGGGATGTGGGTCCCGGCCATCGCTGCCCAGCAGCCGGCTGCTGAGGCTGCTGCTGCTGCTGAAGTTCCCGGGGGCACAGCCAGGCTTCCAGGGGCCACCAAGCCATGGTGAGTCATCAGCCACCAACCTGGGGGGCAAGAGGTGCCATCAGGGCATCCCACCACACTGGGACCTCCCTGCATCCCTCGCCCCACAGTCACCCACCTGTGGCGAGCAGCAGCCTCCTGGCTGGCGCGGCGTTGGCAGAGGAGGAGGAGGAGGGCAAGCAAGGCCAACCAGAGCAGTGAGCCGGCAGCCGCAATGACAGCAGGCTGCCGCAGCACCCGTGCCACCCTGCTGCTCCCCGCCGTCAGCCCTGCAAGGGTCCCACCAGCGTCACCCCTGTGCCACCACCTTCACCCGCCTGCACCCCTTCTAGCTCCCCAGCCCCTACCGAGGATGCTGCAGGTGGCATTGCTGGGGACCCCCAGCCCCGCGCCATTGAAAGCTGCCACCTGGACACAGAATTCGGCCCCAGGGCTTGGGAGGAAGGTCTCCAGGCGGTGGGTGTCTCCATCCACTGTCCTGTTGGTGGGGTGCTGCCAACTCTCGCCCATTGACCAGACCTGAAAGGCACCAAGGGCATGGGCCTCCTTAGATGGATCCCCTTGATGGGTGCCCATTGATGGATTCCCCTTGATAGACCCCAACATTGATGGATCCCTTTGCGTAGACTCCCTTGGATGCATCCCCCGGGACAGACTTCTTTGGATTGGCTCTCTTGGATGAATGCCACTAGGATGGACCCCCTTAGATGAGTCCCCGTGATGAACCCCCACTGATAGACCCTTCTTGGACAAACGCCTTGGATGATCTCTTTAGATGGATTCCCTTGGTTGATCCCACTCAGATGGACCTCCTTGGATAAGATCCATTTGGATGACTCCCATCTTTACTTCTACCCCTTAGATGAATCACCTGGGATAGACATCCACCTTGTTTGGCCCCTTTGGATAAACCTCCTTGTCAAGATCCCTCTTGGAGAGACCCCTTAAATGGATCTTCCCTTGGACAGGCACTGCTTGGATGGCCACCCTTGGATAGACCCCCACCTTTGATAGACTCCCTTCTTCAATGGATTCCCCTTAGATAGACCCTCCTTGACCAGAAGTCCCCCAGCCCCTCCTCACCGCCTGTCACTCCAAACCTGGTAGCCCTGGATGATGCCATTGTGGGCTTCAGGAGGAGGTGGCTCCCAGCTCACGACCACGGTGCCATTCCCCGTCTCAGCCTGGCCCACGGTGACATGCTGGGGCGCCGCGCTCGGCACTGCTGGGACAACGGTGCTGAGAAACCTGGGACCCCTCCAGCCTCCACCCACACAACCCTGGGGCCACCCAACACACCTTCTTCAGGTATCCAGATGTGCCTGCTATTGCTGTCCAAGCCCTGGGTCTCTCCAGCGTAGGGTCGGACCTTGAACTCGTACTGGTGGCCCCTGCGGAGCGCGGGGATGATGGTGCTGAGCTCCCTGCCTGCGTCGTGTTGGACCCAGGAGGTGCTGGCAGGGAGCACGCAGCGGTACAGCACCATGTAGCCCACCAGCACCGAAGCTGGCGTCGGCACCTAGAGGGGATAGGGAGGGCATGGTGAGATGCAGGTGGGACAGAGAATCATAGAACCATTTTGGTTGGAAAGACCTTCAAGATTGTAGAGTCCAACCATTAACCCAGCACTGCCAGGGCACCACTAAACCATAGTCACCACAACTCCATGGCTTGGAAACCCCTCCACTGCCCTGCCCAGCCTGGCGCAGCCCTTCACAGCCCTTCCCACCAAGAAATTGTTCCTCACATCCAACCCCAACCTCCCCTGGGGCAACTTGAAGATGTTTCCTCTTGTCCTGTCACTTATTCCTTGGGAGAAGAGCCCGACCCCACCCTCCTTTCAGGGAGTTGTCCAGAGCCAGAAGGTCTCCCCTGAGCCTCCTTTTCTCCAGGCTCAACACCCCCAGGTCCCTCAGCCTCTCTTCACCAAACTTGTGCTCTAGACCCTTCCCCAGCTTTGTTCCCCTTCTCTGGACACACTCCAACCCCTCAAGGTCCTTCTTGGAGTGAGGGGCCCAAAACTGACCCCAGGATTGGAGGCTGGGCCTCCCCAGTGCTGAGTCCAGGGGGAAAGTCCCTGCCCTGGTCCTGCTGGCCACACTAGTGCTGATCCAAGCCAGGACGCTGGTGGCCTTCTTGGCCAGCTGGGCACACACTGGCTCATCTCCAGCCACCTGTTGACCAAGACGCCCAGGTCCTTTTCCACCAGCCAGCTTTCCGTAGGGATGAAGGTCCAGCTTCATCCCTGTGTCCCATCCCACCTCTCCAATGAGGACACGCCAGCATCACACCAACCCGCCAGCGGAGCCGGACAGCAGCTGTGGGCAGCACGGTGCCGTTGTCCAGGTGCAGCCTCATGACCAGCAGGTCCCGTGGTGCAACCTCTCCCCGGCCCATTGGCAGCAGGTCTGTGGGGCACAGGGAGGCTAACAGCAGCATCAGGCAGGACTAGCATTCCCCAACACCTGCCCCAGATGCCCATGCGTGGAGACCCTGATATCTCCCTGGATGAACCAGCTCAAATGGACCCTCTTGGACAGACACCCTTTGATAACTCTGTCTTGGATGGATCTCCTTCGATGAACCCCATGATAGACCCCTATTCATGCAACCCTCTTAGATGGACCCTTTTGATAGATACCTCTTGTTGGATCACCCTTCAATGGACCCCTTGGACAGGCCCCCTCAAATAGATCCCCTTGGAGGAACCTGCTTGGATGGAACCCCTTTGGATGGACTCTCGGGAATGGATCCCCTTGAATGGACCTCCCACCCGGATGCATCCCCTTAGATGGATCCCCTTGCATGGGTGTGCTTGGATGAATGCTTTCAATGGATCCTGTTGCATGGGTGCTTTTAGATGGACCTCCTGAGATGGAACCCCTTCAGAATTACCCCTTTTGATGGACTCTCCTCGAATGGACCCCCTTAGATGATTCAGTTGGATACTCTTTTTTTATGGACCCCCTTGGATAGACCCCCCTTGGATGGATGCCCCTTGGATGACCTTCTTGAATGGATCCCCATGAACAGACCTCCTTGGATGATCCCCTCTGGGATGTACCCCCCTTGGACAGACTCCCCCTAGATGACCTCCTTGGACGGACCTCCCTTGGTTGAACACCCCTTGGATGACTGCCTTGGATGCACCCCATCAAATAGACCCTGTTAGATGAATCTCCTTGCATGTACCCCCAGATGGCCCTGTATGCCCATGACGGTAGAGGCCACAGAGGTCCCACTACTGACCCTCCACGTGCAGGCGGGCGGTGGCAGCAGCAGTGCCCAGCTGACTCTGTGCTGTACACACATAGGTGCCAGTGTCGGCTGGTGTCACATCGTAGAGGCGCAACGTGTGCTCCTGGTCCACCTCATGCCTGTGGGTCACCAGGTCTCCATCAGCTCCAGCTCCACCTCAAGGAAGTGACATCTCCACCCTACTGCCACCTACCTCCCCCAGGGGAGGTCCCCACGGTCCTTGTGCCACTGCACCCGTGGCTCCGGGTCACCTTGGGCACCGCAGCCCAGCTCCACAGTGCTGCCGGCCACAGCTGTGGTGTCACTCGGGCGCCGTATGATGCTTGGTTTCTCTGTGGGGTTGGGGGTGAATATTGAGGAAGTGACACCAAGGTGACATGTCCACCACCCTTGGGAGACCCTCGGCTTACCTAGGATGGAGACATGGGCACCCCGGCTCTCCCTCTGGCCCGCTGCGTTGGCCGCCACACAGACGTAGAGCCCAGAGTCGCTGCGGCGTGCCGATGCCACCCGCAACTTAGTGTCTGTGACTGCGAAGCGGTCGCCTGCCAAGTCCAAGGTCACCCCATCCTTCTTCCAGGTGACGCGAGGCTCAGGGTGCCCCGAGGGGGGGACACAGTCCAGCTCCAGCGCTTGTCCCACCGTGGCCACCAGGTCACTCGGCTGCAGGCGGAAGTTGTCCCGCAGCGCTGCAGTGGGGAGGGGACGCTATGGGTGGGGGGGACAAGGATTTTTGGGGTCCCCCCACCCACATCAACCCCATAGAGAGGTGCTTACCAGCTGCAGTTGGGGGTGTCGTGGCTGTGCCGGGGGGGTGGCAGCCTGTGGGTGACATGGCGGTGGTGGGTGCGCCGAGCGGGCCCAGGCTCAGCCCCAGGGGGTTTGGGGGGGCAGATTAAGGGTGTATTGTCGTCCTCCCCCCTGGGGCTGTACTCACCTCCTCGGCGCAGCACGGCAAGGCAGAGCCCCACAGCCAGCGCTGCCGCCCAGCTGTCCGCCATCACTGGCCCCGGCCAGCCCTTCCCGCTTCCTCCCAAAATCCCCAGCCCTCCCCAACAGCTCTGGAGCCCGGATCCAGCTCCGGATAGAAGGGGACAATAGCCGGACGCTGGGGCTGGGAAATGCTGGGGGATGGACGGACAGACAAACAACTCAGCCACAGCAGTGGCGGTGGGTGGAAGCAGCGGCAGCACCCAGAGGTGGCAGCGTTGTGGACACCAGCTGTTAATGAATTTAATTAATCAGAAGAAATTCCACCTCCCCTGCCATGTTCAGAGGATGACAAATTAAGAAGCAACAAGCTCTCAGTTGGAGATGGGCTCATCAGTAGGGACAAGAGCGAACAAGCTCTCAGCTAAGGAGGTCATCGGGAAGGATCACTGTGAATGGGGTCTCAGCTAAGGACTCCATCAGTAGGGACCAGAGTGAATGAGCTTTCGGCTAAGGATACCATCCGTAGGGACCAGAGTGAACGCTCTAGGGTCTCCCACAGTTAAATCTGGGTGCCAGCCAGATGCGCTGAGCTCATCCACTCTCAGCTGTCACCCACCTCTGGTGTGTCACCCACCTCTGGTGTGTCTCCCACCTCGGGGTGCTTGGGGGGCATGCCCCATCCCACAAAGCCACCAAGGGTGCCACCGCTCGGGCTGGGTAGTATGTTTAGTTTATTGGTTAGTAGCGCACCCCCAAGCGCCCTGGGGTGGCCCAGGGCCCGGCTCGCTTGGCCAGTTGCTTTCTGGTTTAATCCTAAACCTATTTCCCGGGAAGGCCTTTTTTGGGGTGGGGGCAGCGCTCAGGCCAGGGGTTCAAGCCCATGTGAAGGGGACAGTGGAGCTGGGGAGCTTTGGGGAGGAGGGAGCACCCCCCTCCAATTTAGGCTGCCTGCCTGCATGTGCGCGCTTGGGCGAGCTTGCGTGCCGATGTGTTCCGCGATGGGTTGGCGTGCTGCAGCGGGCAGCCACGGCGCTCTCCTCTCTCAGCCACACGTGCAACCTGCTCGGTGCACTGTGCGTGTGCTCTCACGGGCGCACTTGAGCACAGTCTTAGCTGTGCACTTGGTTCATGCTCCTTCTGCGTGCTCCATGCGCACGCTGCGCACACGCCCTCTCCTCACGCTTCTTGCAAGTTCACTGCGTGCTCTGTGTGCGCCCAGCTCTCTTCGCACGCACTGTGTGTGGCTCTTGCAAGCTTCATGTATGCTCTTTTCTCACGTTCTGCACATGCTCTCTGCTCACACTGCGTGAGCGCTCTCCTCATGCACTCTGTGCACAGTCTGCACAGTGTCTCTGCAGGTTTGCACTCTCTGCACGCTCCATGCACGCTTGGAGAGCACTCCTGATGCTGGCACACTCTTGCACAAATGCCATGCGCAGCCCTATCTGCGTGTTCTGTACACACTCTCTGTGCTTGCTCTCTGCACACTTCTTTACGTTCTCCATGTGCATGTTCTCCACTCCTTCGTGCAGGCTTTGCTGCACGCACTGCATGCTCTCTCTGCACACTGTGTACTCTCTTTCTGCGTGTCCTCTTGCACCCTTCATACACGCTCTCTCTGCACGCTCCCTGCATGCTCTGTCCACACGCTCTCTGTGTGTCCCCTTGCATGCTTGGTGCATGATCTGCCTACACACTCAGTGCGTGCTCTCTCCACACAATTCGTGCGGGTTCTCTCTGCACGCTCTCTGCACGCTGTGCACAGGCCCTCTTGCATGCTCTGTGCAGGGTCTCGGTGTGTTCCCTGCAAGCTAGCTCCACACCCTCTGTGCACACTCTCTCTGCATGTTCCATACATGTCCTCTCGCGTGCTTTGTGCATGCTCTCTCTGCTCAGTGTGTGCACGCTTTCTCCACACGCTCTAGCTGCATGCTCGGTGCTCGCTCTCTCTGGACACTGCATGCGTGCTCTCTCTGCATGCCCCATCCACGCCCTCTTGCACACTCTGTGCACACTTCCTGTGCACGCTGTGTGCATGCCATCCCACGTACACTGTGCAGTGCCTGCACTCTCTCTCTGCACGCTCTGTGCACGCTCTGTCTGTACACTGCGTGTGGCCTCCCGCATGATCCATGATGGCTCTCTCTGCGTAGTGTGTGCACACTTTCTCCACACGCTCCAGCTGTGCACTCCATGCTTGTTCTCTCTGCACACTGCGTGCACGCTGTCTCTGCAAGCCCTGTCCAGGCCCTCTTGCAAAGTCCATGCACACTTTCTCTGCACATCACATGCATGGCCCTCCTGTGTGCACCATGATTGCTCGCTCTGCGCAGTGTATGCACGCTCTCTGCGTGCTCCACATGTCCTCTTGCACACCCCATGCATGCTTCCTCTGCACACTGTACGCATGCCCTCCTGCACGCTCTGTGGTTGCTCTCTCCATGCAGTGTGTGCATTCTCTCTGCACACCCCACGCATGCTCTCTGCATGTGCTGCGTGCACGCTCCACACATGCTCTCTTGCATGCTCCCTGCACGCTCTCCCTGCACGCTCCATGCATGCTGTTTCTCCATGCCCTGCACACGTCTTCCTGCATGCTCTCTCTGCACGCTACATGCTCGCTCTCTCCCGCACACTCCCAGCACACGTGTGTACTTTCCGCATGCTCCCTGCACGCTCATCCCAGCAAGAAAGCCATTAAAGCGACGCCCCAGGAAGACGGGGGATGGAAGAGGGGAGCTCCGGGTGGGATCAATAGCAAATTAGTGACTTTACGCCGAGCCGAATGATGCCCGGTGGTGGGAGCGGGGCCATGCTGCTGTCCCCGCTCCCTCGCTTGCCAAAGTGCACACATGTCCCCCCTGCTCAGGCACTGATCTCCACGGCGTTGGCCTCCTCCTGCTCCCGGATGACGTGGACGCCGGCAGTCCGCAGCAGCCGTGGGGCACCGCGGGAACGCGCTGGAGAGCCAGGCGGTGACCTGTGCGTCCTCGTCGAGGCGGGTGAGCGAGCCGGCGAGCGATGGTAACGACGAGTCGAACGCCCCACTGGTCCCGGCGAGCGACCGGCTGCCGGTACCGGCGTGCTGGTGTAACCCGGCTCAACCGTGCTGCGGGGTTCAGGTGGTGAATCCTCCTCCGCCTCCGGTGAATCCTGCCAAAAGGGTAGACGAGCGTACGAAGCGTGCAAGGCCCGGCGACACCGTGCAAAGCCAGCACACTACCGGTGCACTACCAGCTGCTCACCTTGTCCTTGAGGATGTACAAAGCCACTGGGTTCTTGCGCTCGTGCTCGCCGCTCCGCGGGATGGTCTCGGCTGCATGGAGGCAAGGCCTTGTTTACCGTGCTGGCAGCGTTTGGTGTTCCCCAACCCACCGCCACCGCTGCTGTGCAGTGCCAGGACTCACCATCGTGCTTTAGGCGCTCCTCATCCTGCTCGGTGTATTCCGAGGCTGGCTGTGTCTCTGCTTGACGCTTGTCCCTGGGGAATGCAGAGGGCATGGGGCAGCACCAGAGGGGGACTGCCCACAGCTCTGCCAGGGACAGTGCTGCAGTGATGGAGAGGTGGGATGGGGTGGGGCAGGGTGGGGTGGGATGAGGTGAGATGAAATGGGATGGGATGGGATGAGATGAGATGAGACGAGACGAGACGAGACGAGACGAGACGAGACGAGACGAGATGAGATGAGATGAGATGGGTCGAGACAGTATGGGATGACATGGAATGGAATGGAATGGGACAGGAGAGATGGATCAAGGCAGGGTGGGATGGGATGAGATGAGATAGGTGAAGACAGCATGGGATGGACTGGGATGGGATGGGATGGGAGAGATGGATCAAGGCAGGATGGGACAGGATGTGTCAATATGGGATGGAATGGGACTAAATGGGACGAGATGAGACAGGACAAGATGAGATGTGATGGGACAAGATGAAATAGGATGGGATGGGACAGGAGAGATGGATCAAGATGGGATAGGATTGCATGGAACTGGTCTAAATGGGATGAAACGAGAGAGGACAAGATGAGATGGGATGGGTCAAGTTGGGATAGGAAGACATGGGATAGGGTAGGATGGGACAGATGGGCCAAGGCAGGATGTAATGAAATGAGACGAGACAAGACAGGATGAGGCAACATGTTACAGGATAAGATGGGGTAGGTCAGGACAGGATGGGATGGGACAGTACAAGGTGTCATGTGAAGTGATGTGACAGGACAAGATAGGATGGGAAGAGAAGAGACAAAACAGGATGGCACAAGACAGGACAGGACAAGAGGAACCCCTTTGGCCCCCCTGTTACCCCCAGCCTTACTTCTTGGAGGGTTTCCAGCAGGCACAAACAGTCACCAGGGTGACGAGGAGGAAGATGCCGCCAGTGGAGAGGATGATGTAGAGGGAGCTCCGGCCTGCGGTAGAGAAATGAGGGGGGGACAACTCCCCCCAGATTTTAGCTGGGAGCATCTGCAAGGGATGGTCAGTCCCAGGGGTGCAGGAGCGGGAAACAGGTGGCTTACGGTACACAGTGAGCTTCACGGGGACGCTGCGGCCGTGACTGATGGGGTTCTCCACCAGGCAGCTGTAGACATCATCGTCAGCCATGAGGACACGGGTGATGGTGAGGATCTTCTGGTCAGGGGAGAGGAGCAGGCGGGAGTCGTTGCTCAGTGGCCGCCCATCCTTCAGCCAGGTGTAGGTGGGCTTGGTGCCGTTCTCGTGCGAGCAGTTGAGGGTGAAGAACTCACTGAGCTCCAGCACCGTTGAGGAGGCCACCAACACTTGTGGCTTCGAGATGGGGACTGTGGGTGAGCAGGGGAACCACTGTAACACCATGTCTCAGGGGATGGACGGGCCCAGGGGATGGGAGAGGGACATCAAAATCCCAATGGGTATGTAGCATGACTGCATAGGATGGTTAAACGCCCAAAACCACTTCCCAGTTAGAGAAAGCCCACCCAAAAAATGGTCAGGGAAGACATCTCTTGGAGAATCCAAACTCCACTGGACGTCTTTCTTGTGCTTACTGTCCACGGTGAGGTTGATGGTTTTCTCGCCAGTGAAGGTGTCGTCAGTGATGGACACCTCGACCTCATAAGCGCCTTCATCAGCCAGCTGCAAGGGGTTGATGAGCAATGAGCCGTTCTCCAGCACCCGGATGCGGTCACGGTAATCGGGCCGTAGGTTGCCGATGATCTCGGTGCCGATGGACTGGACGACTGTGACGGGCTTGTCCCGCTTCAGCTGCCACTTGACCACTGGTTTGTCGGCGCTGGCACTGGCATAGCGCACCGACAGCAGCGCCGCTTTGCCTGCCGTGCCGCGCACCAGCGGCGTGGGGCTGGTGATGTTCACCCCTGCCAGCAGACCTTGGGGTGGGGAGAGAGTGGGGCACAGAGTGCGGGTGGGCTGCCCAGTCCTCTGAGCCTGGAGAAAAATGGGGAACCCCCTCCCAAGGGTGTGCTGAGCACCCCCAAAACACATCACCAGCCCTGGGATGTGATCCAGGCTGATCATAGAATCATAGAATTGTTTTGGTTGGGAGAGATCTTGAAGATCATCAAGTCCAGCCAGTCCTCCAGCACTGCCAGGGCACCACTAACCCATGTCCCTCAGCACCACATCTCCATGGCGTGGAAACCCCTCCAGGGATGGGGACTCCACCACTGCCCTGCCCAGCCTGGCACAGCCCTTGCCAGCAAGAAATTGTTCCTCATGTCCAACCTCAACCTCCCCTGGCACAACTTGAGGCCATTTCCTCTTGTCCTGTCACTTGTTCCTTGGGAGAAGAGCCCAACCCCACCTGGCTCCAAGCTCCTTTCAGGGACTTGTGGAGAGCCAGAAAGTCTCTCCTGAGCCTCCTTTTCTCCAGGCTCAACACCCCCAGGTCCCTCAGCTGCTCCTCACCACACTTGTGCTCTAGACCCTTCCCCAGCTTTGTTCCCCTTCTCTGGCCACGCTCCAGCCCCTCGATGTCCTTCTTGGAGCAAGGGGCCCAAACCTGACCCCAGGATTCGAGGTTGGGCCTCCCCAGTGCCTATTGCAGGGGGACAATCCCTGCCCTGGTCCTGCTGGCCACACTAGTGCTGATCCAAACCAGGACACTTGATGCAACCAACCAACCTTCTGCAAAAATTCTTGTATCACCCCGAAAAGGTGCATGGGTTTGGGGGCCACCCTGTTGCCGGGCCCGTACAACCACCCCAAAACCTGCATCAATGGTGGGAACACTGCTGCTCTGCCCCAAAACTTGCCGGAGGGGGAGATTTTTGGATGCTTCAATCCATCCAACCCCCCCCGATACTGAACTGCATCACGGATATTGGTACACATACATTTAATAATAATAAAAACAGTTTAAAAATGGAAAAATCTGATTTTTTTGTGGGGAACCCCCCAAATAGCCTCTCTCCCCAAAACACCGTAGCCTCAACCCCCCCCTCCCCCCATTGCCAGCCCAGGGGTCCTCACCCTCAAACCCCCACCCAGATGCCATCAACACCCAGCGAACAAACCCCGTATTGAGGAGGGGGGGGAGGAGAGTGGGAAAACCAGCTGGGGAGGGCGCAGCGGGCGCAAGAAAGGCTTTAAACAAGCCCAGGGAAGTCATGGGACCTATTGGTATGCAGCGTCCGTCCATCCGTCCTTCCCGGCCGCACTGAGCTCGGCCTCAAAAACATGCCCCCAGCTGAAAACCAAAGGGGGAAATAACCCCCGTGAGGCTTTTAGCGCATCCCTGCACCCCCAAATCGCTGCTTTTTAACCATTTCTTTGCTTCTTTTAACCCATCTGCTGGTTTTCCCTCTACTCCATGTAATAAATTTGGGGGTGAGTTAAGAAATGGGGCAATATTCCCATTTTTGACAGCATCCCTGGCTTAGGGATGGGAAATCCCACCCTTTCTGGCTAAAAAAATACCACCAAAATTCCTCACTTTCCAACTATTTCATGGAATAAATCCTGATTTCTTTGGGAAAAATACAACAGCATTTTTGGGGTGCCCCAGCCTCAGCCGAAGTGCTTTTTTTTGGGGTGGGGGTTGAAAAAGCGACTGGCTTTGCTCTGCATCCATGGCTCATCTGGAGGGAAATGGGACCTCCGTGGGGCTGGTTTTGGGTCCAAACTTTGGTGAAATGGTGTAAAATCGTTGCAGGTGGTTTTCTTGCATTGCCAGACCCAGGGTGGGGCAGTCCAGGGCTCATTGAACCCCAAAATGTGGGTGTTTAGGGAATAAATGATGTGGGTTGCAGCAGGATGGGGTGACCTTAAAAATGGGGTGAAAAATGGGCTTTTAGGGAAAGGTGAAGGGTAGGTAAGAAAATAGATTTGGGGGTGTTGAAAAATGAGCAAAAAGGGGTTTGGGGGAAGACGAAAAGCTGGGGGGGGACACGGTGCTGGATCCATCCCCCCAGCAAGACCTGCTTGGCTCCAGAAAAGTGTTTTTCCCAGATTTTCTTCCCAATTTCCCCCCTTTTTTCTCCTCTCCCAAGTGCAAGGGATGCTTGACGGCACAGCAACCCCCCCAAACCCCTCCTTCATCAGGTACCACCACCCTCCTCACTCTCCGCCATCCCATCCTCCATCCCGATCCCCCCCAAAAACCCACAGAGAACACGGGAAAACCCATGGAAAAATGGGAAACCTGTGGAAAACCCATGGAAAAAATGGGCAAACCCATGGAAGAACGGGAAGGCTCCCTACCTGCGTGCAGCGCCAGGAGCCAGGCCATCGGCAGCAAGCAGGGGGGAGCACGGTGGCCCCGCGGGGCGGCCGGTGCTCCCCACATTTCGGGCCCCGAATCCCTCCGCTTCCGCACTCCGGGCACGTCCCTCGGCGCTCCCGGCTTGGCATTCTGCCTGGCTCATTTATTTTTTTTTTTTCCCTTTTTTTTTTGTTCTTCCCTTTCTCAATAGAGCCCTGTGTCCTGGTGGCTTTCGCCTCCTCGGCGGCCTCGAGCTGACATTTATTTGGGGAAAAAACACTTGGATTTGCCATTTCGCCCCCCTTGTTCCCATTCTAACCCCCCCATTTCCATGTTTTCCCAATCCTAGGACAATGCTCGAGGTCGGGAGCATCACCCCATCAAGCTCAATTGAGGTTTGCCATCCCCACTTTGGATAATCCGATGGGATTTAGGGCTCTGACCATCCCATGAAGTTGGGGGTTTTTATTGAGGGGAAGGATTTGGAAAGCTGGACGCCCCCTCCCCCGGACTGAGCTCCCCCTTTTTTTTATTTTCCTCTTCCCAGGCTTTCAAACGAAGCCGCGGTCGCATCCAGGCTTCGTTCCAGCTGCGCTGCCAATTAGCGCCGGTTCCCCAGGAATCGCTGAATAGGGCAGCGGGGATGCGGGGCAGGATGCCCGGAGCCGCTGCCCGCCCCTTCGAGTCCTGCCAAGCTCAGCACCCCCGTGAGCCCCCCCAGGCCATCAAAGGAGGCTCCCTGGCTCCAACAAAGGGGTCGAGGCCTTTGAGCACCCTGTCCCAGTGGGGCAGAGACTTTGGAGGGGGTGTTATGGGGGGATGCTATGGGGGGTGCTGCAGGGAGATGCTGTAAGGAGGGATGTGGGGGGGTGCGATAGGGAGAGGCTTTGAGGGACTTTTGGGGAGGTCTTAATCGGGGTGCTATAGGGAGACGCTTTGGGGTGGGGAACTTCTGGGGGGTCACACTGGGAGATGTTATAAGAAGGTGCTTTGTGGGGGTCAGGGATGCTATGGGGGACACTGTGGGGATATATTGGAGGGGGATGCTGTAGG
>VZZY01012705.1:0-17389 GCA_013400335.1 Eurystomus gularis
TGCCCTCGAGAGTGTCAACTGCTGACACCAATTTGGTGTCATCCGCAAACTTAGTAAGNGAGAGTGTCAACTGCTGACACCAATTTGGTGTCATCCGCAAACTTAGTAAGACTTCAAGTCCTATATCTAAGTCATTTATGAATATATTAAAGAGTACTGGCCCTAAGATGGATCCCTGCGGAACCCCACTAGTGACTAGTCACCAGCCCAATGTAACCCCATTTACTACGACCCTTTGAGCTCGACCAGTCAGCCAGTTGCTCACCCATTGTATTATGTGCTTATCCATCTGGATGCTGGACATTTTGTTTAGGAGGATACTGTGAGAGACAGTATCAAAGGCCTTATTGAAATCCAGGAAGATTACATCAAGTGGCTTCCCTTGGTCAGCTAGGTTGGTGACCTTGTCATAGAAAGAAATCAAGTTTGTTAAGCAGGACCTTCCCCTAATGAACCCGTGTTGGCTGGGACCAATGACTGTGTTGTCTTTTAGGTATTTTTCAGTAGCCCCCAGAATAATCTTCTCCATAATCTTACCAGGCACTGAGGTGCAACTAACAGGCCTGTAGTTACTGGGGTCGTCCCTGCTGCCATTCTTGAAGATTGGGACAACATTTGCTTCCTTCCAGTCAACTGGTACCTCTCTAGATTCCCAAGAGCTTTGAAAAATCATTGAGAGAGGTCTTGCTATGACCTCCGCCATCAATTTAAGTATGCTCAGATGAATCCCATCAGGCCCCATTGACTTACAGGGATCCAGCTAGAGCAGCAAATCCCGCGCAAGTTCAGGGTGGATTGGGAGATTTGTCATTTGCACAGTCGTGGTTCTCTATCCCAGGGGCTCTGGGGGTGCCCAAGACCATCATCAGTGTTGAAGACAGAGGTGAAGAAAGCATTAAACATCTCTGCTTTGCCTGTATCCCTGTTTATGAGGTGTCCATGATCATCAAGTAATGGGCCAATGTTATTTCTGGCCTGCCTTTTGCTGTTAACATATTTTTAAAAGCCCTATAAGGCGCTGTGCTGGGCGGCTGGCGGTGTCTGCATGCCGCTCTGTGTCTGTGCATTTGCAGCCCAGGTGGTGTGCGTGGAGCTCATGCTGTGCCACAGCAGTTTGATGGCCTCGATGAGTTTGCAAATCACAGCAGAGGTAAAAGGATGAACTGGTGATACTTCTGCTGAATGGTCATAGTCACACTAGGCTTGAGGCACAAGATGGTTTTAGTTCGATACACGACTACCCTGCTGCAGACATCCTGCAGGCCTGGTATGTGTGGTTTACATTTTGATTTAAGAGGCCGCAGTAATCTAGCAAGAGGAATTGGACAGTGCTGCGTCATCATCACACAGCTCTTTTGTTCAGTAAAAATGAATATTCCTTCTCATGTGCAAATCCTCGCGTGTAGCTCTCGTTGTGGCTGTGAGGCACCTTAGAGGAACAGCATTGTGACTTGCTTTTCTTCCTGATAGCGAAGAGGCATTTTTCTGCCTGTGTAGTTAATGGTTGTTGCTGATATGCGCTTGGATATCAAATTTCTGGTAATTAAGCCACCAGTTTGTTACATGCAGAGCTCTTGAGGTGGAGACCACAGGCTGGTTGTTAATACAGTGACTACAATGGGCATCTTACCAGAAAGTTAAAGCTATCTGAAGTACCCCAGCTGTTAAGTGCTTTGGTCACCTTGTAGCTCTGAACAAGCGTTGATGTAGTTTGTAGCCCTTGTTTGTGGTCTTGCTGGCAGCAGTGACAGCGGGAGTGCCAATATCACCTGATGAGCTGTTCAGTGTGGAGCTGGAGAGCTGGAAGCTGGACATCAGATCTTTTGCTTTCCCAGTAAGCCAGTGTTGCTTTGTAATATTTACTCGAAGGCAGAAGAGACTAGAATCTCATGACACCAGAAACTTAAATGTATTGTAAATGGCATCTAAGCCATTTCCAGGCCACAGGAACAATTTCTAGTTGTCAGCCAAGCTGGCCAGACTTCATCACTGCACCCAACCTGTCATTCCTACAGATCATGCACTTGGACACGCTCCCTTTTCTGATGAAGCACATTAATTGGCCTCCTATTAATAGAGGCCAATTAACAAAGGAAAGGGAAAACCTCCCATTTTCTCAGCGTTGGGATAACTGAAGACAAGTTGGGTGGGCAGCACTGTTCTTGAAAGAGTTAAACTTCATCCCAACAGTGGTCTGTGCTTAGCCATGAAGGGGAGGCACTGACTGATCCATCAACTGCTGTTCATGTGTGTGCGTTGAAATTGTGTGCTTTGTCCTTGGAAATCTGTCCACATTTTTGCTGGGGAGTGAGCTCCTCTGCCCGCTGACCCCACACCATGGCCAGTGGGGACCAAGAGCTGCTGGAAGAGCTCAGCTCCTGTGACTGACACCCAGAGTCTGGTCACTGGACAGAGCAGGGTCTTGGGCATCTGGATGCTAACACTGAGGTGCCTTTCTGCCAGCTCACTGTCATGAATTTCAGACTCTTTGTAGCTGAGGTGAGTGTGCATATTATTTGGGGTGATGTTTTTCCTCAAATGAGTGGAGGCATGCTGCTGGATTGGTTTTCTACCTTGTCATTGGAATTGCTGCCCTACATTGATGTTATTTTTGTTACTGTGCAGATTCTTGGATTATATTAAAAGATGTTTGACTGTGGAGGCTGACTTTGCCCTTCATTCTGTTATTTTCCTTCCTGTAGACCTCGTAGCAAGTGGTGTGCTGAAACCAAGAAGGAAACCTTGGAGCATGTGTTCTCTCACATGAATTCCTCACTATGGTGAAGTGTTTGCACAGTTCCTGACCATTTTAGGAGATCTCACAAGGCTTCCACTGAGATCAGGTGCCAAACTGCCTGTAAAAAGCCTTAGATTGGCAAATTCTGAAATTAACCTTCTTCCCTTTGGCCTTCATCCCAGCCTGGGTTTAAAAAGGAGCTTAGAGGTGTCTTCTGGCCCCCAGCAGCTGTAGATCAGACCAACAGTGCCATCGCATCCTCTGCATGTAAACACCATCATCAACCCAGCAGGTCAGTGCTGCTCTTGCTGGGCCTTCCTTGTTGTGCCAGCACAACAGGACCTGGCAGTGGGCAGGCAGCTCACACGGGGAGCTGCTCCTTCAAAACCAGTGTTCTGGTTCCTCTCGATGGGTTTAACCTGGATCTCTTCCCTCCATAACAACGCAGGTGCTTTTTGCCATGGTTGGAAGAAGTCTTTCCAGTTAGCGGCCTAGGTTACTTAAGCCTAGTCTTTGCCAATGCTTGAAACTTCAGTGTAAGACTTATGGGAACTAGAGGAACTTATTGATATAGTTGGAGGATATCAAGATCCTCTGCTTGAAATGCTTTTGGGAACTCCCTGTGGGCAATGAGCAATGAAGTAAAAAAAGCTGTTTGAGTTTCCAGTGATAATACACTAAATTGTTGCGGTTCAAGTAAAACTCCTGGCAGGCAGAAGGAAAGAAACCCACAAACCCCAACATCTCCGCCTCACACAGAACACAGGGCCTCGTGTGGTGCTGTGCTGACGCGTTCCTAAGAGCAAAGCTGTGCTCTGAGGTGACGTGAAGTGGAAAAGGGGGATTGCTGAGCTTGCAGAAACAATTTGCAGGTGATTTTCCTGCCAGCTCTGCACTGCTGTGATGAGGACTTGCTGCAAAGCAAGGCTGCGGCCACTAGAGGTTCTCCTTGGCCTGCTCCTCAGCTGCTTTCTTCCCCCATGAAAAATAAATGCATTCTTGTAAGCCAAAAGTCCTGGAACTTAGTGAACGTTATCAAGCCGAGTAAGGAAAAAGGGATCTGATTACTTCTTCACTTGATTTCCAAAAGTGATCTTAGCTTTAAATGCCATAAATCACAATTTTATATTTTCCTTAAAGACCTTAGATGTAATAACAAACGTTCTTGGTGGCAGGAAAGTGTAATTGAGGGATCCTGGGGAGCCAGGCAATGCAGGCTGCTGGTTTGGAACCTCGCAGCTACTTTAAGTCTCTGAGGACCTTGAAAGGAAAATGGTCCAGCGTGATTGAATCAAGTGGTGGGAGCTCTTTATTGCACCTGGAGGGCTTGATGATGGGAAGGTTGTGGGGGATGTCTCCAGGGGCTGGTAGTCCATAGTAAAGCCAGAGGAGCCTTAACTGCTGGAGCAGGAACACTGTCATAGAACTATAGAAACATTAAGGTTGGAAAAGACCTCTAAGATCATCAAGTCCAACTGTCAATACAACACTACCGTGACCACTAAACCATGTCCTGAAGTGTCACGTCCACAAGTTTTTTGAACAACTCCAGGGACAGGGACACCACCAGTGCCCAGGGCAGCCTGTTCCAGGGCTTGACCACTCTTTCAGTGAGGAAATTGTTCGTGATATCCAATCTAAACCTCCCCTGGTGCAACTTCAGGCCATTTCCTCTCATCCTATCACTTGTTACTTGGGAGAAGAGACCAACACCCATCTCTCTACAACCTCCTTTCAGGCAGTTGTAAAGAGCAGTGAGGTCTCCCCTCAGCCTTCTCTTCTCCAAACTAAACAGCCCCAGTTCCCTCAGCCACTCCTCGTAAGACATGTTCTCCAGACCCCTCACCACTCTGGTTGCCCTTCTCTGGACCTGCTCCAACACTCAATGTCTGTCCTCTGTCTTGCCATGGTGCTGCCCTATGAGAAGAGCGTGATGTTTGCTAATTGTGTGCTAATCTGCCTTTCTGTGCAGTCTTCTGTAAACGCAACACGGATACCTGCTCCTTGGGAGGACTTTTATAACCAGCTGATAGCACAAGACTGCATCTGGCAGCAAACCTCAAGGTTTTCCTGCCTTTTGAAGCACTCCATTGGGTGTTTCCAGACCTGCCTTGTATTGCTCTTCCCAAGCACCGCTTTGGGTTGCAAGAGCATCTGCATGAGCAGCCAGGAGGGTCGTGACTCAACTCCTTGGCTGTGCTCTGGTGTTGTAGGCTGCTTCTTCCTCTGTTTTCATATCACACAAACAGCTGCTCAGCGGAACTGGGCCCAGACTTTAGCTAACCCGGTGCTGACTTCCCTCGTGCAAACACACGTAAGGCACGAGGCCCACATGCGCTGTCCCTGAACCTGGATACACACACCCCCCCCATCGCTGACAGCTTCAGGTCATCGCTTGGTGAGTCACCTCCCTTTCTGTGGTTAAGTTGTCCTCCAAAGTTAAGGGCTGTGCCTTCATCTGCTGTTGACTGGCAGGGTTTCTGACTGGACTTGTCATCCTCCTCATCTCTTGCAGTCGCATGGTGAAGGAGGCAGCTTTGGAGAGCCGTAGGGAAGTGCACAAGTCCAACAAGCCAGTGCTCAGCGCCTTGTCCTCCCAGCCCATGTGATGCTGGATCCTCTGTGCCATAAATGACTGGGAGTCCACATTTTTGACCTGTGTGTCTTGCAGATGGAGCAGCACCAGCATTGGCTCCACCAGCTCAGCAGGGCCAGCTGGCTGCAACCAGTCCTCTCCCTCTTGCAGTGGCTGAGGCACAGTCCATTTCTCTTCCTCAAATATTCCTCCTCATGTTGTGAAATCCTGCTTCCTTAAAGCCCTCTGGGTTAATGTGAGAACCTCCTTTTGCCTCCTCATACTGTGAAGCTCCCTGGTGTGCTGCCTCAGGTAGCCAGTCCCTTTCAAGAAGCATCACACATGGGCTTCTGCACCACCCTGCAGGGCTCTGAGTTTGTGTGCTTTGATAGACTCATCTTGGTGAGGCTCTGAATTCAAGCCCAACAAAGACCACAACTGAAACGAGGTTGGTTGCTCACTACGAATCCTGCAGAGCAACAACTGGTCCAGTTTTGTTCAAGGGAGGTTTAGGACCAAGACTTCGGGAGTTGTCACCATTTGCTGAGCTGGGTAGAAGTGTACACCCAGGCTGGTATTTTGTCCCTTGACCTCTTGTGTGCTGAATTATTGTGCTCGATGGAGGTGGCTCTTAGCAGTGAGATGACAGCTTCTCCTGCTCCAGCAGCACAACACCAGTGGCTTGGAGGGTCTCGCTGAGCTGTGGTGCCCTGCAGCGAGCATCATGGCAGCCAGCTGCTGGTTAAGCAGGCAGGATAGGTACATCTCTGTCAGTCCTCTCTGTCATCCTGGCACCCACAGAATCTTTGCCACAAGCCAACTGTGTCTTTGCAAGTCATGCAGCCACCTGCTCCCCTCACTCGGAGCACAGTATGTAGAGATCATATCCTTGGGGATGGTGGAACAGAGGAGTCCAGGCTTTCTTGGTACCTCCACAGCCGAAGTGCTGCAGGATCTTCCTTGTGGCCACACATGCAAATGTAATGGGGGGAAGAGGCAGCAAAGCCTCAGAGATGCTGCACTTCTGGCTGTCACAGAACCAGGAAAGAGAGCTTCTAGTTCTGCCCCAAAGGGAAGGGCTGCAGCAAGGGTGTGACCCTTGTTGGATAACTGAGTCCTCCCAGTTCCCCACCCTTGAGACAAAGCCAAAGAAAAACCGATTTCAGCAGTTCCACAGCTCACAGAAGTTCTTGTTGATATTCCCTCCCTCTAAGGAGCTGCCTCATTTTTACCGATGGCCATAACCTGTATGGATAAGTTCATGATGCTTTTGCATGCGCTACAGGAACATTGGCCACAGCTCCTGCGTGGCAGTGCGATCTGGCACTCCTTTGGGCAGATAGCGGCATGTCTCAAAGTTGAGGCTTCACTTGCAGCCACGCCATGGACTGTGCACCTGGGTTTGGCCACCACTTGCGGATCTGTTGCCTCTGGAGGGAGCAGTTTAGCTTCAACGACTGCAGGGCTCTACTCAACCCTAAGTCAGCATTTCTGAGGGTGTGGGTCTTCCTGGGACAGCTTCCTTCCCTAATGAGCAATAACATAATCACACACAGATTTTTGAAATTGCAGAAGTGGAAACCAGAGGGGGAATAACTGACTAGTCAAGGAAATTTTATTAACATGTTGGACACAGCCTTGGGAGTGGAGATAGGAGCAATGTAGGGGTTTCCAAGGAGAAGTCAAAGCGCCTCTTCCCAGAGCAGCTGCCTACCTTGTGCTCAATACTCTGATAGTTTTGGAGCTGCCTCTAGCTCAGACTGGCAGCTTGGAAAGAATTCCCATCCTGTATTTGGTTGGGCAGATGTGCTGCTCCTTTGGCTGGTGGGAGCAGATACTTGCTCAAGCCTATTCCCTGGGTCAGAGCAACCTCCAGCTGGTGTCTGTCCCAGCTCCCAGGCTGCCCTGAAGAGCTATTTGCAAAGAGGAGGGCTCCCAAAAGAAAAGGGCAGGCTTTTGGCCCATAAACCAGCACAAACAAGCTCCAAGCAGAAGCCTTCAGCCTGAATTGTATCTCATGACCTTTGCCGTGATCCATCTCTTGCACAGCCAGAACTTACTTGCAGGGGCTGGCTCTGTGTTTCCTTGTACACATGACAAGGGTACGCTCTCATGACCATCTGTACTAGCCAGTTCCTGTCCTGCCTTTATGCTGGGTTTTTGAGGCAAAGGATGTTTTTAAGGGCTTAATGTTTAATCTTCACCCTACTAACCAGGAGAACTTGCAGAGATTAAACAACACTGGGAGATGGCTGCACAAGGTTCTCTCCCTTTCCAGGGTCCATGTGCCTCCACCCTGGCAGATTTTTAGAAGCACAGGGGTGTGAGATCCAGCTGTTTTCTGGGCTGGTGAAAGGCACTTGATGAACAACCACCTCTGGGGCAAAAGAGTTGGGCTTTGAACACAGGTAAGAAGGAGAATTAGAAAGTTTTTAAATTCTGGGCAGTGTTTTTGCAGAACCACGCTGCAGATGTGTTCAGCAGCAAGACCTCCACGGCCCTGGGGACTGCTGCAGCTAGGTCTTTCCACCCCTCCCTGAGTCATGCTAAAGCCATGGGACCAGCTCTGTCCCTCCTGTCCTGAGGGTCTCCCTCTCCCAAGGTTGCATGACTAGGGATTGTCCAGCAGGTCCTACTTGAAACCCGAAGCTGGCCAGTGTCCTGGTCTCAAACAACCCCCAGTGTTTTCTCTGAAGGACCTTATCTCGAACAAATTGTCCCTGCTGCTGGTTACTCACAGTTGCTGAAGCAACCATGGAAAGGGTCTGTCCTGAAAGCCCTTGGGGGCCAAAAATCTCCCTGTCCCCATCACAAATGTTTCCTGCTGGAGGGCCATGCACCTGGGTTTGGACTGTGTCGTTCCCCAGGTGACGCCCAGAGCCTTGGGCTGCTGCTCCCCATCCAGCCACCCAGCTGGGGAGCTCCTTGCCCACCTCTCCCAGTGAGTGAAGGGCAAAGAGCTGAGTGCCACAGGCTCTGCCGGGCTGCTCCAGCACACAGCAGCTTCTCTGCAAGCGTGGAAGTGGGGAAGGTTGGGCCACAAGGATGAGAAGGGCCCTGGGAAGAAGCAAGAGCTTGGGTGAGCATGGTGCCTGTTCATCAGCAAGTATTATTAACACATGTAGCTGCACAGATGTTCTTAAATAAGGAGCTGTTCCTGAGCTCTGGCTGCCCTGTGTCACCCTGACTGTGTCAGCTGATGGGAAAAAATCCCTTTGTGGAAGAAACGGCGTGTTCCTCAGAGAGGCCCAGGACCATTCACCTCACCCCTCTCTTCACCCAGCCAGCCTGGAGCCAGCTGCGCATGAGGGATGGGGTGTGTACACAGCGATGTTGAGAACTGAAGAGAGGATGGAGGAGCTCAGCTTTGGCTGGAGATGTTTGGCTTGCTGGTGATTTACTGCCCTGATGCTATTTAGGGAGCTGGAATCTCATCACAGCCCCCTGTGTTGCAGGGAGGTGTCCTCAACTTCCCAGCACGTGTTGGGGGTATCTGGCCACTTTCCTCCTCCGTGGACAGGAGGGTGGTCAGGAGGGAACATCCAGCGCAGGACCAGGCTGTGGGGATGCCATGGGGACTGTGCTCATCCCTGTTTTTCCCTGGTTTCCACTGGAGACTAAAGGTGACAGTGTTTCCCTCTCCCAAAAGACAAAGCAGTCACAAAGCTGGATTTATTCCCACTTGAAAACTTCGTGGTTTTATAATCCCCTCCAAGCAGTGCTGGAAAACACGGTGAGGCGTTACCTGGGCTGTGATCTGGGCTTTGTGCCGTGTCTGTCCTTGCCTCTGGCTTTCTGAACCATGCCCGTATATTTAAAAACCTGACAGTAAATAAAATACATTAAATCAGCCTCTTTTAATCTGTTCCACATATGCTGCCCTTTATGCGCTGTATTTATGAGATACTGTAGAAAGAGGAACTGACTGTTTTCATGTGTCCTCCACATATTTCCACTGAGTCTTCCCTACCTCTTCCCCTTTTCTGAGCCAATATCCCCATGTGACCTTTTGTCATCCACAAGCTCTCTTGCCCTTTTCATCCACATCCGCTGAACTTTGCCGTCTCAGCTGTGGCTTCTTCAAAACCCAGTGGTTAATGTAGTTGTGCCTCTGTGCCCCCAGCAAAGAGCCGGAATTTAAGATCCCTTGGGCTACGAGGATGATTAAGGGACTGGAGCATCTCTGTAAGGAAAGGCTGAGAGCCCTGGGGCTGCTGAGCTGGAGAAGAGAAGCCTCAGAGGGGATCTGATCAATGCTGACCAAGAGCTAAAGGGCAGGGGCAAGAGGATGGGGCCAGACTCATGTCAGTGGTGCCCAGTGACAGGACAAGGGGCAACGGGCACAAACTGGAACCCAGGAGGTTCCCTCTGAACAGGAGGAGAAACTTTGCTGTGAGGGTACCAGAGCCTGGCCCAGGCTGCCCAGAGAGGTTGTGGAGTCTCCTTCTCTGGAGAGATTCCAAACCTGCCTGGACACGATCCTGGGCACCCTGCTCTGGGTGACCTGCTGGAGCAGGGGGGTTGGATGAGATGATCTCCAGAGGGATCTTCCAGCCCCCACCATTCTGTGATCTCCCTGCAGCCCTGCGGTGCCTGCTGAGCCCATAATAGATGGCCAGCCTAAAAAACAGAGGACTGGGCTTTGAAAACCCTGGGGTCATGGCCCAGGTCTGCTGCTTTGGTGGCATTGAGGTGAGCAGGTCCATGGTACACAGTAATTTCTCCTATCAAATACCATCTTTCTTGGGTATTTTGCCCTTGGGAAAAAAGCATCTCCTACCAATAGTGGTGGGCATGGCTGGACCCTGCCTTTGGCTGCAGCTTGGGGTGCACCACTATAAAAGGACAGTAGGAACCTGCAGGTAACCGACCCACTCCCTGCTCTGCTAAAACTTGCACTGGACCCTTTGGAGGTCTCCAGATTTCCCTGTGGCCTTTGCTGGATAAAGACCATCTTTGACTGGGCATGACAGAGCTTCCTCCAGAGGAGGTTCTTTATGCTATGCACATAGCATGGTCCAGGATGACCATGGGCAGAGGAAACCCCAGCACCATTCCCTGCCCATCTCCAGAGAAAAGCTGTGATAGCCCCAGGCTGCCAGAGACCGTGGTCCCACCTGGACCTACCTCTGCTTTCCCCGCTGCACCAACTGGAGATATTCACTGCTCATTCCCCTTCTTGGGTGGGCACAGAACTGGCCCAGCCACCCTGGTCAGGCAAATTCCAGCCTTGGCTCTGGGTTCTTTTGTGTCCCACAAGGCTGCTCTAAAATCCAGTCCTCAGGAGCTGGGTATGACCCTGGCTGCAGGCACCAGCACTTTCTCTCTGGAAGATCAGAGGAGGAGGTAACACATTAGTCGAGGGACAGGGGAGAACTTGAAAGCTCAGCCCAGCCCACCCCATCTCAGGACGTGAATTTTGCATAACCGGGTGTTGTGATAATTTCCTGTGGCCCAAGAGGAACAGAAACTCTTCCACTGTTGGAGCCTGTCCTGCATTGTTGTGGTCTTCCTCATTCCCAGTGAGACGCTCATTCCCAGTGAGGCAGCCACGCTTTGGGAAAGCAGGCACTGGCCCAGCTGGTGGGTATGGCCGCCTGCCCTGGCGTGGGGCTCCGGGCAGCTCAGATAAGCAGATGTGCTCCTCATCTCCACGATTAACTAACCAACCTTTTGCATTGGGCATTGTGGGAGAGGAACCACCTGCAAGAGAGATGTGAAACTCAGGAAACAGAAAAATGACTCTTAAAAAGGCTTTGTGCCGTGCTGGGCAGCGGCTCTGGAACCAGCTGAGCTCAGCAGGCAGCTCCCATTCCCCAGAAAACCCAGTGACAAAATAATGACTTGAGAAGAAAATAACAAAGGCAAAGGAAAACATATCTCTTCTCCCTTTGGGTTTGCCTTTGCTGAAGCAAAGTGATAACCAAGTGCTGTTTAATCTGGCTGGCCCACAGCGTATCGGTTTGGGTGCTCCCAGGTAGCAAGGACACAGCTGCGAGAGCTGCTGTGGAGCCAGCGGCCCCATCCTTCACCCGGCAGCTGGGCAGGGGGTGAGGCTGTGGGGATGGCGTGCCCCATCATGAGTTAATGGAGGCTGCTGGGGCCCAGACATGGCACCCATGGACACCCTGGCCAGGTGAAGCGAGGTCAGGGTGCTGCCAGCACCCCCACCCAGAAACACATCTGAAGGAAAACTAGTTCAACTCATGCACAGAACACTTGTTGAGAACAGTTTTGAAAATTTTGGAAGATTTCTTCACCTAGTCAAAAAGATCCTTTTCTATAGGTATTAAGCAAGCCTGGCAGAGATGTGTGTGCAGGAGGAGGGTGGGAGGCAGGAGTACTCCACGTCTCATGAGTCCCAGAGGAGAGGAGCTTTGGGGACTCCCAGCCAGCTGCCACCAGCACCGACACTAGCTCCATCTCATCTCTAGTTGTTGAGGGGTCCGTAGGCATAAGAATCCTGGAGCAGAGGCCAGCATAGAATCATAGAATCATTTAGGCTGGAAAAGACCTCTAGGCTCATCAAGTCCAACCTTCATCCCAGCATCTCCCTGACCACGAGACCATGTCCCTAAGCACCACATCTACTCGTATTTTGAACACCTCCAGGGATGGTGACTCCACCACTTCTCTGGGCAGCCTGTTCCAATGACTAACCATTCTTTCAGTAAAGAATTTCTTCCTAATATCCAGATGGCATGGCACGGTGCAACATAGCATGGCATGGCACAGCAGCTGACCACAGCCAGCATGCCAGAGATGGTGCTCCATCAGAGTGCAGGAGCCAAGGCTGGTGGAGCCAAATGCAGGGCAGCCATGTGGGAATACCTGAAAAGTGCCAGAGGGATTGAATTTAATTTGCTAATTGGTAGCGGGATACTCTGATGAGAGCTGAGCTGAGGCAGAAGAGGGGAGGCTCCTGCCCTGGCACAGCCTGGAGCAGAAAGACAGGGATTTTCTTGGCCACCTCGCTGCTTGGCAGCAGCAGCTCTGCGGAAAGGCGGTGGGTCCTGCCAGCCAGCCAGGATTTGGTTTCCCTGCCAGCTCTGCAGGCTGAGGGAGAGCTGACAGCACAGAGGAGGAGTGGGTTTGTGGAGGGGGCAGAGCCATGGCATCATCCCAGCCTGGTGACAAAGGACAGATTTGGGGCAGCCCCGCACATGGCTCTGAAGCAGCTCCTGTCCAGGCAGCAGAAAGCCTCAGCCCTCACCTTTCCTGGTAAAAACCAGCCCATGTTTTCTCCCCGAAACTGAGCACAGTGCCAAGCAATGACCCAAAACCAGACTTATTCCTTGGTGCCCTGTGGCTGCCCATTCTCAGCATCTACTGGCAGCTTCATCCCCAAAAAGAGGTGACCACGCAGCCAGAGTGCAGCACCCCAGGCTTTGCCTTGCCCTGCCATGCCCTGTCCCCATCGTGCTCCTCTTCCCCAGCTCCTACTGTCCTCTGGGCAGCTGCCTGTGGGACAGCCAAGTCACCAGCTCCCAGGGCTGGCAGAGGAACGTGCCAGGCTCGTGAGGAGGAGCCCCACCTGCATCCTGGGCTGGCTCCTGGCTCTCTGGCATGGGCAGGTGTCCACCATCACTGCAGGGAAGGTAGGAAACACCACCTACTCTTGCAAGCAGCTGGCAGGAGAACCCTGTGGTTAGGAGGCTCCAGTGCCAGACCAACCTGTACTTTGGGTTTGTGCTGCTCTGGATGTCTCCACATGGGAGCACAGCCCCACACACAACTCCCTGCCAATGAGCATCCCTCCCACTGGTTTTGCTGGAGCTCTCTTCTGCCAGGTTCAGCATCAAGGACAAGCTCCATCACTTGTGCAAAGTAACATGAATGTGTGCGGTGCCTTACGTGCTGAGCTGCTCGTCACTGTTGGTTGAGGAGCCATCACTGCCAGCTTCCAGCCCCCTCATAGCACTCTGCAGTCCTGTCTCACCAAGCATCATCTCTCCAAAACTCTCTCCAGGACACCTCAGCAGCTCCAGTCCCTCATTTGCAGACTAGCTCCCCCAAAACCAGATATGGGGTTGCAACAGGGAGTTTTGCCATGCTGGCTCTCAGTATTTGTCTTCTAGAGCTCCAAGATGCAGCACAAGTGCAGGCTTGGCCCTGGGAAAATCACATTGGCTCCTTCTAGCAATGCAAAGCAGGTATCAAGGACCCAGATTCTGCTATGGCACTGCAGAGGCATCCACCACTTTGAAGAGAGGGGTGCTGAAAGGTGTGAGGGGTGACTGGGGCTTCCTACGCAGAGCCCACCCAGCACCCAAAAAATTCCTGCAATTTTGATGGGTCCATTTGACAGTAAAATTAGCCAGTCATGCTGTGTTGGAGAGACTCGCCCAACCAGGCAGCAGAAGTGGCACCGTGCAACTTCCACAAGTAACTATGGTAACCCAGAGCAATAAATGCTATTTTCAAACCACAGGCAGAACCTCCTCATGCGAAGCCCTGGTTGATCCCTGCTCCCAGCTGAGTGCTGAGGTCCCGGCATGGATGCCCTGTGGAGGGACAGACAGAGAAGACCAGACAATGCACAGCACATGATCCTTAAGAGGACCAGGAGCTCCTCCTGTTTCCCTCCTAGCATGTCAGGAAAAGGATGGAGGAAAAAAAAAAATCACTTTTCTCTGCACTGTCCCCAGAAGCTGAAGTAACTGTAGAAAGAAGGATGATTTCCCAGCCACATTCACCCACAAACACGGCACGGAGAAGAGAAAGATCAGAGGGTTTATATGGGACAGGCAAGTCCTGGACAGAGAGATGAGAAGGAAGCAAGATTAGATTAAGTTAGATGAGAATAGAATAGCATAGAATGGAATGGAATGGAATAGAATAGAATAGAATAGAATAGAATAGAATAGAATAGAATAGAATAGAATAGAATAGAATAAGGATTAGAGGCCCCTAATTTGCCTCATCAAGAAGTCTAGCACTGGGTAGTGTCCCAGATAAGAAGGAGTTAACAGCTCAGGATGGAAATTGGTTAATTAAGACTCAAGTAGAGCAAGAGAAACCTCATTTGCAAATCGTCCAAGGTCCTGATCTCCTGGGAGATTATGTCACCCCAGGGACCTGGGGAGCAGGGAGAACCTGGGGAACAGTCTCCCTGGGCCCGTGACTCTGGCCATGTGATTTCAGTGAGACATGGCAGGAGACACTGAATGAGGAAATGCCCCAGACTGGTTTACTCCATTGCTGCCGAGGCTGAAGATGATGGGTTCACTGCCAGCCCTCCTTTTCCCATCCCTGCTCCTGGCACCAGCTCAGTTCCGCTGACACCATCTGAGCCACTTCCCCAGCCCTCGCCGAGAGCCTGCCTGGAGCATTTCTAACACATTAACACCAAATCCCCTCAGGAGGACCAGCCAGCCGGCCAGAGCATCCCTTGCCAGAGCACCCTTGTCCTCCACCAAAGTGTCCTCCAGACTTTCTAGACCCCTTCTAGCTCTGCTTCACGACACGGGCAAAGCCGCCGGCATCACTGCAAGGTTTAGAAACAGGAGCCTGGAGCAGGTACAGACCCTGGCAAACAGCTGATCCAGCCAAAACCCGTGGAGGATCAGGGCAGAGAAGCAGCCCCGCTGTCCCACACAGCAGCACCCAGGAGCCTGGCTCCAGCTTCTGCTGGATAAAACCAGCTCAAGAAAGCTGGAGCCCTGTGTTAAATTGCTCTCCAGCATGTCTTGTCCTTGCAAAAATGGACAGGTAGTCCTAGGGTGGTGGAAAAGGCACCTACGATAAGGCCATCCAGAAAGTGTCCCCCCCCAAGAAGGTGGTGGCACCCAGAGCCTAAGCCCACCTCAACCCTCTGCTCCCTTCCTCAGGATGGGAATGGGCAACCTAAAACCACCCTTTTGGTTGTGGAGCAGGATTAATCCAGCCCCAAATTAAAAGGTGAAACTGGAGATCACAAACTCGCAGCCTCCATGGTGAGGGCGTGCCTGCATTCAGCGGCAGCCTGGTACACAGCTGCCTGTTGGTGAGAGCAGGGTGAGTGTGAGTTGCTGTGGGAACAGTAATTTGGGTTGTTCTGCCTCTGGGTTGCTGGCTCTTTGCCTTTGATACTGTGTTCGCCCCCTGGTTTTGTGTTGAATTCTGTTCCCTCCTTTCGTCGTCCTTTCCCTGAAGAGGAAAGCATCTGCACCTCCATGAGGCAGAGCCAGTTCTGGCAGGAGAACCTCTGGTGACCCTGTGGTCACACCAGGGTCCAGCAGCATCCATGAGAGTAGCGTGGACCCGGCTCTGAGGAGCAGGATGGGAGAGACCCCAGCCCAGTGGTGCCCATTGCTCCAGAGCCTGCCCGGGAGACCCCACTGCAGCAGGGACGGTGGAAATGCCGTGCTTTTAAACAGCAATAGTGTGAAAAGGATTTAATAGCATTAAGTTACTCCTGGGTACACCCTGTGGCTTGTCTGGCACACAGGCATGACAGGGTGTCGTGCTGTCACCAGCATCCAAATGGTCCTTCCCTTCCGCTGACCCACATGGGCTTCCTGCATCCACCTAAACCACCCATTGCAGCCACCCTTGTGGCAACCAGCGTGGCTCAGCTAGCATCCCAGGAGGATGCTCCGTACATGGTCCCTCCATCGGCCATGGTCCAGGGTGCTCCCACCTCCAGCACCAAGACCTCTCCAAAGAGAGGAGTGTGTTCACACTGGGACGTGTGGCAGGAACCTCACCAGCCCCACCATGATCTCTTGTAGCCTCTGCCTGGCCGGCTCTAGCAGCGGGGGCATCAGCAGGGCACGGGGGCTAAAATGAATACAGAGCAAAGGAGAAAATGTAAAATGAAATATTTTGGAAGAATGAATTGTCAAAAGCATAAAAAAGTATCCTTTCTATGAATCAGCAATTTCTGGTGAAAACTGAATTTATTAGACCTTTAGAGCTGGAGAGCTGAGACCCAGAGACATTGAGTGAGTCCCAAACAAAGAGCATAGGAGGAGGAAAAGGAGGAGGAGGAGGAGGAGGAGGAGGAGGAGGAAGAGGGGAAGGACACGAGGGCTTGGCTCAGGGTGCTCATGCCCCTTGGGATTTTGGCTGCAACTGCAGCGCAGGTGCAAGGAGACTCCCCGCATCCCATGGATCCAAAGGGTGGAAGGAGGGAAGGTCAGCCCTTGGGGGTCCCGCCAAGCTGGCGCTCAGCCCTTCTGGAGACATGGTGTCCCCAAGGCGCCGCAGCCGCCACACCTCGTGAGCTCTCCGCTACAAGGAGGTTCTTTGTTTGCCAGTGATGGCCATTCTGCGGTGGATGGGAGCCACGGAGATGGTGCCAGATGATTTGTGGGAAGGCCCCAGTCAGCAAGGGGCAGCAAGGCCGGGGAGGTCAGCTGGCATGGAGATGGGTGCAGGGAGAGGAGAAGGCAGTGTTATGGCATGTGGGGAACGGGAGCCAGTTGGCTGCAGTAGTATCTCTCTGGGATGGTGTGGGATGGGGTTGGCTCAGAGGGGGGTTGCCTGCAACCTGCCTGTGGCAAGAGGTGGGTGGCAGTACCCACGGTGGGGCGATACCATCATTCAAACCCAGCCCACCCGTTCCCCTCCAGCCCCAGGGGAAAAAGGGTGGACTGGTGATGCTGGCCACCACCTTGCACGGGAGCAGGAGACACACCAAGGTGAACAGGAGATGGAGAACACCAGCAGGATGCTGCCGGGACCAGACCTTGGGAGGAGGTGGAGTGCAGGGGGCAGAGACCCCCAGAGCGGACCCCAAGCCAACAAGGCCGTATGGGCACAGCTACGTCCCCGTGAGGAGCCCACGACAGGTCAGCACTGCACAAGGGACGGGGTACATGGGGTGCAACATGTGGGCAGGACACAGGGGAGGTGACACACGGGGTGCACCATGGGGGACATGGCACCGGGAACGCACCATGGGGGACATGCCACCAGAGAGACAGCAGAGGGGCAAGGGAGGTGTGCCATGGGGGACGCGGCACGGGAGGATGGCAGTGGCACGGGAGATGCCGCAGAGGACACCGAACGGCGCAAACGCCCGCACGACACGTCGCGATCCCCGCCCGGGCAGGACTCGCCGCCCCACGGGCGGGGCCGCGCCGCGCCCCACG
>VZZY01012705.1:18313-35274 GCA_013400335.1 Eurystomus gularis
CGCTGCCGGACCCGCCCGGGGAGCTGCGCGTCCGGCCGCCCCTGCCGGTACCGGGGGTCTTACCGGCCGGAAACCCGCTGCCACCGCCGGCTCCACAACGTGCGCCTGGCCGTGTGCCGCTCTGGCTCCTTCCATGGCCCTGGTCTCCCATAAGAGCGGGCCTCGGCAGGCTCTCCGAGTAACCTGCCCTGGTCTGACGCTCCTGGGCTGGGTGCAGCACTTCTGCTGCGATAGGACAAAGCTGCTCTCTAAAACATCCCCCGGCTAACGCAAGACCAGGTTTTAATGGGATTGAACCCGAAATATGCAGATATTTTAGGATATTAATGACATTAAAAGGAACGGATAGACTCCTGACCTTCCCTTCAAAATGGGGGATGCGTGAAATGCTGGGTAAGGGAAGCTCTTCTTTAGTGGTTACCCATCTGCCTCTGAAGTCACTGAGGTTCTGTGTGGGGTAAATTGGGTCATTCTACAGTATCACTCTTCCTCCTGAAGAACGTTGATGTAGAGACCTGTAAATGCTATTTTACACTCAAAAGAACGTCATATGATGTCTCATCTATCCCTTGAAGTCTGCATGAACCTTCTGCAGAAAATGTCTGCTGTTCTGACTGAGCATTTACTGTTTTCCGGTAGGTACAGGCTTGTTGTTTTGTTTGGGATGTAACATAGGGAAAACTGCAGGTTTTTTTTTTTTCCAAATGCAAGTGTTACAGTAACTAGGAATATCAGAACCAGGTAGCAGTCTGGTTTTCCTTTCTGAATACTTAGCCAGTGTCTCCACATGTGTGAACATACTGACTTGTTCATCTGCCATCTAATTTGGCTCCCAGTTGAGGAATCAAAACACTTAGGTATTGAATTGGTTGTAGGTCAAGTTGCTTTGAGTTGTTCACGTGCTTGGAGTCTCATTAAAGTAGCTTCTGAGATGGTAGCTAGGTCTACAAGGTGAATTGGTGGAAGTTGCTCCTAGTGTGGTAGGTTAAACTGTGTAAATAGCTAAGTAATTGGTGGGTTAAAATTAGTGTTTGAGAGGAAGCTGTCTAACCGTGCTGGCGTCGGCACTGTTGGCTGGTTTCACAGTAGCCGTGTTCATGGCTTTAATCTTTGCATAAAAGAAGGCCGACTGTCTGTGTTTAGTCTTGTTTGTACTCGGTGGGATGCAGATGTCCTCTGCTGAGGGTGGTTCATGGCCAGCCACTTTGGAGGTAAAGCACTGGGCTTGTGCTTGACAGGTAAGGACTTTCCTGAAAGCAGTATGGCTGGAATGCTGTGTGTAGGAGCCAGCATTAGGACTATTGGCCTACCTGCCTATTGGCTGATGGAGATAACGGGCAAATAGACTAAGACCTAGTTACTTGTAGGGAAAAACCAATCAGCAGATCGCTGCCTTTTGCAAAATATCAGCGATTAAGGTTCTAAATACTGAGCTTCCTTCCTGAGGATGGAGTCATTGGATTCCTCTTGCAGAATGAAACTCGGAAGCAAAAGAGCTTGCCTTTTAAACAGTAGTTTTTGTGATACACACGCTTGCTTCAGTGGAAACATCAGGGAGGGACGCACACTGGCATCAGCATTTTAATAGGAGTTCAGATGTTTCAAGTGTTTCCTAGGAGCTGTGGATTTGATGGTACTGTGGGACTACAAGCTCAAGGGGAAGGTTTGAGGAGGTCATTCAAAGTGAGTGCTTAAGCTATATATTGATTGAAGGTTTGGTAGCTGTCATGTTGCTTCTAGTACATGAGTGGTCCTTGAAGCAGAATGTGTCAAATGGTCCTAGTACCAGGAGATATTTGGCCTCTTTCAGAGGCCTAAGTGCATCTGGTGGGTTCAGTCACTGGAACAACAGGTTGTAGATACTGCTGATGCAGAATTAGTTCTTGGTTGTGACCATACTGAATTTAGTAAAGCAGCTTGGATTTTCAAGGCAGTATGGCAGAGGTGACAATGTAGGATAAACTAAAGCTTGCAATATCATGTAGCTTTTAAAGTAGAGATATGATGTCTTCTGATGATAATTAAACGTTAGGTGTTAAAATACCACCCTGGTGTAGAAGTAAGGAGCTATGTCTGGACAAGCAGTGTAAAACTACCTAAAGTTGTCCTGGACCAGTGTTAATTAGTGCAGTGATCATGTCTGACTCATGATCTATCTAAAGATCAGGTTCTTGTGGAGCTGCTTGTTCTGAGACTTGTTTCTAGTAAACATGTTCAAGTTCTATACTGTTCAGGCTCGTTTGATGTGAAAACAGGCGACTTTCTGCAGCACTGTTCGGTGTTTGAACTTTAACTGCTTGATGGTAAATAGATAGCAGAGCTTGTTCTGGTCAGCTTGTACTGATGGGAGCTAGAAAGACTGAAGCAGGCTGCTATGACCTTGGCCATCTTGGAGCCTGCTCATTCCTTTGCTGATTACAACTTGTTGTGATGGCTAAAGTTCCTTTATTTCCAATGTGTAAAACATGTGTCTGGCTCAGTGTCAGGTGCTGTTGAGTGATCCAATTGTGTGTTTTTCATGTGACTTTGGAGTGCCAAAATGGGAAAGCATGGGTTTGGGCAAAGCTATCTAGTTTTGTGCTCCATAGAGGGGCATTATGTCGCAGGTCCACCTTACTGTGGTAAAGGGTTTTAATTAATAATAAAAATAATGTGCTAAGGAGTTTTACTTAGACCTGCACTCTGCTTGGACATTCAGTGCCTTCAATACTGCTTCACTATCAAGCATCTGGAAGACTGCTAATGGAAGAGAGCTCTAGCCAGCAGTGTTAAGGTTAGTCCTAGGTCTTCTCATTCTTGTTGCAGAGCTAACAAAATAGTACTTTTTAAAGGAGGGCTGCAGATACTGTAGCAATTCCTTAGCTCTTTAGGGACCTCCATGGTGAAATTGCAGGCTCAGAAGATGGAGCTTGATGCAGCTGATAGCTCAGTGCGGACTGATTCTAGAAGGCATGGTGACTATGAACAACTTCAGCCATGAAGGCAAATTACACCTGTACTTCCTGAAATACTGTCTCTGGAGGGGTGAGGAGGAGGTAATGAGGAGAGCTGCTTGCTTCTCAGCAAGGAGCTGCAGACCTCATCCTAAGAGGAGCTTGCAGACTCCTTAGCTGTGGCTCACAGTAAAAATGAAATAGCAGAACAGTGCAGCTCAAGGGAGTCTTCTGTTCCAAGTCATTAAAGAGTACTTCAAAAGCGTCATGGTATGGGCAGGAAAACTCAGTGGGTCAGAGGTTTGAGCTACCAGACTGTCTAGAGTAGAGACGAGCTTAAGCGTTCATTCTTAACAGGAGGTAAATTATTGGACTATTAAGACCTAAGTGTAACAAGTGAACCAGACAGCAGTATTTCTACAACTTGGTTAAATTAAGGGAAGACATCTCAAAAAAGGGTATCATTTCCATTCCATAAATGCAAGTCTTAGGATCCTCTGAAAACCAGATTGAGCATCAGGATAAACCATTGGCTCTACAAAACTTAGTTCAAGCAGATATGCTGCTGCTGGTACTGTGGCTTCCAGGTGTACCTGCTGGGACTCCTGCCTCACCCTGAAGTCACTTAGTAGCCTGCAAAGTCTGCAGATACTTCCCCTCTGATGAGAACATTGAGAGCAGCAGTGGAGATGAATGCCAGCTGCTTCAGGACCTCTTGGTCAACTTCCTTTTTTTCTTTCCCCTTCCCCTGTCCTAAAACTAGCCTCTTCCATCTGTCCAGAACCTGACTGATTTCAAGCAGTGGCTGCAAGCTGAAAAACTCCCCAGCCTGATCAGGCTATTGGGTGATACTTGAAACAATGGTTTCCCAGTAGTGCATGCTTCCACCTGCTTGCAGTCCTTGCCCAAGAGTAAGGCATAACTTGCTGAACTTGCTTCCTTCAGACTGTTAACCTTGTAAGCACAAGGCTTCAAGGCAGGCTAGCCTGGCTCCAGGAGTGTCTGCTGGATGCAGTCAGATGACCTTGGTTTTTCCATGCATCAGAGGCAAGGCAGCTGAGTGGTGGCTGCTTGCTGGTGAGTGGTGCAAGCTGCTGCTAGACCACCTAGAGGAACAGGGCTCCTGCTGACTGGTGTCAGCAGGACTACTACTCTGCTGGTCAGCACCTGAGATGCAGAGGTCCACCCATTCTGAATGGGTCATCTTTAAGGTTGCAAGGGAGCTTGCATGATGATAAAGAGTAAATAACAAGTGACTGGACTTTGCTGCTTGCAGAAGGGCAAGCCTGTACTCTGGTGTGGTGTCAGCCTTAGAATACTTCTGGAAAAAACTGTTTGTATGCTGTGTCAAACAATCCAGAGTACCCGTTGCAGCAGTTTGGACAGTTGATTGGTAACTCTTTTTTTTTTTTTCCTTTGGACTGCTGCTGCAGCAGCTTCTTGAGGAGCTGGTCAACTTCTGACTTCTCCAGTTTACTGAACAGGAGTAAATGGTCTACCAGCCATGCAGGTTGCTTCTGATAACGCTGTCAGGTGGCAGTGCTGGTCTTGTTTGAGATCCCCACACCCTCTCATAAGGAGGGAAGAACAGAAAACATGCTGTCTGTAACAGGTGACTCACTGAGGATTTCTCAAAGTCTGCAACTTCTGTAGGGCAACTGATCCGTGGACCTCCCCAGTTATCACAGGGCACTGGCTGTGGCCAGTCTTCAGTCAGCATGATCTGAATTTGCATACACTCCAGATACAGTTTCACTCATGTACCTGCCTCTTCTCTGGAGATGTGACTAGATGTAGCAGCAGAGTTTTTCTAGGGCAGCCATGGAGTATCCATTACAGTAATCCGAGGTTGAGCTGTGGTGGTGTTCACTGTGGTGTGTGAGGGGCCTCAGAACACCAGTGGGAAGAAATCTGCTTCTTTGAAAATGCCCAAGTCTCTGGCATGGCAAAGCAAGAACTGTACTTGACTTGAGTATCACCTCTGACGGTTATCTAACCATGTAAGAACAACCTGCTTAAGGATGAGCAGGCATGGAGGTGAATTGATGCCTGCTGAAGGGAGGCCTGCCTACTGCAGAGTAGCCCATTTCATAATGGATTAAATATCAAACGCTGCAGATGTAAGTACTCATCCAGAGTGGCCTTTCCAACTTGCTATGATAGCAACCCATGGTACACTAATTGAAAGTTTCCCTTGTGTTACTAGCTCACTTCCTAACGCAGGGAAATACTGCCTGATAGTGCTCTGGGAATTCTTATGACATTGCAGTGTGAAAACCAGCTTCTCCATGGTGGGACAAAGGAAGAATCAATGGCTCAAAGGCTGCTGGAGCACGTGTGGCTGGTTCAGAACCTTTTATGTTCCTGGGTTGAGCATGTTAATGTAGTGCGGTTACTGAAACTGCATCTGTGCAGGTGGTTCCCTGGTGTGAAGGCCCCATATGATGTGGTCACTGTCTGCAGAGCTTTGCAGACCTGTGCAAGGCTTTTGGCAACAGCCTCTTTCTACATTGAGGGAGTGTCCCATGAGGTGACTTACAGCTAATTTAGCTGCAAGATTAACATTCTTGGTGCGTGACCTGACTGAGCTCTAACTATAGCTACAAAAGATTGGTCCTAATGCTTGGACTAGCACTTGATCCAAACCTCGAGCTGCTCGAGTACTGACAGTGAATGGCAGAGGCAGAGCTTTACAGAAAGTCTTGGCAGTGGCCAGACTAAAACTAGTTTCAGTCCTTACCGATGCTATAGCCTGTATGGCGAGTTACTTTCTAGTTCCCTCTTCCCCTTGGAGCTGCACAGCTACTCTGCCTCTACTGTTGCTTTTGGTTCTCAAAGTAACAGTTGTGGCAGCATCTCCACAGCCCTGTGAGAGTGTGCTTTGTTAGGAGCAGTCCTAAATCTACTCAGGCTCATGAGTTCAAGAAGTTACTCTTCAGAAGCATTTCAAAATCAAGTTACCTTTGAAACAGCCTTGCTGGGAGCAGGTGGTCATGTGTAAAGCCACTTCTTTGGGTTGTAACGTGATTGAACTTACAAATGGCCCAGTTCCTGCTTGCAGACCAGAATGGCTTTCTTTGGTAGAGCTGGGACAGTGAAGTGCTGCTGTTGCAGCTGCCAGGTGTGCTTTAAAGGTACTGTTGCAGCTTAATTGGTCTGTAAGTTAGAGATGATGGAGCTATGTGATCTGAAGCAAATACCTGGAGTCTTGGTGTGTAACGGTGGTACTGCTCTTGTTCCAGTTTCATTGTTTTCCACGTAGATCTCTTCAAATCCTACTCACTGAGAAGATTTTGGAAAACATGTCCTTCAACTCCTCAGGGGTAGTGAAATGCAGCATATGAAGTGTGTGTCAGACCTTCACAGCTGCCAAGAGGTGCAAGTCAAGATGTGCAGGATGGTTGACCCAGGTGCCTAATAGCCCATAACTGAAGCACTGTGCCTGTACATGGCTGTATCATGGTGGAAAGTGGGTATCCCTGTGCCACCTGGACTCTAGTCTTGAGGTGATGTCAAAGATGCAAGGAGAACTTGTCTTACTTCACTAGCCTGACAAGCTATGTTATGAGGCAGTGGAGGTGCAGCTGGAGGGGACTGCAGTGTGAGCCTGTTGGTCAGGATGCTGGTAAGGACTGGGAGCAGATGTGCCAAGCTCAGAAGCTGTATGTATGGCACTTGGGACTGTCCACCAGTGTAACAGATCTTCAGTGCTGTCTAAAACTCATGTGAAAACCGGTTGCCACAGAGTACCTGCAAACTTTTTGCTTGTCTAGACCAAGTTCAAGGCATGAGCTCTTGCCTGTTCCCTAAAATTTCTATTTAAGAATAGACAACTGTCAAACTGGTGCTGATGTACCCCTCCCCAGAAGCTGAAGCAGGCTGGCTTTCTGGAAATGGGATTACAAAATCAGCTTCTGTAACCATCACTGGATTAATTGCAACACATTGAACTTCAGACTGGGAGGAAGTAATGACTGATCTAATTCTAAATAGTGACCTTACCTTGTGAGCTTTGGTGTTAGAAGAGGTTTATAAAAGACTGCAGATGAGAAGTGGTTTCTGCTGAAGCTGTGGTGAGTGTAGAAGTCTAGAGAGACAATCTTGTTTCCATTTACTTCCAGTCCTTACATGCTTCAGCCAACAGAAGAGGTTCCTAATTCAAGTTCATTATTCCTGTCCAGCCTTCCTAGCACCTAGACCCCTAAACAGTGCAATTACTGATGCTGTGAGCAAGGGCTGTGTGCTGGTTTCCAAGCTCAGCTTCCATTTGCAGATAAAACCTGTCTTCTGCTCTTGGCTCACATCCTGCTAAGCTGGATTCTAGTTCTGAGTCACACTGAATGACCCTTTACATCTGGCTTAGTGCAGTCAAAGTTTGAGACCAATTTGTAGTTGATAAGGCTTTCTCTTCAAGTTTTAACTAAAACTGAGCATCCTTCTGACAGTGACTCTTGTGTTAGTGCAGTGGTGCTGCCTTTGTTAATCTCCCAAAGTTTCTCAGTGCAAAGGCAGGAGGATCACTGCTCAGTTCTTAACTGCTCAATGATGGACTTTGAAACCAGGAAAGCACATCCTAAACCCTTTGAATACTTCCCAGCGACTCCTTTGGGCAGGGGGCACCAACTCACCCTTGGATGCTGGTGTGAGGCAGCTGCAGGTCTTTGTGGAACAAGTAGTTCTCGCTGTGTAAATTTTAGTGTTGAAGTGGGTGGACAAAACTCAGATAGTGTCTGAACAGTACAAAGATTGGAAAATACCCATGGTTTTAATACTTGAGTAGCCTTTAAGAGCAAGCAAGAGCATTTTCATGCTAAAGAGGACCGTAACCTTTGAATACTAGCCTGTTGATGTTTGAAAAGAAGACTGCCTTCCCTTCCATGTCCCTTGCAGTGCTGCTCCAGGGACTTAATTCTGGATGGCTGCTGACCTGTGTATCCTCTTGGGTGATGAGTGCAGTTCAGAATTAAGGAGTTCCTAGAGGATTCCAGAGCAATATTGGAAGGAGAGGGGTCTTCCCAAGTCCTTCAGAATCAGAGTGAGGTACTTGTGGAAGCTTTTGTGAGACTAATACAAAACTTTCAAGGCAAAAGTTGCTTTTTGGGTTAGTGCTTTGCAACTCTTAGCAGTTCTCGGTCAGAGGTGACAAGCCAAGCTTTGGATTTCTGTGTCGGTCTCTGCATATTCGAGTGTTAACACAGGTGATCAGCAAACCTAAGGGGTAAGGTGGTTGTGGTCCTCTATAACCTAAAAGCCATACTGTGATTCCAGCGGTTGGATTAACAAGTGTTTGGACTTGACTCCTTTCCAGGTGAGGTTATTGACACATGAAGGTGTCCTTTCTCCAAGGAATAAAGGGCAGCAATAACATGTGAGCTTGTTGCTATCTCAGGCTGTCTAATGAAGCTGGAATGGCATGTTTAACCCCAGGCAAAAGCGTAGGCAGATAAGTTTTGTGGAAGAAGAGACCCCATGAAGGTGACTTGTTAACAGTTGGGTGTGTCTGAGAACTCAGCCCAAGTGGCTCAAATGTAGCCTTCAGCTGGATCATGTCCTGCTATGGTAGAAGGACCTGATTTGTATTGTCTCTGCACTTCAGCTGAGTAGAGCCTCACAGTGTGGGCTCTGAGGGTACAAACTCTGAAGTAACAAGATTTGGATCTTGGGCTTTGGTTCCTAAACAGGGAACAAATGTCTGCAGAGGAGTAGACCCTGCTCAGAAGCTGGCTTAGAGGGCGTTCTGTTATCAGTACTGTTTGAACAGTGCCATCTTATTGATCTAGCTTTGGTCTGGGACTCTGGAGAGGTCACTTCCTCATCCCTTGGGGGAACATCCCTGGCTGACAAACCAAGTAGTCAAGTGACCCAGTTAGTTTTGCACAGTTCTTCCTTGTGCTGACTCAACTGTTCTAACACCGCAGCCTGGTGAAGGAGATGCTATGTGAAGGTGTCTAATGCATTATTTTTTCTCTTCTAGCCTTGGGAGCTGCATATGGAACAGCGAAGAGTGGCACGGGTATTGCAGCCATGTCTGTCATGAGGCCTGAGCTCATCATGAAGTCAATCATCCCTGTTGTCATGGCGGGTATTATAGCTATCTATGGCCTCGTAGTGGCAGTCCTCATTGCCAATGCCCTCTCACCTTCCATCACACTATTCAAGTAAGTTGTTGCATCTCAGTTTTAAGGTCATCCTGTTACTATTTGGATGCTGCTGAATGAGTGGGTTTTGCTCCAGACCCAGGGAGGACCATCATTGCTAAATGCTCCTAGTCTGGGTTTAGTGGTATGGCTGGAGTTCGGCTGTCCTGCCTTGATGCTTCAGGCTCAGTGGGAGTGCTGCCTGATGGGTTCAAGGTATTTATGGCTCAAAAGGAACTGTGTGCTGGTGGTTCTGGCATAGGAGGCCAAGCTTAGATCATGGTGCCAAACCCTAGACCTGGAACATGTAGGGCTTTCCAAGGCTGCCTGAAGAATTCATCTTGCTGGCAGATGCAAGTGAATAATTAATATTGCTCACTGCTTTCTGTGCTAGTAAATCAATTCTCAAGCTACCCATCAGATGTCTACTCTGGCTGCAGTCTGAAACTTAATCTACTCATGGCTTTTGAGAGTAGCTGGAACTGGCTTGGTTGAGACCTCAGAATAAAACAATGCTGCTGAGGTCTAGCAGTAGGTATCTGTGTCACTGCACAAGCTGTAGCTGATGAGCTTAATAAGGTATGACCTAAGAAACAGCAGGTTAAAAATGCTCCTTTGCAGCTACAGGGTGGCCAGATCCTGACAGGGACTGCTCCTCAGGAACCTCTCTCTGGAAAACCAGACCATCCCTGTCTGGCTTTTGTGGTGCAAGAGACCTGATAATGGCCTGGATGTGCTGTGGCTGCATGATAAGGTTGCGGGAGGTGAGGGACAAAGCAGCTCTAACCGGCACTGGGACAGGCATCGCTGCAGTGCTGGCCCACATGGCCCAAGTACAGCTCTGGTAGCACGAGGCCTGCAGCTGACCAAGGTGACCACGGGCAAGCTGGCTGGCCATGCCAACGTGCAGGCCCAGCTTAGCTTGGTGTATGAGCCGCACCCCAGTTACCAGCTAAAGATACTGTATAGCTGCCCGTTTTCAGTATCAGAGCTAGGAGTCTCAGGAAGCATCTTTGTGATGCACACTGTGCTTGCTTCAGGAGTAGAAGCTTTTTTTTTTTTCCAGGAAGGGTTCCTTTAAATGTTTAAATGCTAATTCTTCCTTGCTTTGGGGAGAGCAAATAAAAGACTAGCTTGAAGTTGAAGGGCTGGGTGTCTGCTTGCCACTGAAACTCTTAATCTTTGTCCTACAGGAGCTTCCTTCAGCTGGGTGCTGGTTTGAGCGTGGGCCTCAGTGGTCTGGCTGCTGGCTTTGCCATCGGCATCGTGGGTGATGCAGGTGTACGGGGAACAGCACAGCAGCCCAGGTTATTTGTGGGCATGATCCTCATCTTGATCTTCGCTGAAGTCTTGGGTCTCTATGGCCTCATTGTTGCCCTTATCCTCTCCACAAAGTAAATGTCATGGTATGATGTAAAGAGATGTAACAAATCCACATTTAAAACAAAAAGCTCCAGAATGAAAATGGTCTCTTCAATGTGTACAGTTGTCCCAATTTGGTAGTTGATCTCTTGTAAATGCGCAATGTATGTTAGTGACTCGTCTGTCCTGTGTGTACTTCAATATTAAATTGGATGGGCTGCTCCAAGCCTGCTGCGTGGCTTGGGGGAGCCTGTGTGCAATTTTCCACCCATTGCTGGTAGTATTTTATGTATAAATATGAACTAGAACTGTAATTTTTTCTCTTCACTGGATGTTTATTTATAAAAGACTTGACATGTTCGTACATCTATGGAGCAAGGATTTTCAATTTCCCATACTATATATATTAATCTTATATATAGGTAGATTACACTGTGGGGTCAATTGTAAGTGCAGAGAATGCCTTGGATGTAACTTTGATTCTCAAGATTGCTGTAGTATCCTGGTATTGGAGTATGAGAATTTTGTGTTTTATTACAGCAATTGTCCGAAACACTCCTGTGTTTCAGTAGTAACCGCGTATGCTCCGGCATCAGAGTTGTGCACCCAGTGTTGGGTTACAAACTTATACCATGTTTCCAAATAAAACTTCCTCACTACATTGCTGTAATGAGTCCTCTGCCTCTGATTTCATGCTTTTGCTGCTCCTTTAGGAAGAGGAGGAGGGAGGCTCTTGAGGTGACTGAGCACCAAGGGGTGCTCTAATACCTGCTTTTTCCCCTGGGCAAGCAGCAGTGTTCCCTCCAGCTGCTGCCTGTGGGCAGTACTTGTAGCATGGTGGAATTGTTTGGGTTGGAAGGGACCTTAAAGATGTAGTTCCAACTCTCCTGCCATGGCAGGGACACCTCCCACTAGACCAGGTTGCTCAAAGCCCTGTCCATTTGGCCTTGAACACATCCAGTGATGGGGCATCTGCAGCCTTCCTGGGTAACTTGTGCCAGTGTCTCCCCACCCTCAGAGTCAAGAATTTCTTCCTTACATCTTATCTAAATCTCCCCTCTACTTTTGAACCCATTACCTTTCATCCTGTCACTACAAGCCCTTGTAAACAGGCCCTCTGCAGCTTTCTTGTAGGGCCCCTTCAGATACTGGAAGGCTACAAGAAGGTCTCTTTAGAGCCTTCTCCAGGCTGAACAACCCCAACTCTCTCAGCCTGTCCTTGTAGGAGAGGGGTTCCAGCCCTCTCATCATCTTTGGCTGCCTCTGGTGCTGCTCCAACAGGGGCTTTACATCCCTCTTGTGTTGGGGGCTTCAGAGCTGGATGCAGGTAAAAATCCGATCAACAGCGTTTTGGTTCATGCTTTGGAATACCAAGCTGTTCTTGCTAACATGTAGACCCATGCCAGTCAGGAGAATGGAGCATAAAGCAAAAGCTCAGGTTGGCCTGCATAGGTGGAGGAAGGTTTTGTGCTGAGTACCTGCAGATACACTGGGAGTAAAATGAGCAATCTGTGCATGTTGCTTTGGCCAAGCCTTTTCCCACAGTGGTGCTCCAGATGTTAATTGACAGCTCTTAGGTGAAAACTTGCATTTCAAGTCCTTCACTGATGCTTTGTGTCAGCAAATTTCTCGAGTGATTCGGGGCATTAAGAAGACACTGGACCTTAGGTCCCTCCACTTTGTTCCCTGCCAGCAGTGTGCTAGACCAGAGCGCAGCCCCCTGGGCAGGGCTCGATTTGGTGTTTGGGTTGGAAGAGGGGAACAGGCTTGTAGAGTTGTCTGATGAAAAGAGGTGGTGTCTGCTGGTACAGAAATAGTCCAGTGTGAGTGGGCACTGCAGTGAGTCAGCCCTGCGGAGGGAGAAGAGCAGCGTGGCTCTGCAGCAGCAGAGGGTGGATGTTCGTTAGTGGTTGGTTCTGGCTGGGTGAGGTGAAGGGATGGCTGCTGCCAGATTCTGCCTGCACAGACAATGCCTCCACAGAGCTTGCTGACCTTTCTCTTTTGCAGCTCTTTCATCCTGGCTTCTTTTCAAAGGCTGCAGATTTTTTCTTTTTCTTTTTTTTCAACTGCTCTGTTGGAGAAGCATTTTGAAGCAGGAGGATTTTAGCTGTGATTGCTCGGGGATTGTTTTTCCTTGGTTTACAGAGCAGTGTAGTAATCCGGAAAAGGAAATAAGCTTTGGGGAAATAAAAACCTCATTAAGAGAAACTGATCCCAGAAACTATCAACTACAGCGTAACAACAGCGCTCTCAGTCACCTCCTTTCCCTCAGTCTAACCACGGGGATATTGATTTTACGGCTTTTTGCTGTTCCCATCCAGCCTTGATGTACGAGCCATTGCTGCTCTCAGGTGAGCGTTACCTCCAGCTCTGGCACACAGGACTTGCCACCTCTGCTCTTAGCATATCTCTTTCTGCTCTACAGGTATCAAGCAGCTTTTTCTCTTGATGTAATTGAATTAAACCTAGAGTAAGTAGTCCCAGCGCTGCTTCTCCTGGAGCAGGAATTCTCTGTTTCAGGGTCAAAGGATTGTGTCCCAAAAGGCTTCTCTACTTTTGTTACTGTCACTCACTAACATTTCCTTTCTCTGCAAGCCATGCTTCATTTAGCTCCTGAGGCAGTCACAGCTTCTCGACTCGTGTCACCACATTTCTGTTGAGATAGTTCCTGTAGCATGATGCCGAAGCACACAGAAAAAAATCCTCCCCTGGCCTCACTGTGTGAAAGGCCCAAAGCCTTCCGAGGGGCCAAACTGCAGGGTCCCAAGTGCTTCCCATCAAGGTACCTACAGACCATTGACAGTTCTCACTGACCTGTGAGAGTATGAGCTGGGGGGTAGGACAAGGTTCCTGGAGAACCAGTGGCTCATGTTTGCCATCTTCCTTTTGGAGGGACAAGATGCCCTCAGTGCAGCGCATCTGCGGCTTTTCTGGATCTACCAAGGGGACACTGGGGCCTGGACCCTTTTTTTGGCGCTTTGAACTCTCCTGTCCTTGCTGTTAAGTCTGAGCTTTCCTCCTTTGCTTTTGGGAGATGGTAAAGGGGTGACCTCAAGTGGCAGAGAGTGATAACGACCACCTACACCTAATGGCTTTGTCTGCCCAAGGTAGGCTGAGGACAGATCTCAAGAAATCACGTATACTCCCAAGGCTGGCCGCAAGTTCATAGAACCATAGAATAATCAAGTTTGGAAACGATCTTTTACGATCATCCAGTCCAACCATAACCCTACTCTGCCAAGTCCTCTACTAAACCATGTCCTTCACACCACGTCTCCATGGCTTTTAAACACATCCAGGGGTGGTGGTTCAACCACTGCCCTGGGCTGCCTGGGCCAGTGTTCTTAATGTGGAGATGTACACAGCCTCCGTGGCTCTCGTGTGCATTAGGACTGTTTCTTAGACCTCTTTGTGAATGCACATGAAAAAGGAGAAGCCAAGGCTGCATCTCCACAAGCACTTTGTTTGGCAGCAGCACGAGCCCAAGCCGTCCCTCTGGACACCTAGACCTTCTGTCACATCTGTAGCACATACTCCCCTTCTTGGTGCTCTGGCACAACTTCTCACGCTGCCAGGCAGTGAATCTAATTTGGGAACTGACCCAGGTTAAAAACAATGTGAAGAAGAAAAAAAAAAGTTTGATAAAGAAAACGCGGGTGAAACTACAGCTTGTGATTCCCTCAGCCTTACTGGGGCAGTAGAAAGAGAACATGCAATGACTAGAGGAGTGTGCAATTATTGTGATGCAAGATAGTTAATTTAATACTGAGAAATAAAAAGAGAACATCCGAAGGGATAAGACTTAAGCAGGACAGATACATGGTGTAAAGCAGGGCTGGCTGACATACCTACAGCATAGGTGAGGCAGATTTCTGCATCTTTCACCTCGACATAGGCTGTTCTGTTCCCAGCAGGGCAGGGGGAGGTCCAGGTCATTTTCCAGCATTCCGGCTCAGTGATGTGCTTTGGGGCTTGCAGCCTAGAAAAATGTTGTTCCTCCTGTTGCTGCGGGGTTGGTGAAGCCGTGTCAATGGGGGGGGCTCTGCAGGAGGGTCTTTTCTACTGGAAGTCACTGCCTGTAAGCAGTCAGTGTTTGCGTTTACCTGGATGTCTCTTCCACTGCCAAGGAAAATTACTGTCATGAGTCTGCTAGCCTGTACGTTCGTATGGAAGTGCCTGTTGTGGCCACAGGCGCTTTGGATGCTGGGTATGTCTTTTGATATCTCAGTTCGGTTCAACAGCTCGGAAGGGCGCTTCCATCCTTGCAGTCGTTTGCTCATGTAAGCAGGCCTGAGACCTGCTCTTAGGATTCATTTTCTAATCTGGTTTGGGAGTCTCCTCAAGTTCACCTGTACTGAAGCCTCAAATCATTCCCACCAGCATGCTGCTGGACGCCCCCAGATGCTGATACCGAAAAGTCGGCTGTAAAAGAACTCCCTGTGCAGGTCATTTCAGCCACGATGAAGCCATTCTTAGCCTCAGATTCCCAAAACATGCTGCACACAGTCTTCGTGGCCTCAGCTAGCATCATTCCCAGCTCTCCTTTTAAGGGCTCTTTACTGGCATCCTGCTGACAGTAAGAGGCAGCTTGTAGTTTGGACAAGCGCTGACGTCATGGAATGATAAGTACAGCATAAAACTTCATTAAAATTCAGTTCCTGGCCAGATGGGGATGTTCCGTTCATGCACAATTACATTCCCCATTGTTTATCTTTTCTCAGCGTGATTCATCAGCAGAGCTCACACCAGCACCCTGCCTAGTGACAGTCCTTGATGAGACATTCGGCTGTGATACCGTGGGACACCGAAGGCGATGAACACACGAGTGAGCGGTAGGTGGGTGCTGCAGCACACGGCAGTGCCTGTGGAGCAAAGAAGACGGGGGAAATGGAAGTGCCTGCTAGCAGATGTTCAGGGGTAGATGTTTAGACTGTTGAGGATGCTGCCTTTCATTTGAACAATGCACAGTTCCTGCCTTTGACATTTTGGAGGTTGGACGTTGTTTCCCTTCTGGCCAGAGACTGCAGACATAAGGACCCCTGGTCCTTAGGGATCCAAGGCAGGGCCCTGGCACAGAACAAGCTTTCTGTCATCTCTCCGAGGCTGCTGATGACTTCAATGACCTTAGTAGCCTGCCTACAGCTTAGAAAGTAACATTTAAAAGAAGTAATGACCTCCCTGGCCGGGTTGCAGGTGACTTTTTCTCCGTAGCTGAGACAGTGAAGGGAGCGGTCCAGAAACTTTGCCTGAGTCAACAGTTCAAATGTAGTTTTGTTAGTGTCATTATTGTTGTGTCCAGAGAGCTTTCCAAGCAGGAACATGCTTTGCAACACTCATCTACCAGGTCTCAGGGCAAGGATCAGCTGGTCCTTAGTGACAGATCCATCCAGCACAGCTGGGTCTGTCTGGGGTTGTCACTGAAGAAGTGAATAAACAGGAGTCAGCAGGATTAAGGCATGCCGAGTTGCCTCCTTACACAGTGGATGCAGCCCACTGGCCCCTCACAGAACGGCAGGCGTGCTGTCCTACACACGTGGTGTGCCACGAAGCAAGCGGAGCAGTTCCTCCAGGCAGAATTGTTCCCCAAAAAGGAACCGTTCCAGCCAAGGTTACTTATTCACAAATTCACAGGCTTAAAAGCCATTAGGAACAACTAATTAATCTCTGACCTCTCAGGCCTTTTAACTTTGCCTGATAAAATGTAATACCTGGCAGGTAACAATTCTTTCACAAAGGCATTCGTGTGTCGGTGTGTGATGTGGCTGCCCAGCTAGCAGTGACAGCGCGTCGTGGCTCACTGAGAACTAGAAGATGCCCATGGGAGTGGTGAACTTTTGAAGGTAAAGGTGGCTTGATCTTACTCTGGTCTGTCCTGGGGCTGGGTTCACCAGTGGCGATGCTGTAGGACACCTGCACTGAGGAGGTCCAGTTTGGAGTCAGTGGACACAGTGGAAAAGGATTCTGCCCCAAAACACTTCTCAGAGCACACAGCATGAGGTGTGTGCCAACTGCAAGAACGTTTGGGGAGATGGCTGGGATGAGCAGGTGTTGACACATGCACGGCCAGCACAGCAGCTCTTCCCTGAGCTCGCAGCGCCTGGCGGGATGCTGGATGAGGTGGGTGTCCGTAGCACGCACGCTGCTCCCCACTGGCATCAGACCTTTTCAGGAGCATTTTGCCAGCTCCACGTCAGCGCGTGCCGCTGCCAGCCCCTTCGAGGCTCTGACGGGGCGCACATCACCCATTTCTGTCTGTGCTTAGTGTGATTAAACCAGAAACAGAGGGTAAATCCCTGAGGCGCTCGCTGCAAGCAGGGAAGGCCACGGACAGCCGTGGAAGGGAGCTCCTCCGCCGGCGGTTTGCCCTCCTCGCCCATCCGGAGCCACCGACCTCCTCAAGATGGCGGCGCCCTCCCCATCATGGCGGTCCCCTGAGGACGGGGGGGTGGTCACGTGGGGCGGGCGGGCAACCCCGGCGCGTCAGCTGCTCGTGGTCACGTGACTGGGGCCCGGCGGCGCTCGCCCCGGC
>VZZY01012705.1:35341-78428 GCA_013400335.1 Eurystomus gularis
CACCGGTTCCCCGTTCTCGCGGCAGCCGCTCGCAGCCAGAGCCGCGGCCTTGGCCCGCTCCGCCGCGCCCGGTCCCCGCCCCGTGCTCCTGACCCCGGTCGCCAGGGGGGTCTCCCGTTCCCGCCGGTTCCCTCCGCCCTGCGATGCCGTCCAACAAATCCGTCTCGGATGCGCCCATCGTCCAGTTCACCAACTGCCGCATCCTGAGGAGCCACCAGCTCCAGAGGTGAGGGGTCGCCGGGCGGTGCGGGGCTCACGGCTGGGCTGCGGAGCTGACTTGGGACCTGGAACTCCTGAGGGATCGTCCCCAGGTTCTCCCGTGCATCACCTGTCAGCTCCTACTGTCCCTCGTCCCCTCCGCCTCATCTCTGAAGCAGACGAGTCGTGGGTGTTGCACAGCCCCTCTCTACTCCCCTCGTCCTGCATTTTGTCTCCTCCACCAGCCCCTGGGCCCCTTGGCCATCGCTCTGGACAGGGAGGCCAAGAAAATCCCATTCCCATGAGTTTTGTAAAGCCAGAGGGCAAGCAGAGAGAGGGCTCCCCGTTGTGTCCCTGCTGGAAGAGCAGCTTTTCACTAGTAGACAGTGGAGAGCCCATGGTGGGTGCTGGTGGGGTCTGCTCTGCCCCAGGCCACTCCTGTCACTGAGGCCACAGCCATCTGCTCCCGTGTGCTCCACCACAGATGGCACAGGAGCTTGATGTGTGTCTGTCCCTTCAGGGAGGACCTGTGGGTGCGAGAGGGGAAGATCCTCAACCCAGAGAAACTCTTTTTTGATGAGAAGGGCTCTGCTGACATCCAGCTGGACTGCAAGGACAGCATCATCGCCCCAGGCTTCATCGATGTCCAGATCAATGGTACGGTGAAGCCACGTACGCTCGCAGAGGTGTGGGGGGTCCTGGGTTTGTCCGTCTTGGACCTTCAAATGCTGCTGTGTGCGTACTGCTCACAACCAAATGCATTTCAGCTGCTCCAGTGAGATGTGATTCATTGAACCAATGATAAAGAACAATTTTACCCTGGTTGCTGCTGTCACATAATCCATCTCCTTTGGCTCCATGAGGTTTTTCAGCTCAGCTTTCCTTTTAACTTCAGTTTTATCCACATTTTGTCCTGCCCCTGCACTGGCAGGATGCCCGCCCAACCCTTTCTAGGATGCGGGGAGGACAGAGGAAGACTTCTCAAGGAATAAACCTGTAATAGCTCTTTCCTGAGGGTCAAGAGGGACTTGTTCTATGGTAACTTATGTTGGAAGTCAGATCCTCTCTTCTATGGGGAATCCTTAGATTTTGCATCAAAATAAAAAGCTGGTACTTGCAAAACACTGGGATGCTGTGGGAAAAAGCACTTCAGGAGGACAGCATTGGTTGGAATTGTACTTGCAGAGCCTCATGAATGTAGGACAGGAGAAATGCAGGTGGAGCCCTTTGCTTCTGGTCAGTGCCATACAAATGGAGCAGCTCACTCCAGTCATGCAAATTGTTTCTTTGTTGGTTTTGGGTGGGAAAATGTCCACTGGGGAAACTGCAGCTTAATCTCTGTTTTGTTGATGGTGCAGGAGGCTTTGGGGTGGACTTCTCCCTGGCCACAGATGACTTCAAATCAGGGATTGACCTGGTCAGTCAGAAAATCCTCTCCCATGGAGTGACCTCCTTCTGTCCCACCCTGGTGACCTCTCCTCCATCTGTGTACCACCAGGTAAGTGACTTTCTCCCTCTTGTCTGCAGGGTGATTAAGGACTGAGGTTGGTACCAAGAGGTGAGAGGGCCAAGGCTGTGTCTGCAGAGACTGGGATGGCTGCCTTGGCGGACAAGCCTTGGGCATGGAGGAGGTGGACTCTACCCCTGGATTTCTTGCCCTTAACCTTTAGACTGCTGAGACAGCGATGTTTCCTGGGCCAGCTTTGCACAACAGGGCTTGCAGCTGGCTTTATCTGTGCAAGCCGTGTTTGGCTGATGGTCCCAAGTGGTCCAGCTACAAAGCTCTCTCCAGACCTGATGTTTGGGTTTGTTTTGGCAGTCTGGGGTGCTGTGTCTGACAAGCTCCTTTCTCTAGGTTCTCCCTCAGATCAGTATAAGAAATGGTGGAGTCCACGGAGCGGGTATCCTGGGTAAGTGGTTTGGTCCCTCGCTCTTCTCTCTGGTGCTGCTCCAGGTAGGCAGCTATCGTGTTCATTGTTAAGGAAAAAGAAGCTGCTGTAGGGACAGCACAAATGGGGGCTGGAACTCTCTCAATGGGAGGGATGCAAAGGCACAGATCTGCTTTCTCCCTCAACCTGTGTCTGGCCCATGCCATGGTCTCTGCCTGCTCCAGCTGTTTTGGGCCCCACAGGGTAATGACAGTGGGGTGGCTTGGCTTGGCCAGCTGCTGGCACTGCATCTTCTGCTGTGCTGAGCTCAGAGTTATCTGAGCCATGTGTTTTGCTGCAGGTGAATGACAAGAGCTTGACTAGAGCAGGGTAGACATGGCAGGTTTCTTGGCCCTTGGTGGGGAGAGGAAGGGTCATGGCTTTGTGTTCCTCTTTGGGCAGGGGCCCATCTGGAAGGACCGTTCATCAGCAAGGAGAAGAAAGGGGCGCATCCGGAGCACTGCCTCCGCACCTTCGAGGCAGGTGCCTTCCAGGACCTGCTTGCCACCTATGGGTCCCTGGACTGTGTCCAGATAGTCACCCTAGCCCCTGAGATGAAGAGGAGCAGTGAGGTGATCCGGGAACTCACCAAGCAGGGCATCTGTGTCTCGCTCGGTAAGGGCTGGTGCAGAGGAGGCTTTGGGAAGCTCTGTCTCCCTGTGCTACGTGGGCCAGGCAGCCCCTCTCTGTTGAAGAAATCCTTTTTTTTTTTTTAAAAAAAAAAAAGGGGGCTGAGAGGGGAGGAGTTATTCAGGGTGAAATGAAACCCTAAGTGAAGTGGGCATTCATACAGCAGAGCATCTCTTCTCTTGCAGCCACATAAAGCGAAGAGCTGCAGAAAGGCAAGGTTTGCCCACAGAGCACTAGAGCTGCTGGCCACGCTGGGGAAACCAGATTTCTTTTTTTTCTGGATAGTTTTATCCCCGTATTATTTTTTTGGCAGTCTCTGTTATCTATACTTCCTTGACACCTCTCTATAAAGCCTTTCAATATCTGAGGACAGCAGAAAGGCATGTCCTTGGACTTCTAATCCAGCCTGAAGGCAACTCTCTGTGAGCAAGGCAGCATTTGTGACAGTTGTGGTGTGAACAGTGTTCAGGTGAAACACCCACGGCCGGAGTCCCCCACGGTCCTGGCCAGACATCTCTGCGCCAAGAGTGGCATCTCAGAGCTCAGCCCAGTGCAGGGCATCAGGGTCAAGTCCAAGTGACGGAACCTTCACTCCTGTAGAGAAATAAAAGGAGAGACAGGCAGAAAAATTATGCATTGACCTTTGTTGCCAGGTCACTCGGTGGCTAATCTCTCGCAGGCTGAGGAGGCTGTGCAGCACGGTGCTTCGTTCATCACTCACCTCTTCAACGCCATGTTGCCGGTGAGTAGCCGAGAGAGGGCACTTGCCCTGCGCTGGCACTGCCTTTGGTCCTTTCTCTCCTGTGCCCCACGGATGCATGTTCTCTCCAGCTTGTTCCTTACCAGGCCTTGCAATAAGGTTTCAGTGCTGAACGGCTGGCTTCATGTTTCTACCGCCTGATATAAAAGAGAGTCAGGGCTGTAGCAGACTCTTGAAATTCAAGGAGAGGCCCGAATTTCTCTGGTAAAGGACAGAGCGTCCAGCTGCCAGGCACTGTTTGATAGAGATGGCAGCTACATCCCCTGACAGGGAGGATCTCAGCCCACAAGTCCTGGTGATGCTGCACAGCTTGTCTTCTTCTCCCCTCGGACAGTTCCACCATCGTGACCCTGGGATTGTGGGCCTGCTGACAAGTGACAAGATTCCTGCTGGGCGGAGGGTCTTCTATGGCATGATCTCTGATGGCATCCACACCAACCCTGCTGCCCTGCGAATCGCCCACCGAGCTCACCCCAAAGGTGAGCCATGCCAGGCCCACAAGTGCCACCAGCCATCCCGAGCGCTGTGCCATCTCCCACAAAACACTCACCCGAGCACTGTGGCATACTGCCCTCGCCACCTAAAAGAGGTCACAGCCCTCTGTGCTGCTCCACCAGCCCTCTTGCTTTGGTGGCTAGAGACACCTTGGCCCCTCTCTGGGAGGGCCCATGTGGCACAGTGCACAGAACTGCAGGAAGATCTGCTGCAAAGCTAACGCAGACTCTTTCCTTGCGTTCCTCAGGCCTAGTGCTGGTGACAGATGCGATTGCTGGCATGGGGCTGGCGCCAGGTCGGCACACGCTGGGTCAGCAGGTGGTGGAGATCGATGGGCTGAACACCTACATTGCAGGTAAGTGCCTCTTGCTGAAGAACTGGGGACAGCACTGCCATTCATGCCCATTCTTGGAGGGCTTGGCACACCTCGCAGTGCCTGTCAGTGTGAGGCAGCGCTTGTAGCACCCTCTTGGGTTTTGGTGCCTGATGGCTCTGCAGTGACTTGGCCCTGGGGAGAATGAGGCATCTCATAGAGAGGGGAAGTGCCCCATCTTTGTGGAGTGAGGAGGAAACTCAAAGGTGTTGCTGTCTACAACACCTTTGAATGCCTCCTTGCCCAGTGTCATAGATGCCTGAGGTTCCAGCAGGGTCAGAAAGGACAGAAAAATCCTACAGATCTTCATAGTCCCTTATCTTTACTGTAAGACTATGACATCTTGCTAAATTCCCTAAGCTGCAAGCAGCTGGAGACTTGGAAGGTGTTTCAGAGAAGGCTCATTCCTTTCTCAGTTCCCGTTCTCCATCTCTGGCAGCAGGTGCCTGCGCTGTGAGCTAGTTTCACCCAGTCTAGCTGGTCTGATGGTGGAGCTGCAAGGTGACATCCTGGTACCTCTCCCTGCGCTGCCAGCACAGACTCTCTCTTGCTTCATTCTGTCTCTTGGCAGCAATGGCTGCGGGCCCTTCAGCTGACTCCTCGTGCAACCCAGGATTTCTGCCCTTTTCTGGTCACGTTGTGCTTTCCCACTACCCTACTTCTCCTTGGTATGAGTTGTGGGACGTGTTCAGTGTCATCCTGTTCCTCTCCCAGGCACAAAGACCCTGAGCGGTAGTGTGGCGACCATGGACACGTGTGTGCGACACTTCCAAGAAGCCACAGGTGAGGGGCCTTTGTCCGTGAGCTGTTGCTCCCTACATGGACACAAGAAGAGGTCTTGCTCTTGCCAGCTGTGTCCACTCCACCAGGCAACATTCCCTCTCACCTGAGATGGGATGAGAAGGGCTGGGATCAGCAGCACTGGCCTCAGATGAGCACCTTTTGGAGGAGAGGTTTCATAGCACTAATGAAAGGTGAACTCTCCTGTGCCTGTCTTACGAAGGATGACTCCTCCCCATGTGCTGAGTGTTCAGTTCTCTCTTCCTGCTGTCTCCTGTAGAGATGTTTCCCCTCTCCAGCTCCATCTGGCTATGGTGAGGGTGTTCCAGCTCGAGTCACTGTCAGGCTGACAGCTGCCTTAGCCAGGGGGGTTTGGGCTGCTCTGGCAACAGGGCTCTTTGCTGCCCTAATGTCTCCCCGCTTCTCTGTCCAAGGGTGCTCAGTAGAGACCGCGTTGGAGGCAGCTTCTCTGCATCCTGCCCAGCTCCTGGGGATTGAACACAAAAAGGGGACGCTAAATTATGACTCCGATGCAGGTACTGGTATGGGGACAGCAGGTACTGCTGTGGGGACAATGGTGTGAGGGCTCCCAGGCACTGGAGCAAGGCAGGGGCTGCTGTGAACACATCTTCATCTGCTTCAGTGGGAGCTGCAGGAAGACTCACTCTGCCTGGGATTTGCTCTGGGCTTTTGCTCCAGTGGCTTTTCCCTTGGATGTTGGTGCTGGTGAGCCCTTTAGAGAGAGCCCCATGTCTCAGCCAAGCATGAAGCTCAGCTGCAAGGATGGCACCGCACCGCCATCCTGTTCCCATTTCTGGGGTGGGGAGAAGCTCTTTGCCACTGAGCCCAGCTCTTCCCAGCCACTCCTCTGACAGTTGCTTCCTTTCTCTCTTGTCCGGCACAGATTTCCTGATGCTGAATGACGATCTGTATGTGCAAGCCACGTACATCGCAGGCGAGGAAGTCTGGAGACAGGATGCATTCGGCATGTGACGCTGGGGTGTCCTGGTGCCCTCCGAGGCTCCAGCACTGTGGTTAGCAGCTTTGGCAACCACTCCACTTCTTTTTTGTTTTTTTTAAACTCCTTTCTGCAACTCCCTTAAAGGAGCCTCATACCAAAGAGCTGCATTTTCCAGCGCAACTGCCGCTGCTTCCAGTTACAGCCATGCCTGCAAACAAATCTGCTGGTGCTCAGTTGGTGGAGTAGGGAAAGCAGGCAGAGCTGGGGGGAACTGTCAGTCCCTGGAGCGATCTGAAGGACTTCACGGCTGCCCTGCATGGAAGTCCCCAGACAGAGGTGCTCCTGTTGCCATCTTACAGCAGTGTGAAGCTGTCCCAGACTTCGCACAGTTTTGTACAGCACACACTAACGTGGTCCGTGCCCAAGGCAGGCTCAAGCCATTCCCATTCCTCTGCCTGCCATTCACCTCAATCCCAGGCAGCCGTGGCTGGTTAGACACCACCAGCTCAGCTCGCAGCTCTTTACACTGAAAGGTTCCTGTTGCGTCAGCAGAAGTTGAGGATCATGTTCTGGCCCCGTGGCAGTCCCCCCTGTTATGCGTCCTCAGAGCAAGGCTGTCACAGCTCGCCAACTCAGTGCCGTTGTGGGGCTGTCAGTCCATGTGGGCTGAATCCTCAGGGCAGAGATCAAACCCAGGAAAAACGAGACATTGCTGGTCCTTTGTGCCTTTCCCCTGCATGGGCATTGAGTCCACAGCTCATGGTTGGACAGCATCCTGCCAGAGAAAGCAGTGTTCCCCTTCACCCTTTGTTCTGGCTGGCTGGGTTCAGCAGGCTCTGGGCCCAGCCATACCTAGTAAAGCTTTTGCATCATCTGGTGGGTTTGTGCGTTCCTCAGGCCACAGAAGCTGTGGATGCATCCACGCTGGTGGTGATGGGCTCACAAGCCCTCGGTCCAGCTCAGGGACTGAGGGAGAAGTCCCATGGGATTCTGGCCTTTCAGGACCGTTGCTGATAATTTATTATTCCTGTGATCGTTATTATCTCCTCCAGTACTTGACTGTCAGCTCTTTTCCTGACACTCGGACACTTCTGTGTGAAGACTGGTGCTGATTTCAAACCTACCGCAGTTAGGAAAGCCTTGCAATAAATCTTGGACAACCTCTGATAAGCTTCCAATGAGTTAGATGGGTTTTGTAGTGAGGGGAGGGCTTAGACAAGGGCTAGGTCTTTGCAAGAACGGAGGTTGTAAGGCAAGACAAAAGTCTGGCTGGGATTGGCAGAAGCGTGCAGATTTTTTTTCCAGTACCTTTTTATAACCTTTAACAGCAACGCTTGCAAGTGCTTTCCTAGCGCTTCAGAGCCCTGCTAGAATAACTGGCAGCCTTGGAGAATTTCAACTGCCAATGTCAGCAGAAGGTCTAGCCTCTGTGATTTGAAGCGTTCGAAAGAGACATCAAATACGGTGCTGTGAAATGTGACGTGCTACGGCATTAGAAACCCCAGCAGGGGCACTTAAGACTGCTGTGGACAAAAATCCAAGGGAAAAAAAAATGCCTATGAAACAAGTTGACTGATTTTTTTTTTTTTTAATTTAGAAAATTAAACAATCAAAAGGAAATCTAAAATAGAAATGAAATTAGTCAATGCCTGTATATGTGTATTTTTTGTCTGCTGAAGAGATGCTGTGCCCTGCCCGTGGGGCTGTATGGTGGCAGACCAGGGGTCGGGCTCAGAAGCGAGCTGCCAGCAGCACCGTGGGCCGTGGTGAGGACAACGCTGATGGGGACGCTCCTGGAGGTGCCTGAACGCGGGATTTGGCCTCAGGAAGGAAGGCGGAGGCTGCGCAGCCAGGTCCCGGCGGCGTGGCCCAGCAGCTCCCGGTGGTGCTCAGGGGGACGGGGGTGAGCTTGTGGGGGGCAAATGCACCAAGGAGGGAGCTCGGCTCCTCTGATCGCCTCCCGCCGAGGCGTCCCGGCTTGCGACGAAGGCTTCGTGCCCCAGAAGCCCGGGCCGGCACTGGAGGGGCGGGCAGGTGGCCGCGGAGCAGGGCGTGGTGCCGGTGACTCCCCGGGCCTGCCCTGAGCGCCGGNNCAGGCGCGGCGGGCAGGCTCCGGGCCGCGGCCGCCGGAGCCAGTCGGGGCGGAGCTGGAGCCCGCTCGTCTCTCGGTGACCGGAGGTGGGCGGGGGCAGAGGAGCCCGGTTTCCTGCCCGTGCGGAGCGGAGGCTGCCCGGCATGGAGCGGGTAAGAGCCTTGCTGAGGCCTTCTCTGTCTCCCGCTTCTCTCTGAGGCACCCTCTTCTACACCGGCCCTTGCCGGGGCAGCCGTCCCCTGGCCGGGCCCCGGCTCACGGGAGGCTCCTGACAGGACTCCCTGTGCCCAGCTTCCCCGGCCCCGCTCACCTCTTACCCTGCTAAGCCGAGATCCTTTCATTTCCTAATGCGCTGCAATGACTGTCTTGTTTACAGGCGGGCTTCTCAGCCTTACTTTCCACCTGCCGACAGGGTAAAAATACAGCAGAGGTAGTTTTAAGGACTTGTGTTTGGCGGAAAGATAAATTCTGTGTTGCCAGAGCTGTGCTGGAGGGGAGTTTCCTGCTGTGGAGGCAGGCTATGCCATAGAATAAGGTTCAGGAAAAATGAGAAATCTTCCATTTGGGGCCTTTAAAAAGGGAGGAGGAGAAAAGAAAAAGAAAAAGATACAGAAAATGTTGGCTGTGAAAGAACTCTATGACGCTTGCAATGTTAGACCAATCTGTGGGAACTCTGGCTTGCCAGGAGGGTGATTTACTGCAGGTAAGAGTTTATTGCCTCTCATTTTTGTAATGAAGAGGGCTCATTTGGTGCCCCTCAAAGGGAGAATGTTGCAGGGCATGTGCTCCACCCCATGCTGTGTTGATTTGTAATATAAGTTGAGCTGCTGCATGACACACCTCAAGCATAAAGCTAGCGAAGGGGTTTATGACCTGCTAGTCTGATCTCCCTTAAGAGGAGTGGGGACTTAGGAAAACTCAGGTTTGGAATTAATTTTGCAGGTGAGAGACTTGTGCTTCTTTTAAACATTATGCCTTCCCCTGTCCCATCTCCAAGGTTCCCCAAGACACGTTCCAAGATGAGCTGGAGTTGTGCATTTCGCAGCTGGAGGCAAACCTTGACCTCAACCCAACCTCAAAACAAGGTAAGTTGCCTCCTTCACAGTCTGCAGCCATATTCCAACCTCGGTTCTGATTTAGCAGAGCTGGACGTCATTCCATTTCTTCTCTCCCATCTGCTTCCTATTCTTGTGTTTTGGGGGATTTGTTCTAAATCCAAAACAACATAAAGCATTGAACTTTAAGAACGGTCTGGAAGCAGCTTTATCTCTCATTCCTGTGATGTTCATTCTCCACCATTCCTGTATTTTTTCTCACGTTCTCATTTCCCCATCTTGTTGTTTGGTTCTGCTACAGCTCTGCTTTTGTTTTCCTATCTTAAGGAAAGTACTGTGGCCGTGCATCTGACCCTTTAACACCAGTGAGTTTATTTTTGTGAAGCTTGTTCCTTATTGTTCTTGTTCCAAGGAGAAATTCCATGGAAGATAAAATCCTATAAAATACTGCTCAGACGATCACAGTTTGATCTAGTCAGTCCAATTTGTAAATATATGAAGAATTCTGTCCTGCTCCTCCTGAGAGCTAGTATCTAACATAACAAGGCCAAGTGCTGGGTCCTGCACTTTGGTCACAACAACCCCCTGCAATGCTCCAGGCCTGGGGAAGAGTGGCTAGAAACTGCCCGGTGGGAAAGGATCTGGGGGTGTTGGTCGACAGCCAGCTGAAGATGAGCCACCATGTGCCCAGGTGGCCAAGGAGACCACCAGCATCCTGGCTTGTATAAAAAATAGTGTGTTCAGCAGGACTAGGGCAGGGATCATCCCCCTGGACTGGGCACTGGTGAGGCCACAGCTTGAGTACTGTCTTCAGTTTTGGGTGCTGCAGTATAAGAGAGACACTGAGGTGCTGGAGTGGGTCCAGAGAAGGGCAACTAAGCTGGTGAGGGGTCTGGAGAATGTGTCTTATGAGGAGCGGCTGAGCGACCTGGGGTTGTTTAGTCTGGAGAAGGCCGAGGGGTGACCTTATTGCTCTCTGCAACTCCCTGAAAGGAAGTTGTAGAGAGGTGAGTGTTGGTCTCTTCTCCCAAGTAATTAGCAATAAGACAAAAGGAAACAGCCTCAAGTTACGCCAGGAGAGGTTTAGATTGGATATGTGGAAAAATTTCTTTGCTGAAAGAGTGATTAAGCATTGGCCCAGCTGCCCAGGGCAGCGGAGTCCCCATCCCTGGAGGTGTTCAAAAAAACACGTAGTCGTGGCACTTTGGGACATGGTCTAGTGGTCATGGTGGTGTTGGGTCGACAGTTGGACTTGATGATCTTAGAGGTCTTTTCCAACCTTATTTATTCTATGATTCTATATAGAGGAGGGCTGTGGTTACCCTTTATAAGATGCCTAGATAAATGTTTGCTGGTGCACCTGAGGACGTAGCAGTAACGTACTCACACACCATGCTTGAGCGCTTTGTTACACCCATATCTTGTGCTTGATACCTAGTGTCCAGCAGCACTGGTGGGGCAGCAGGAGCTGAGCATAGTGACGAGGCAAACAGAGACAACGACTTGGCCAGGAAAAGGTCCAGTACCTGACTCAGGAGGGCAAAGCAGTGCTGCTGATGGTAACCAGGCTCTGCCTGGAGTCCAGATCGCCAGAGAAGTCTGTGGTGATGAGGCAGATCCGGGCTCTAGCCAGGAATTCAGGGTCTGGGTCAGTGAGGTACCTGGCTGCAGCAGTGCTATGCGTGATATCTTCAGCTTAAATTAACTCCCAGACGAGGGAGGGGAGAGGTTCCCCTGAAGCTTTTTCTAGCTCTTTCTCTGTAACAACTCCTATTAGCGAGCAGGAGTTGAATGCAGCCAGCTAAACTCCCTGAAGGAGGGGGAAAGGTGTGCTCAGGACTCCAGGTGCCGTGATGATACATCCCACTTGTGCCCCATTTCTGCCTTGCAGTTGGGTGCCGTTACTCTGTTCCTAGCATGGGACTCTCAGTGTTGGATCTGCAGGATACACCTCATTTGAAGAATCCCAGAGAGATAAATTGCAGCCAAGAGAGACGGGTGTGTGCCCTTTCCAAAATAATGATCTAGTACATCAAGCTTTTTGTGGCTTGAAATGCATGAGACAAACACTGCAAGACTGTGTGTATCTGGAGTTCCCGAACTGAGGTCTTTGGGGGCTGCTGTCACAGCAGAACAACTATGCTTTTTAGAGAATTTGCTCTGACACAAAGAATTGGGATTACTCTTGTGGTCAAGTCAGTTTGTATGGGAGTCAAGCAAGTGTCATTTTTTCCAGTTTTCCAGAGAAGAGACGCCGAGCTCTTGGATTTGCCAGCTGCTTTGTGGGAAGGGTTGTAAGGCCTTGTGTAGCATCTGGCTACTAGTAGTGCAGCTACCGCAGTGTAAGATTCTTACTGCACATAATAAGCAATTAGGATTTTTTTTTAAATTTTGTTTTCCTCCTTTCTGAACATTTCACAGTATTTCCGCTTCTAGAAGCACTTGGAGTTTCCTTTCAATTGAATGTCGGTTGCGATATGAACACAGAACACGTCCAGAGGAGACCCAGTCGTTGGCCTCCCCAGTATGGTTTGTAAGGCCCACCGTGACCTGTTTCTTGTCTCTCTTGGTCTTTTTCTGGAGCACAGCAGAGGAGACACAGCACATCCTCAAGGTCCTGCGCTCCTGTGAGACTCCTTTTGTGAAGAAGCAACAAGTGATGCATCATGTGTTTGGGGATTATCGTCTCAAGATGGCTGAGGATCAGAGGAGCGTGGAGAAGGCAGGTGAGCTTGAACTGGCCCTTCAGGGGATGGTGATATTTGGTTCTTTTCTGTAGGTTTCTTACATTGCAGCTTGTGACTGGCTTGCTGCTCTGTGGCAGTGCCTTAGGGAGGGATTTGCAGTAGCAGTGGCATCCCCATGGTACGAAACTGGAGTATTGATAGAAACATAGAATCATTCTGGGTAGATGTCACAGTCCGCTCGGGACTTGTGATGGTTCTTGTTGCGATCTTGAAGTACAAAATTAAGGCAACTATGCCAAAGGGGATTTGTTTCAATCAACTTTTATTGTTTACAGAAGATTCATCTTATAACTGCCTATAGACAAGCACAATAAAAGGGGAAAGAAGGAAAGAATGTGTGGTGGGTTAACCTTGTCTGAGCGCCAGGAGCCCACCAAGCTGCGCCATTCACCCCTCTCCTTTCCTCTGCCTCCTCAGCAGAGCAAAAGGGGAAGGAAAATAAGATGGAAAAACAGAACCCTTGTGGGTAAAACAGGAGCAGTTTACTGATAACAAAGCAAGCAAAGCAAATCCGTGTGCGGAAACAAAGGAAAACAAAGATTTATTCTTTACTTCCCATCAGCGGGCGATGTCTGGCCCCTTCCTGGGAAGCAGGGCTCCAAAACAGGTAGTCATTGCTCTGGAGGATGAAGGAATGGCCCCTCCTCTCCTCCTTCTCCCTAGCTTTATAGCTGAGCTGATGTCATAGGGTCTGGAATATCCCTTTGGTCAGTTGGGGTCAGCTGTCCTGGTTGTGTCCCCTCCCAAGATCTTGCCCACCCCATCCCACTGGGGGGAATGTTGGGAAGAGCCCTGGTGCTGTGCGAGCCCTGCTCAGCAGCAGTCACAACACGGGTGTGCTATCAACGCCCTTCTAGCTCTCAGCACAAACCCCTGCACCCTCAGGGCTGCTGTGGGGAAAACCAGCTCAGCCAGACCCACTACAGAACGTAAGGGTAGAGAAGGAGAGTGTAGCTACCACCGTGGATCCCGCAGCGTCTCGCTGGTCCAGTCAGTCTTCGGGTCCTGTCAATCTTTGGTGGGGAAGGCCTTCAACTTCTCATTTCTCACTGTTGTCTTGTATGATACGTTGCTCTGCCTCTCCCCAAGAACTCTCCCCCTTTTCTCAGAACTCATTATCCTAACTCCTCCTTCCCAGGTGGCACCATTGCGCATGCCCAGTGTCATCTCTAGAGGGCCTCAGGTGGTCCCCCGACCACCTCCGGGTCCTTAGCACCCCAAAAGTGCTGTGTCCTCTGTTTGACCCGGGCCCAGGCCCATGCACAGAAGGGTGAGTTACAAAATGAGTCCAGAACACTTGGCCAAGTTCTGATCAGTTCTCCAGGGGAAAAACATTATGGTTGAGGTACAGCATGGGCAGAGCGTTCCAGACAACAAGGTTGAGACAGTGTGGTTGAGGCAATGTGGTCATCCATCCTCAAACCGACTCTTACAGTGGAAGAGACCTTTAAGATCATCAAGTCCAACCATTAACCCAGCAGTGCTAGGTCATCATTTTTTATCTTTTCCAGATGTGAAGCCTGGTGGTGTGGAAGTACAGCAGAGCAATGAGCAGGCTTCAGATGGTGTGGTATATGGGAAACAATCTGACCAGACCTCTGAGGCAAAGCCAGATTGCTTCACATCATCTAACAACAGCTTCCACATTGACTTTACGCTTTCTGAGACTGACCCAGGAGCACCTGGCACACCTTTGGAAGCAGTCCCTGGTGTCCGTGATACTGAGCAGATACAAACCAATGTAAGAGCACATACAGATAGTGCGCCCAAAGAGGACAGAAGCCCTGTCATGTTAAAGATCCCCCAACCAGAGACTGCTCCTGGAGATGAGACAGTGATAGAGAAATCAACAGCGGATGGAGCTGCCCAGAAGAAGAAAAAGAAGAAGAAACAAAAAACGTTGGTCGGTAAGAAGGAGATAGAAGAAACTGAGACCAACAGGAAGGCAAAGGTAGAAGCTAGCAGATGTCAAAATAAAGATATGTCCCATCAGGATAAGGCCTCTCAGGTATTTAAATATTGATGGGATCCTGTAATTTATAAATGCTTGAGCAAAAGACTGTTAAACTACTTTGTGTAGTCTAACAGTTAGTATACTGGCTTGAGATGAAAGCTGAAAGACCAGGATTGCTGCTTATTTCTTCCAGCAGCTGCTTTCTCTCTCTGCTAGACAGCTGAGGAACCAAACTAGTGGAAGGAAAGCTAATGTTCCTTCATTGTCTGCTTCAGACTTGTGCTGAAACATTAAAAAAAATGGAGGTACCTGTCCTGGCGGTGCCAAGCAGGTATCTGTGCGTGCTGGAGCAGGCTCTGCACTCTTGATTTGCACGTTACCGGGGAGGATGAGTTGCTCACACAAAGCCAGTAGCGAAGCTGAGGCACAGCGCTGCTGTCTGGTGGAGCCGAGGCTGTGGCGGGCTCTGGTGCAAAGCCTAACAGTGCTGCACAGCCCAGAAATCCACTGAGGTTGCAAGTTATGTGTAAACACACCGTTAAGATGCACCCTGATATTTTCTAATTCTTCTGCTAAGGTCCAGGTCTTCATTTTCTTTGTCTTTTCAGCACTGCTGTAGTTATTGTTAGCAAACAACGCCATCTGAGTGATGCCGAAATACAAAATAAAAAAAAAACTTGCTTTTGGTAATATTCAGCATGGAAGTTGCCCTGAGTGTTCACCTGCCTCTTGAAGCATTCCATCCAAAGCATTGCTTCCCCAACAACCCTACCAATAAATGCTGCTGAGTGCTGGACAGGTAGAAAGGTTTGAGGGTGATGTAAAGCCCTTCCAGTCCACTGGAAGGAGACTGTTTTAAGGAAAAGGAGACAGCTTGAAGGCTTTTGTGTATACCTGTATAAACAGTTGAGAATTGCTTCAGCCTCAGGGTGCAACCCTGTTTCCTTCTCCCTTCCAGTGCTCAGTTATCCAGCAGGCTTTGCTCAATGAATGGTACTTGGCTTCTTCCATCTTCATGGGCTTCAGCTTGCTTCTCCTCATGCATTTCTGGTTGAGCAAGCGCACAGGAGCTGAGACGCAAAACTTGGCTCCCAGTTTTGTCTGCTGCTTGCTTTTTGATTTCAGGCATGTGTCGGGGTCAGGGATTTTTGTTGGTGGTGTTTATCCCTCTCGTCTGCAAGCTGATTTGACAGCTTCTGTCAGAGGAAAGGCCCTGGACAGCGTTCCAGAAAACAGCATCCTCTGAATGGCAGCCAAATATTAAATCCATCAAATAGAGGCATGGAGTTGAAACTAAATATTTGTCCAGTGCTTTAAGTTTATCCAATGAAAAACACTTTAGGGAGAATGTAATGAAGTCTACAGAGTGATTGCCAGAGCATGAGATTTGGAATAGCCGTGACTTTATGCAGATACCTTTTCTCCTGTGTAGTAACTGCTCTGTGTATGCTGCTCTAATTTTTGGACTACTTGTTTCCTCATGCTCAGTCTGCTCTGTGTTGCATAGCAATCAGATGACCAGTTGTGGAAAGAGGTGAACTGGTGTGTGGAACAGCTAGAACTTGGCCTGAAGACACAGAAAGCCACTCCAAAGCAGGGTAAGCATTCGAGCAAATGAGTGATCTCCCTCGTGGGAAGGGTTGGCAGGCGGGGGCAGGGCCAGTGGGGAGGCTTGAGCTGTGTGTTGTTTCTTTGCGCTGCCTCAGCTGAGGAGGCTCTCCGTGCCATCAAGACACTGCGCAATGACAAGGCTCCCCTGGTGAAGAAGCGTCAGCTCATGAGAGCCATGTTTGGAGACTACAGGAAGAAGATGGAGGAGGAGCGGTGCAAAGAGCTGAAGCTCATGGAAGCAGGTAGGAGAACTTTGCATGGTGGGGGAAGAGAGGAAGAGTGAGCTTCGCTCCTGTCCTCCTTATTGCTTTGTGGAGACCTGACTATATGAGATGACTCAACATCTCTTACTGCTCTTTTCTCCCCTCCTTAAGCTGTGAAATCTGCCAGGATCGTGGAAGTGAAGAGAAGCGTCTGCAACAAGAGCTGCCAGTTCATCCGGAAGAGCTCAGGAGCTTGCAGGAAAAGCCAGGGTTTAGCAGAATCCCCTTCAGAGTCACCCAGGACACTTAACATAGGCTCATTCAAATTCACCACTTCCCAAGAAGAGTTTCACTTTAATTTCTTTTAGGAAAGCCTTTTAAACTAAAACTGTAGCTAAAACCTGTGCCAAATCTGTAAACTGAAGAACAGTGGAAAGATGCTGTACAGTACAAAAGGTTATGCAAGAATGTCTGTGTATTTCCTAAAGAAAGGATCCTCTTTTGGCGTGCCTCATCTAGAGGTTTAAAACAGATCTGCCTACTACATGTATGACCCCAAGACTCAGTCTACATAGTTTTCCTGTGTCCTCGCCCTGCAGAAAGGCACCTGTGCAAAAGGTCAGCACAGAGTCTGTAGGGATAGGTTTTTCTTGCTGTGGAATTGACATCAACCTAAGACTGTCATCTCTCCTGAGAGATTTTCCCATTCTCCTATTGCTTTTAAACAGAGCAGACCTTTTACAACAGCTGAGGCAGTGATGGATGCAGAAGGGAACCGTTTCTAATGAAGATCCAGTGCCTCTGAAGATCCAGCAGTATAATCCTAATGGATAGCTGAATGCTTCCGCTCCGTATGAATCTGTGTGAATGTAGCTTCTGGTGTCCAGAAAGCACCGGGCAGCGTGTCACCACTGCCATCTAGAGAGTACGAGCTCAGGATCTTGGAGGAAAACGAGTGAGAATCATCCTTGCTCATTCATCTCTTGAATTGACAGCTACAGACTGCAAAGAGAACTGTAAATGCAGATTTAATCTAGCCTAGGGTGTAAGGACAGCTGTTTCCAGACAGGGAATGGTGTTTGTTGCTGAAACCAGGTTCTGGCCGGCTTGGAAGGATGTACCATTGATTCTTAAGAAAAAAAGTTTGCTTTATAAGTAGCCCAAGGTAAGTACTGAAAGGATAAATCAGCTGTGTGTCGAACCTTGGGTGGTGGTGGAATGACCTGTGAGAGCCCAAAGACTGTCTTGCATTTGATTTGTGTTAAATTTTTGCTTCCTAAACAGCCAAATGTGCGTCTCTGGTGTTTATACTGCTTCAGCCACTGAACCATCTCCTACATTCACACAGAAAATCTTCCCTGCTAAGCCTGAAAAAGCTGAAGGAACAGACGTCCTGTAAAACAAAACGTGGTGTCAGGTGTTCCTCGGTGCAGTGCTTTCCAGCCTTTTTATAGTCCAGTCATCCCGTATGAGAGCAAGAAATGGGAGTGGAGGCAGATTCCAGGGGGTACTGGGAACAGCTGAGGGATGATGGGAAACGTTTCCTTAAAAAAACCTCATGTTGGCTACAAAAAAAAAGTTACTAAGCTCTGATGCAGTCAGTTGCATCTATGAGGATATTTTGTGGTTGTTTAAATATTTGAAAGAATGCCTGTCTAGGCATAAGGAGAAACTGAACCAGGGTAACTATCTGCTGAGGAGAAATATGCAGAGAAGACTAAGTCTTCTGGAAATCAACAGATGAGCAGATTATCATTTTACTTGCTGAGGATCATTTTGTTCCTTTGACTGTATGGAACAACACTATAGAGAACATTGGGGGTTTTCAGGATTTTGTATTAAATGTACAAAAGCTGTGTTATCAAACTTTTAGTGTTTTCATGCCCTTGACTAAGATTAAAGAGCATCTTGCACAAGACCTTGGAACTGCAGTTGTTTTCTTTCCTAGCTGGTTATGCAGCACGTGTCTGGAAAATAGTTGTTTTTTTTCCTTCTTTTGTTTCAAGTAAAGCTTGAGTTGCTAAAACGTAGTAAAATCCTGTGCAGTGAAAGCTGCGGGAGTATTCCGGGAAGCATTCTCACTCGTGCTTATGTTGTTTGTTAGGCTTCCACAATTAGAATAAAGATACCCGTGAAATGGACGTTTGTTGTGACCTAATCCAGCCAGTTTATCTCCACAGAGGTCAGAGAAAAATGCACTTTAATATGTGAGCAGCCTCTGTGGTTTTTCGGAGGTTGTCACATAATAGTGACCTGCCAAGCCAGCCCATATTCCTTTTGTAGTGCTTCATTATTGAAGGACTTGGAAATGTTCATCAATGCGATACCTCCTTGATACAGGCTGCCCAGGGCAGTGGTTGAGTCACCACCCCTGGATGTGTTTCAAGGCCATGGAGATGTGGTGCTGAAGGACATGGTTTAGCAGCGGACTTGGTAGAGTAGGGTTATGGTTGGACTGGATGATCTTAAAGGTCTTTTCCAACCTAAATTATTTGGTGATTCTGCATCCTCAGCTTCGCACCGTGCATGTGAGATTGGTGGAGAAGAGGTGACTGGATTTAAAGTATCGTATCGGGTGAGTGCCCACCTGAAGGTGGTGCAGCAGTGCCAGGCCCGGGCTTGTAGGCAGTGAACTGCTTACAAGATCTTCCAGCGTGGTTGTGACCTCAAGAATGAGTTAAAGACAAGGCAGAAAGGGAGTGCAGTACAGCAGTGCTTCTAGAGGAAAACTTGCTAAATGGCATTGGTCTTGGAAAAGCAAAAGCTGAGGATCAACTTCCAAGGTGAGTAACAGGGTGAGGGAACACTGTTACTTTTCTCAGACTATTAACCACATCAAAGCAGAGGGAAAGCTGCACTTTTGGGAACAAAGTGAAGCATTTTAGAGTTGTTTCTGGGGCAGGGTGAGCCCAAGGATGTTTCCACACAGAGGCAGCAGAAATCTGGATGTGATCTCTACTCCTTTTAGGCTTGGCACCCTCAACTGTAAAAAGATCCCTCTAGCAAAGGTTAGGAAATGCAATCCTGCTCCTGCCAGCCCCTGACTCTGGTGGGGCAAGAGCAGGTGATGGTCAGCCTCCCCCCCCACAGACTGGCCCTGTCCCGGGGGCTGCTCGTCCTTGCTGACATTTTGGCTGTTAACCTGGGTGCAGGGTGCTAACCGGTAAGTTCTCCCAATCCCTTCCCTTGGGCTTGGTCATGGAAATGCATTTATTGGTCCCTGGGCTGCCCATCCTCTGCTTTGAGTAATCAGGGAGCAGCCTACAAAGGGAACCCTACAAAGGTCTGCTGAAGTTATCTCAAGTCTCAGCAGCACTTACGTGAGGACTCCCTCTCCCAAGACCAGCAAAGACAGAAGGAAAGCCAACAAGTTGGTCCTTCTGAACTTGTAACTCGGGTGACTACTATTGCCTTCTGTCCACTTAAGTTTTGTTTAAGGGTACTGAGGGTAGACTGCAGACTCAGCATCTAATGAGACCCCTAAGGAATAAAATATTCCATTGTCTTCCTCTGAGGAGGAAATCCCCAATTCTAACTTATCTTTTCTTTGATTTAGAAAGAGGAAAACCTTACCACTTCCAGCAAGACAACAATTTGAACGCTCTAACAGAAGGGAGGTTTTTTGAAGAGTGATAAGCACTGAACCTGTGTTCCTTAACAAAAAAAGAGGAGAGATGCTGCTATTTTAAGATCATATGAAGCAGCGACAGCTGGTCTTGTATCTTTCTGCTGAAGTTACTTTACTCTAAGGAGAAAGCAGAACTGCAGGAACGTTTGTAAGCCACACTACTTGAGAAAATCGACCTTTGCCATCAGCTACCACAGTGCTTGACTTCTGGCAACTGTCCATCCTGTGGATGCTGACAGCTGGGAAGTGCTGACCACGTACTACTGTATTTGGCCCATCTGTCTTTTTCCTTCGGAGTACATCACCAGGCACTACTAGCTCCTTGGTAGCTCACCACCAAGATGGAAGAAGTCTGGGTTGTGTACCTCTGCCTGGTCTTGCTTATCTTGGTGCTTATTCTAATGAAGCAGAACCCGCATGTGGAAGAGGCCAAGAAGGAGAGGGAAAGCAAAAGCCCGCCGCCATCCTCTTCCATTTTCCCCAGTAATGTCGGCAAACAACTGGAGCACACCCAGGAAGAGCTGGAGAACTATCTGGACAGGCTAACCCACGTCTTCTTTGATACGGAAGCCAGGAAAAGGGATGGCCACTACGATCAGAAGTCCCGCCATCACAGAAGCGCTGATGTTATGTCTGAAACGAAGGAGCACTTGGGAAAGGAGGCAGCACGCTCTCAGTATCTGTCGAGCCACACAAGGGTGCAGGTATGAGGCTTATAAAGACTTTCTGACTCATCCAGACTTAGAGCTCCTGGCTGAGGTAGTGAATCCTTGTAGAAATGCATAGTCCGTGAACTTGGAGGGGGAAGAGGTGGGGGGGAAGTCTCACTATTTGGAAGTATAACACGTTCCTCTTTTTTTACCGTATACTTCAACATTAAGCAATCGTTCAGAGCCAGCTCTATATGAGATGAGTTGTGTGTACGTCGCACGCGTAAGATGTCAGCGTTGGTAGTAGTATCTATGCGTGTGTGTGTGTCCATATGTAAATTATTCCGATATTAATAGAAATAGGTATCATTTCTTATGTGAAGAAATAACTCTGCGGCTCTTCAGCTCTCCCACTTTCCCCACACAGCAGTGTTTTGCCAGTTTGCCCAGTTAAGGATCTGGCCCAGCAGGGCAGAGGAGCTCTGCAGACACCTCTCCGGTGGTTAATGCACGATACCAAGCCATGGGAAATATGTAATTTTTCTGCGGTGCACCATGATCACGCACAACGTAGTCTATAAACATGAAAGTCATTACTGGCAACCTGCAAAATTCTTTTTGCCTTGGCCAAGGCCCTTTTTTAGGAGCTGGAACAAGGCACATGCCTTTATATTTTTATCATTTTCCTCACTGCAATACATCAGGTTTTGCCCTTGAGATGACAAGAGTTTCATGTCAGCTATGTGAGGCTGTGTTACTTTATGCTAGCAGCTGTTTATATTCTTCATTCTTGAGACACGTATCTTGCAGTGCCAATGCCCCGCTCTGTCACCAAGCACGTTCTAGGGCAAGGTGGGAGCTCCAGTACAAAGCCTTCACCTTAGAGCGGAGAGACAGACCTTAATGTCAATAATTGCACCTTGCCAAAGAATCAAGTTTCTTAGTGATGAAGGCACTGCTGTAAACAGCCTTTTCAGTGAGCCAGGACATTTGAATTTCTAAAGTCTTCAGGAGCTGCCTGAACTATCTGGGGGGCTCAGTACACGGAGTTGAAGGCAGAGGAGCAAATAGACAAAATGTGAGAACGTTGAGCAGAGTACGTTGGCAGAAAGAGTAATTCAAGCGGTTATTTACTTACTGGCATATTTTATTTGCTGAAGAAGGTACTATTTTATTAGATCTATTACAGATCAAAGAATAGCAATGATTTTTCATTATGGAAATGGATCATGTTGCAAAACAATGGTGTTAGCTTGTATTTCTACTATGGTTGAAGATGACTGCAGAATATAAATCGGGGAGAAAAGGTGCTGTGGTCACTGTTTTCGTACAGTTTAATACTGTAGTCAGCTTCAGAAATCACTTGCTTAGAAAAAGGGAGTACACTTGTTTTGCAGACTTGATGCAGTAAATGATAGTCCTTTGGACAGTTGAAAACTTTTAATATAAGCTCCTTTGATTTATGGAATGAACAGTAATCGTGCAGAAGCAAAGTAGCAGAAGTAATCTTCTGTTGCTCCTCCTTTTGTGTTTTGGGAGCAGTGAGAAGCAAACCTAAAAAATGTAAACAAGCCTAAAAAAAGCATTTGTCCATAAGTTGAAGTGAAATGGGAGACTGCAGCTTTGCCTGGAAGAGCGTTAGTGTTAAAGCTGCTGGCGTGGGTGGGGCGTTTATTGCTTAGGCAAAGGCTGAGTGTTGGGCTAAGTTTCAGGAGCTGTATCTGAGCGTGGTTACCGGGGTGCACGGCGTGACAGAGATGCAGTCAGTTCAGAACGTGATTTAGGTGCTGTCTGTGAACATGAGAACATGTGAGTATGTACAAAGGCTTTCAGGTCCCACCCAGGTCAAGGAAGGACACTGATGCTTTTGTTCAGGGAGTTGCTACCGTTCTCTGTCTTCTTCTGAGAATTTTGTCTCTCTTTCAATGTGAATGTAGGTTGTTAGGACGTGCCAAGTTAGGATCTCTGGAAAATGAAATCCTCAGCGTTGTCTAGCAGAGGTAGGATGGCTTGCAGCGAAAGCTTCTTCAGTAAGTGTGCCAGTCTTCTCAACCAGCCATGGCCAGGATCTCTGCTTGCTTTTCCTGCCCAGTTCTGACAAAGCCTGCAGCTCTGTTGGAACTACTGTGCAGAGAGGAGTGATCTAAAACCTGTTATGGATGGGGAATGAGAAAACACTACCAATCTGGAGCCCTGGGCAAGGACATTCAGGAGCAGTACTTGGAAATGCAGGGTAATGTAACTAGTATTGGTAAGAGGCTGCATATTTCTATTTCTATTCATATTTCAATAGTAGCTGCATATTTCTCAGGGGGCATTGGACTTATAAAATGGACTTTAACCATAGTTGGTCAGCTATCAATGTAGGCACCTTCAACTACCTTGTTTTCCACTGGAGGAAGCTGTTTTGTCTTGCAAACAGATGTTCAGAGGAAGCTAGGGGAGGTTTTTTGTTATTCATTGCCCTTGCCTAGTAGGGTAGAATCCATATTTTCTTATGAATTTCTATTTGCTGCTACACATAAAATTATTAAATGATCTAAAAATAATTTCTAGATTTCCACTGACTCCCTGTTCTCATGGAAACTGAGCAGTCCCCTCGTTACAGCCAAAATAGGAGCAGATGAATGGATTCAGAAGTGCAGGAGGGTAAAGGCAGTGGGTGTGAAAGAGCAGAAAGCAGATTATTTGGGAAAAATGTACTCAAAGGGTTTCCTGCTTCATTAAACTTAATCAGAGCAGGGTTATTTTCAGGTTGTTTTCAGAAGCAACAAAAAATGAATGGTGGCAGATGGCAGAGAGGCGTGGGCCTCCTACATGCTGGAAAAGCAGATTTCCAGCCAGTCTGCGGTACATGTCACGGGTGGTAGAACACATGTACCTGTTAGGACAAAGCAGAAGTTGGAAGTCTTTAACGTAGCCATGGATTTAGAAAACCCACAGTGCCAGCTCCAAGCCACACCATGGGGGAAAAGCCAGTGCAATGTCCCAGCTGATGGAGAGTTGAGTTGTTTCTAAAGGTGCTTAGTGCTGGTGCATGCCACATGACACCAAGGATTCGAGTTCAGAAGGAGCATGTCAGAGATGTCTGTCATTGGTGGCTGTGTGAGATACCTGCTGGGTAAATTCATGGTAACTTGCCCAACTCTGGGTCGACAAACTAGTGCTTCTGCTGGAAGTGCTTCCCATAGTCAGCAATCTCCAGTGCTGCCCTTAACCTGAGTATCTTTGAGTCATACCCATGGAAATTCTTGTGATGACATGTAAGTGCTAAGACAGCCATGATTCACATGAGCATGCCACGAATAGGCAGAGCTGCAAGGAAAAATAGTTATTATTCACCCACACAAGGTCAACTTCTGTGGCGTAGTACTGGGCTTCTTGCTTCTACAAGGCCAGATTGGACGGGGCTTTGAGCAGCCTGGTCTAGTGGGAGGTGTCCCTGCCTGTGGCAGGCGGGTTGGAACTAGATGATCTTTGAGGTCCCTTCCAACCCAAACCATTCTATGATTCTCCAGGTCTGGCAAGAACAGCAAGCTTTCTGCAGTGCTTTCCTGGTGGATTTTGGGTGGTTTGGATTATACCACAAAAGGCTCTACTCCTTCAGTCCATCATCTGATTCAAACTGCTACTTCAGCCCATCACAGGCCCTGAAAACTATGGAGATAACCAACACAGTCATGTCATTAAATGGCTTTGTGGATCTCATGCTGTGGTGATAAACACCTTACATGACATGACTTGAGATAATACTGATAGAGTGTGTCTCTGTGATCCTGTCAAGACCTGCCATCAGGCTACTTTTTAGGTCTGTGCTGCAGCTGTCATTTTTCAAGTGTAGAGGTTTGTAGGCAGAGGATATGTCATTACACCTGTGGAGCTTATGTACCTGAAAGCTTCTCAGCTTTTTTTTTCCCCCAGCTATATCATTTGTTCTTAGAAGGGATAATCTGTCTGCCTCATCTGTATGTCAGGGTGCCCTGATCTATATAGTCCCTTGTAGAACCACAGAGTGGATGGGGTTGGAAGGGGTATCTGGAGATCAGCTAGTCCAGCCCCTCTGCTCAAAGCACAGTCAGGTAGAGCAATTGCCCACGACTACACCCAGTCAATTTTAGTATCTCTATCTAGATACTTGGATGTTCTCTAACCCAGTAAAATTTGAGCATATGTGCAGGAAAAACAAAACACTGTCTCTGCTTCTATCCAGGTCCTCCATCTCAGAGGGATTCTTCAGTTGCCCAGGGAAGTTGTGGATGTTCAATGCCAGGTTGGATGGGGCCTTGAGCAACCTGGTCTAGTGGGAGATACCCCTGCCCATGGCAGCAGGGTTGGAACTAGATGATCTTTGAGGTCCTTTCCAACCCAAGCCATTCTATGAGTCTATGATCTCTGTACCACATCTAGATATTTCCCAGTCTCTTAACTCCCTACCACATACTGTAATCTCAGAGGAGTAATTTAGGCAGATCTCAGGATGTGTATCTGAAAATTGAAGATTCCTGTTTGTGCTTCAGCCCTGACTTTTGATCAGGTATATTCCAAGCAGCACATGAAACATGGTGAACTTCTGAATTTCTCTTTTAATGTGAGGAGACAGTTCTGCCCAGCTTTTCCTTGCTGGTAGGAAGGATGTTCTTTGCTAGGATGCTCCAGCAACATGATCAGAGGTTCAATAGATTTCAAACCTAACATCTGTAACAAGCATTTATTTACAGGTACAGAATTTCCTTCTCCTTGAATCACTTTCCTTACCTGGGCAGATGGTGACAGTCAAGTAACTGCTATATTTGTAGTCTAGAAGATTAGGATTTTTTGACTTGCAAGATTTAACTTCCAGTTGGCTGAACAGTTAATTGTGGCATGGTCTTCATGTGATCCACAAGCTCTGTAAGAATCCAGCACATCCCAGCAGTTTGTAATGTGAGCAAGCAAACAGAAGTGTAGATCATAAAATCATAGAATGGTTTGGGCTGGAAGGGACCTCAAAGCTCATCTAGTTCCACTCCCCCCCACCATGGCAGGGACACCTCCCACTAGATCAGGTTGCTCAAGGCCTCACCCAACCTGGCCTATGTGTGTGTGGATCCACTCAGGCATTAGGAGAGAAGGGCTGATACAGACTGAAGAGGAGCAGAAGGAGAAGAGCATGCATTTAATCCTTTGTGCTTTGTTAGCATGTAGGAGATTTTGTGGACTTGACGTCCAGGAGGTGATAGAAGAATATTCAGGGAATGAGTGAGTCAAAATTCATCCCATACACGTGCCCATTTTTATGCTTGTTGAATTGATTTCTCATTTGTGGCAGGGGGGTTGGAACTAGATGATCTTTGAGGTTGCTTCCAACTCACCATTCTATGATTTTATGATGTAAGATTCAGGTTAAGGCAGATAAAAGGAAGGGCAAATGGATATTTATGGTCCTGTGTGGACCTTCACTTTCAAAAGACTGTCCAGGCTTGAAGTTTCCAAGACCTCTGTCCCTGGTCTTAATTTATTCAAGGACATTGTGCAAATAAGTTTCAGCCTTCAGCTTGTTCATAAGCTGACTATTGCATACGTTACCATTTGTTATCACCACCGTGCTTTGTGGTGAGGCATTTTTAATCGTGTAGCACTTGCTTGCTGTGGGTGAGTCAAGATGAAGAAAGAGGGCCTATCAACTTCAAGAAGATATTTGGGTTTTTGGGGAAAAGAGTAAAAAGAATTGATGTTGTTTGGGGGAAAAGTAATAAAGAAGAGTTAATTGGAAGAGTCTTGATAAGAATCAAGATAAGAGCAGGAGAAGAAGATGACCATAAACAAGCAAGCAACCTCTTAATATAAGCAAAATCAGCATGGTTTCATCCTCACAGCTAGCCATGCCTATCAGTGCTGCCTCGTTGGTTCCCTTGTCAGTGTATCAGTTTGTTCTCCAAGCTCTGCTGTAGAGTGGCAGTGTCCCAGCCTCTGATAAATGTGAATCTGCTTAAATGAGAGGAATTTTTGATCACTATGTTCTCTGTACTCTGCTCAAAGTGTTACCAGATCTGGAGCTGTATCCCTGCCAACCTCTTAAGGTGAGCAGAAGTGACCTCAGGAGCATTCACACTATCTAACTGCAGACATTTGACTTAGGTGCCCTGGGAGAGAGGTGTGGTTTGAAACATTGAAGGCAGGAGCAAAAATAAAATGCCTAAAATAACCTCAATTAGTGGTGTGTTTAATCATACACCACCTCCCTTCATTAGCTTGCCCCTAGCCTGCACCGCTCTGACGAGCCAGCACATTGCCACTGAAAAAGAGAAGAGTTGGGAGTGCAGCTCCCAGGGAGCTCAGGGATGACAGATCTTCAACAGTGTCATGCCTGTGAGTGCCTTTAAGAGGCTGAGCCTAAACCTTTAATTTGTCTAACTCCAGAGATATGTGGGAGGAGAATTCCTGTGCCCAAACTTGGGCACCTAGAAGTTAGATGTCTAAACCCTGAGCTAATGAACCATGGCTCCATCAAGGGCTCCACCATGTCTCTGTCAAGGGCATCCTTGGAGGCTGACTCATTTTGTGCATCACCATCTCCATTTAGATGGGTTGCCCAAGCTGGGCAACGAGTCCCATCCCTCTCTATGAAACAGCATAGTGTGGTTTAGAGAGATCTGAGCCGGTGGTGGAAACAGGTGGTGTGGGTCTGTTGGAATGGTGCTCTCCTCATACCAGTTAGCTCAGGATTTCCCTTAGCAATCATTTTAAATTACTGGATTTTAGATTGCTCCACAATTTGCTGGTCACCACTTTAGAATTCTTTTTTCTCGTTTCCTAGGCTCCACAGACCCTTGTGAAAGGGGCAAAAATGCCCAGTATTGACCTGCATAATTGGTATGACCCACAGGCTAATAAAGGAGTAAGAGTCTTCCCATTAAATTCAGGGTCTTGGAGACACTCGTGGAAAGAAACAAATTAACAAAGAGATTAGCAAATGTATATATCAGCCTTGAAACAAAATGCCTATTGCTGAGTCAGGGTAGTTCTTGTGGTTATTCTGTGGCTTAAAGGCAGTAGAGTCGTTGATCTCCTATGTCTTATGTTGAGTTTTGCTGTAAACTGGCAATAGTACAAAGAGAAACCTTGTAAACAAAGTTACAAGAGCCAATGACCTTGTCACTGCTTCCAGAAGGAAATAGTGAAAGAAGAAACAACAAAACTCCAATATTTCCTCAACAGAAGGAAATGTTGGAGTTTTGTTGTTTCTTCTTTGTATGTGAACACATAGTTACATTATCTTAAGCTGATGAACTTTATCAGCGAGCTTCCTACAATGGCAATCTAGAGCATGTTGGCTGAAATGACCCTGGTGTGAACTTCATTAAGCTGTATTAACGTATCTGCTTCAGGCTGTTCAGGCAGAGCCTTAGTTCTGAAGGTATCTTTCTCAAAGCCAATCATACCTGAAAACACTTGAGCAAGTGCCTGAATATTTCAGGAATTTGTACATAGACAGTAGGTGGTCTTCAAGTGGATGTCTTAAATGTTGGCTTCTCTGTAGTAATTGAACACTGTTGTATCTGATTTTCCATTGGCTTCAGAGACATCTATTTTTCGTCCAGTTTGGTTGTTAGTAAACACGTGTTTTTATCTCAGTTTGGTACCTGCCAGAGTCTTGGCACAAGCTGTGGAGTGAGCTGTTGCTGTCCATGCCATGTAGACACACATAGGATTCTGCTCTCTGACACTGTTGATCTTTGTGCTTTTAAACAAACACCAAATTCAATTTAGTTTCAGAAAGTGTGAATCTAAATTGTGCCTTGGGGAAGGTCTGTAAAACCTGGAGGACAGAAAAGGTGAGATGGGGATGACTGTGCACTAGCTCTCCTTCCCTGCAAGAGTGTGGGTTAGCCAACAAAATGGCCAAGCATCAGAGGTGGCCAAATGGCCAAAGCAGAGCAGCGCTCACAGAGCACATAGTTTAACTGTGAGTTTCTGCCAGAGAATGACTTGGAAACAAAATGTATTAATTGCTTTATAAAGGATTAAATCTGTTCATAGAAGCTGGGGCCATGACAGTCTCTTAAAGACTTTTGTCCTTGGATCCCTGAAACCAAAAGGACAGCTAATTGTCCTGCACGTTCTTAGCTTAAAAAAACATATAGCACAAAAAAACGGTTACCTTGTGTATGTCACATCTTGTATTTGGACTGAAAAAGCTTTGCTAGGATGAAGGCTTTTCAGTGGCTGCTTAGAAACTGGTGATGGTTCCAAAGCAGACTATTTAATAGGCTAATGGAGGCAGGACATGGCAGGTAGGCTGAATATTTAGCCTTTGGAATCCAGCCCAGAAGGGAAGAATTTCCTAAGTCCTAGCAAACAAATAAGGTAAACTTGCAGATAAACTGAGAGCCATTTGTTTCATCTTGCCTCCCTTCTGGCAAACCAGGTTTCAAGATCTTCTGGCCACCTGAAGGGAATCCAACATGGTTGCTATCCAAATCTCAGTCATGAGCAATGCCACCAGCATTTGGAGTGACAGATTTACTGCTGATCATATATCTGTCTTCGGGTCTGAGACAGCTGAAGGGCTTTGTGAAAATTGCTGGTGCATTACAGAGGGGCTCTGAAAGAGCACACGGGCCTACAGCAAAATGTAGAGTCAAGATGGGTTAAACCCTTTTAGGAACCATTATAAGCCTAAAGGTAATGTCCTAGATATGATAATGACTTCCTCCTTCCGGTGGGCCACAGGTACTGCTTTCTTGAGACTGATGAGGGGAACTGACCTTTCAGGATGTGGGAGCTGATGGTAAGGTAATAATATTTCATATTTAGCTCTTTTTAGATTCCTGGCCTTTAGTGAGTATGATAGTATCCGAGTTCTCTTCCCTACCTCTCCACTTCAGCTTGGGTGAGTCTTATTGTAGGCTTTATTTTGCAGAGCGCTTGGAGGCAGCACTCAAGATCAGGTTCCCAAAGAGAAGAGCATGTTCTCTTTTCAGGTAAACACTGAAGAGCCATTTGGTCACTAGCAAGCATATGCACACAGATTGCTCACGGGCCATCTCCAAAGGCTGTGACTGCATGGGAAGTAGGTTGGGAAGTACATTGTGCTCCTAGGAGACAAAACCTTAGCCTGCCTTCTGAGAATGAAGCCAATTTTCCCATATGTAAGAAAGCCTTAAGGAAAAGGTAGTATGGGGCTGCAAGGAGAGAAAGAATAAAGGCTCAGCTATGCCTTTTAGCTCTTCAAAGATCAGATGAGGAAGGTGAATGACCAGAACTTAATGAAAGCTTGTGTGCAAAGACGAGAGTTGCCAATTAATACACTGAGGTTGTCAAGAGAGTCTAAGGTGACTAGGACAGAAAGGAAATGGCACAAGTTCTTCCTAAGAAAATACAGAGTATGCCTGTGGCACATCAAGTTGACAAAAGTGTTGAAGACATCCAAGAGATCATAGTGCCTTGGCAGTGACACCAAGATAAAACATCAACATAAAGCTAATAGGTGGGAGTGAAAAGACTCTCTTGATTGGGCTCAGAAGTCAAGCACTTCAAGAGTAGAGAAGGTAATTGCTGGCACTGGGGCTTCCATCAGGAACTGGGAGAAAATAATTGAAGTCATTGTGGGCATAGAGGGCTAGAGAAGTGTGAAGAATAAAACTGGGCAGTAAACTGGAAAAGCAGATGAATATGAAATATGAACAAGAGCCTGCTTGAGGAAGAATGAAAGGCGAGGTATTTCACAATAGCAAGCTGGATAGAACCAGGGTTTATGGACTGGCGGACTGTCAATACTGGTTTCATCAGGGATGGAAGGGAGAAGTCATAAGATGAACTTGAGGAGTCGTGGGACAGCAGGGATGAAAGGAGGAGGTCAGGAGTAGCTAACTGAACTTCACTGTAAAGGACAACTTGGACAGGGAGCTGTTAAGTCCAGAGAACTTGCCAGATTAAGAGAGCAGGGCAAGACCAGAGCAGCGACAGGGGAACAGTGAGAAGTGACCAGGAAGAAACTCAGTGAGGGGCATCACAAAAAAGCAGTGAAAGATTCTGTAGGTTTTAATAAAACTCCCCAGAAGAGTTGCAGGAGCTGTCACATGGGTGCTTTTAGCCCACTGAAAGTGTGGAGATCTGGGTGTTAGCTTAAATCACTCTCAAGGTGTTCAAAGTCACTTTTGCTTTCCAATCAGGGAAAGCTGTCAGCTCAGCTGACTGGTAGAACATTCAGATGCAGTAAGCGATCTCTTGTAGCAAGTCTGAGGAAGGATGGAGCAAAACCACCACTTGCACTTGGCTGTGTCCATTGGCAGTGGTGCTTCCATGGGTATCACTTCTTGGCAGATGTCCTTTTGGATTTAGGAAGCATAAGTTCATGAGAGCTAGGGTAGCTCTAGCTATGTAACACCTAGTTTGTTCTACCTACTGAGTGCAAGGGCGGTGTTAATCCTGCGGGTGCTGCTGTGGTTCTTCTGTCGACTGTTAGCACCTGGAGGAGCTAGCTGCTTGAGTTCAACACCACCAGCCTGTCACACCCTCTGTTCCACCCTTTCTGACAGCTCTTGTTCAAGCAGTGGGCTTCCCCACGGAATAGTGTTCCCAGAAAACCCACAGCTCTTGTTTGGAAAAACTTTGCAAAACCTGTCAGTTGTTTGAAGCTGGTCTTTGTCCGAGTGTCTCCCTTGCATGCTGCTGTCACCTGCCCTCTCCAAGTGGCATCCATGGGGTGCACGGCCTCCGAGCAGGAGCCAGGGATCTTGGACTCCTGCTCCCAAAGGCAGGTTTCTGCAGTAAACTGCCTGACCCGGACAGTGTTGAGTTACAGTCAGGCCCCCTCAGGAATGCAGGACTGTGCAAGTATGACCTGTTCAGATATCCCAGCAGGAGCCACTGGCAGTCTTTAAACCAGAGAGGTCAAGTTAATGTCACAGCACACCTTTGCCAGAAGGAAAGCTTCTGAAAGCGCGGTCTGGGGAGCTAATTGGATGTGTTTTCCCATCTGTTCTGTATTTTTCCATTCCTTTCTTTGGTTGTTCTGTCTCACCAATCAGCCTTGACCTGCTGGAAGAACATCAGGTTTTGGATGCTGGGGAGAAGCAAAGCTCAGAAGAGCCAACCTTTCCTTTGGCCACCTCTGGAGGGCAGGCAGCACTCAGCCAAGAGCCCACATAGCAGGTCCACTGTTAGGTCCTTCCTTCAGGGGGGGCTGCACATTGAACAGGAGTTTTCTCAGCTCAAAGGTCAGATCCTGTTCAGCTGCTTGGGTTTGCCGTTCAAGTAAGAAACACAAATCCTTGCACCAGCTCAGATGCATGTAAACCTAGTAAGCCACAGCTGTGCTTGGAGACAAAAGAAGCAGGAAGAAAAGAAACAGGAATCATAGAATGGTTTGGCTTGAAAGGGACCTCAAAGATCATCTAGTTCCAACCCGCTGCCATGGCAGGGACACCTCCCACTAGACCAGGTTTCTCAAGGCCCCATCCAACCTGGCCTTGAACACCTCCAGGGATGGAGCATCCACAACCCCTCTGGGCAACCTGTTCCAGTGTCTCACCACCATCACAGTGGATAATTTGCTCCTAATTTCCAATCTAAATCTCCCCTCGTCCAGTTTGACGCCATCATCCTTTCGTCTTGTCACTACAAGCTCATGTAAAAAGTCCCTCCCTCTTTTTTGTAGGCCCCCTTCAGATACTGGAAGGCCACAAGAAGGTCTCCCCGGAGCCTTCTCTTCTCCAGAGTGAACAATCCCAACTCTCTCAGCCTGTCATCCATCCATCTACTGAGCTCTAGTTTCACTGTTCCGGTTTTGTTACTTTCTCTTCATAACAGTTAAAAAGAAAGGGCATCTTTCTTCTAATTTTTCAAAGCTTCTTCATTTTTTTTCTCTCAATTTGATTTTTATCTCTCAATTTATTTTTTTTCTTAATATTTAAAATCAGGGGTCACTGCATGGTGTGGTTTTCAATAAAGCACCAAATACTCCAGCACCTGTGGGATCAGTGCAGTCAGTGCTTCCACTGATAAACTCTGTGAATCCCTAAGGAAATTCCTAACATCATTTCACCCCATTTCCTTTCCTAATTAATCTTTTTCTGTACACACTACTGTGGCTGAGTTGAATAGATTAGAAGACGACATCTGATCTTTCAAAGTATTTGCATCCATCATTCAGCTGGGGTTGGTATTACAGGTCCAAGTAAGCAAATTCCTGGATTGGTGCTTTCGGTGCAGGAGGGTGAGGTCCAGCTCCTGAAGCCCCAAAAGTGTCTCTGGGCAGCTCTGGAGGGTGCAGCTGCAGGGGGACAGTCTGCATGTAACTGGGCTTGCCGTGCCCGTGGCTCTGTGACCTTAGAGTTTAAACCTTTTGTATATGCAAACCTCTAATATTTTTCTTACACTAAGCTTATCATTTCTAATAACTTTAAATATGCGTTTGCAGCTTCAGGGGCACGTTGTTCTTCATTGTTTCTGTGTCCGTGTCAGTCATGTTAGAGGTGTTCTTCAGAAGGATGAACAGTGGCCGTGCTTGTTCTTTTTCCCAAACTTTGGAGCAAACAGTGCCAATTTTCACAGTTACTTTTCTAAGGTAAAAATAACCAACACAACCCTGAGGAGAAGGACTTAGCTCTTGAGATGGCTGCACAGCAGCATAACTGAAGGACTTGCTCTGGATGGGATGCACACCACTTTGCTGGGTGGAGTGGCAAAAGACAGCAGGTCCTGGCATTGAGAGCAGGAGGGCAGCAGTTGTGTCCCCGTGGTGTTCATCACAGCGATGACCAGGAAAGCCCTAGCACTTCCTGTCTCTCTCAGAGCAAAAGGGAAGGTCAAGGAGGCACCTACCTGAGGTTGTTATTCTTTTGTTTGTTTGTTTTGTTTTTGTTTCTGAACAGGAGAAAACCACTCCTCCTGGAAGTACTGAGAATATTGTGGAAGAGATTGGTGAGTTCGGCCAAACTGAGGTTATGGTTGGAGAAATCTCCTTTTCCCGTGTAGGCATTTGTTTTTGCCGCTTCAACCAGGAGTGATGGTGAAAATGCTCCTGGCTTTGCCATCTCATGCATGAATTTCTGTACACCCAATCAAATATTCAGTCCTCCTTAGATAGCACCCAGAGTCCAGCTGCAAGCACTGTGCACTGTCTGCTGGGCACAGGGGCGTTTCCCTGCAGCTGGTTTTTGACGGAAAGCAAACCTACAGGGAAATCAAGCCAAGAGCTGTCTCCAGGCATTGGTTTCATGAGGGTATATGCCCAGAGAGCATTCTCCAGAACATGGTGGCTATGCCTACAGAGCCCTGAAAACAGGGTCAGTGAGCAGGAGATGGTCTCACTGACCTAGCAGATAATCTTGGGGAAGTGTGGCTCTGTGGCTGGCACACTCAGCCATGTGGCACCTGGCGTGCTCTGAAGGATGCTCTCAGGCCATGCCTGAGGTCACACACAAACGGAAAAGAGCATAGTCCTTGCCCTGACCCACCACCACCAGGGGCTCCTAAGGCAGCAGGTGAGAACGATCTGGATGCTCTCAATCTTGCCTTCCCTCTCCTCTCATCAGTCTCCTCCAGGCCAGCCTGTTCATGGGGCTCCTCAGGAGCTCCCCAATACCTGGCTCCACTGTCAAGGGAGCCTGATGTTGAAACCCTTCCCTACACTTTTCCCTCTCAGCCTGATGTACAAATATGTCATTGACTTCATAGAATGGTTTGGGTTGGAAGGGACCTTCCAGGGTTATCTAGTCCAACCCCCTTGCAGTCAGCAGGGCCATCTCTAACTAGATCTGGTTGCTCAGAGCCCATCAAGCCTGGCCTTGAATGTCTCCAGGGATGGGGCCTCCACCACCTCTCTGGGCAACCTGTGCCAGTGTTCCACCAACCTCATAGTAAAGAACTTCCTAATGTCTAATCTAAATCTAACCTTCTCCCATCATCCCTCATCCTATCACTACATGCCCTTGTAAACAGCCCCTCCCCAGCTTTCTCATAGGCCCCTTTCAGATACTGGAAGGCCACTGTAAGGTCTCCTCAGAGCCTTCTCTTCTCCAGGCTGAACAACCCCAACACAATCTTATAACCTCCCCTTACAAACTGACCCTTCCTTCATGTGGAGGTGGTGAGCCCAGAAGTTGAGTCATTAGTGGCCAGCACTGGTTCATCAAACAAGGGTTTGCAGGACAAGAGTGGAGAGGATCTCATGCCCATCCCAGCCCTTCCACAGTCAGTGGCTTTTGAAACTGCCCTCACACAATATCATTGGCAATTACTCTTGATGGCAGCTTTTGGAAGCTTTTATTGCTTCAATCCACAATCCTAACAAGCATTTTTGGCAAAAAAAAAAGGCAGTAATGAAATCCATGCTTTATTTTGCATGAAATCTGTTACCAGAATTTGATTTGACCAGCCCTGGAGCCATTTAGCATTGTATGTGTTGAAGGGAAGGAAGCCCTCGTAATTTTAGCTTCCTCTGTTTTATCACATGCAGGTAAAGCTGCATTACCCGCTTCCTCATTCTGCAGTCCCGGCAGATTTATGTTTGGAAACCATGGCTTATTTATACACCTCCTTAGTTTGCTAAATGCACACACATTTTTCACGTAACAAGTATCTAAGGCAGTTCACAAGGGACCATGCAACACAACAGCACAAGGCCAGACTTTCAGCTGCACCAGCTGGCAAGGCAAGGAAGAGACTGAACAGCTACAAGCTGATAGCAGTTCTCCAAATGGGGAGCGGTTTCTGATTTGACCTCTCAGTTTTATGCCCTTCTGAGCTCTCTGAACCTATGTGAGAAATGCAGCAGCTTATGTCATAGAATCATTAAGGCTGGAAAAGGCCTCCAAGATCATCAAGTCCAACTGTTGACCCAACACTACAATGACCACTAGACCATGTCCTGCAGTGCCACGTCTACATGTTTTTTGTTTCCACCGCTGCCCTGGGCAGCCTGGTCCAATGCTTAATCAGTCTTTCAGTGAAGAAATTATTCCTAATATCCAATCTAAACCTCCCCTGGTACAACTTGAGGCCATTTCCTCTTGTCCTATTGCTTGTTACTTGAGAGAAAAGGCTAGTATCCACTTCTCTGCAACCTCCTTTCAGGTAGTTGTAGAGAGCAGTAAGGTCTCCCCTCAGCCTTCTCTTCTCCAGACTAAGCAGTCCCAGTTCCCTCAGCTGCTCCTCATAAGACTTGTTCTCCAGACCCCTCACCAGCTTGGTTGCCCTTCTCTGGACCCTCTCCAGCCCCTCAATGTCTCTCTTGTACGGCAGCACCCAAAACTGAACACAATACTCAAGCCATGGCCTCCCTATGCCCTTCCAGAGAAAGCAGGACAGATGGCCTCAGGTATTTAAATGGGATGCACTGCACTCATATAGTGTAAGGGTGGCCTTGTTGGCCAGCATGGAGGAGAGGGAGGCCAGAAGGACATCAGTGAAGTCATTTGGAGACCATTGGTTTTGTGTGTACACAGGGCTGCTTTTGTGCTGGAAGCCACTGACTGCCTTGTACTGGTTGTGTGGGGCCAGGTATGACTCCCAGTTGAGAGGTCTCTCATGAGTCTTAGAGAATGCAGAAGTGATGTACTCCTGCACTGTGCAGCAGTTGGGATCTTCAGGAGGTCAGTGTGCTGGGTTTCCAAATACACCAGTCCAAAAAAAGGCACCAAATATAAAAAGTTCAGTTGAGCTTGAGAGGATAAAGGCAGTTTCAGCTGAGGAAAGAAAAAGGGCTGCAGTGCAGGTTTTCTGGACCATTACACGAGGCCCAGCACTCGGGAGCACCATTCCTACCCTCCCACAGTGCTTTGCCCTCACCAGCAACTATTAACAGGCAGTCAAATTGCTGATAACTGCAAGGAGCTTATCAGCAGAGGTATATCTTTCTTTGTCCTGCTTCCAGAGCAAGCGGTTCAGGAGACGGTAGACACAGATCTGTATGTGAGAAGAAGAGAGCGCCCGACTGCTTCCAGGAGATACCATGAGGGTTACCGGTAAAGCAGTTCTCCACAGACATCTTGTTTTGGCTATAGCTCTCCTTTCTTCCTTCTTCCTTTCTTTCGCTGCTATTCTGGACTCTGTTTCTGCTAAGCTCAGTCATGCCCTTACTGATGTGGGGTAAGAGGACAACTGTTGGCAGCTCCTCATGGTGTTGGTAGCTGCCAGTGGGAGCTGTGTGGTGGCCTTGGGGCAGGCATGGGCTAGGGATGGGTGAAGTTGTGAAGATGGGGGCTGTGAGGAACACAAGATGTTTCTGGGATACTTTCCCCTGTTAATGTGGGGCAGGAGCTCTGGCCATGTGTGAGAAGAAGAGCTGAGGAACAGGTGACATCATTTGCTTTCTTGGCACGGGCCAACGAAGAGTGTTTCATGAGTGGCCTGAATTGGCTGACATGTCACCAAAGGGCCTACTTGGCTTCCATCATCCATCTGGTGTGTGTGAGTGTCTGGGGGATGGGACGGTGTCTTGTCTTGGAATGTCTGTGGAAATGAAAGGGCCTTTCCCTTTGTGTTGTCTCTGGGTGGCAGCTAAACCCTTGATGGAGCCCAGAGTCTGGCCAGCATCCTGATGGGCTGCAGTGGCTGTGCCAGGTGAGACCCTGGAGGCAACATGCAGCTTGGTCTGAGCTGCCCTCAGTCGTTGTGCAGGGACACTGGGAGCTACACCTTTGAGGCCAAGAGGGAAGGTTTTATTTCTGCTGCTAAGCTCCTTCAGTGCAGGCTCAGAGACCTGGAAAGGAGCCATGTTACAGTGGGCTCAAAAGTTTACCATGATCTAAGTGACAGGAAAGGGAGAAAAGGCACCAATGGAAACTCAGTGTGGGCTCCTACTGCTGGGCAGCCAGCTGTCCAGCTTCTGGCCGCTTCAGGAAGAGGAGGAGAGCAAGGAGGATATAGGGTTTATGGGGAAAAAAAAAAAAAAAAAAGTGTGTCTCTCTTCTTTTTGTTATTCACCCATGAAAAGCACCTGCTTTGGATTTTATTTCTTTTCCATCTCAGCAGTGGATGCTTACAGAGTCTGAGAGTGGTCCTATAGTCCACAGCCTGGGGAAGCTGGGTTTCACACCTCGTGGTAGTGCTCTTTGTCCGGCACAAGGCACAGTGGATAGACAGATGTATGTGCATATGTAGCTCTGCGTGTACGTGTTTATCTGGAACATCCTCTGTCCATTTCCATCTTCTTCAGCACATGTTAAACATTGGTGCTGGTTTCGTGAAATTAAGCATGGTTGCAGATAGTTTCTGTACATTGAGGTGTCCCCTATAAAGATGTTTCTGTTCCATTAGCTGTATACAATATATTAGGTCATATAGAGCATATATTGTCTGTGTGGTGCGTATATGTAATAACACTTCTAACCTTGCTTTGGCCCTGCAAGGTAGGGCATGACCAATGCTCTGTCATGGCAATTTTGAGCTGATTGAAGACGGTTCCTAAGCATCAGGTTATGTTGAGAGCTGAAATGACATTCCTCAGCCACGCAGAGCATCTGCGGTTTGTAATGAGAGCCCTTTCCTCTGCAGCTGGATCAATGCAGAGCTGGTTTGGAGGAAGATGGAGCAAGGAGCAGGGATGTTCATGCCTCATAGGTGTAGGACCCTGGTTAATCATGCCAGCCACTGTCCACCACGTCATGCGGAAGGTGGCTTGGTGGGACCTGCTTCCCCAGAGCGTTGCTGCTGGCAAAGCCATGTCCTGGTCACAGGGCTGGGTCTCAACAGGGAGCAAGGGCCTGTTCTTGCCACTCCATGTGGAGATGCTCAGCCAGTGTCCAGGACCAGGCAGATGTTCAGGCAGCTTCCCATTTTTGCCTTGAGCACTTGGTAGAGAAGGGAAGTAGATTCAGAAAGTCCACCTCCCAGGAGCTGATGGGGAGGGAAGGTTTGCATGTAGCTGAAAGCAAGAACTTCTCGTGCTTCCTGGCATCAAGGGTTACGCGCATGTTTTGACCCCCTTTGAAGTATGTGCAAATGTTCAAGTACTCACTGGACAAACAGTCTCAGCTTTTCATAGCTGAGATGCTCCTCAAAATTGGGAACCAGGCCCCTGCATGCCGGTAGGGCCTTTGACAACCTGATCTGCTGCAGCTGCTGGTTGGCTCATCTGTGCTCTGTCACAACTCATTCTGGTGTAAGGTCCAGCTTGCAGCACTGAAGTCATTTGGGCTTTGCACCACTGCGAAGAAGATGAGCATTTGGGCTGGAGCAATGTATGCAAAGAGCTCTGCAACTGGGTTGGCCAAAAGCTGCTCTGCTTCCCCCAGTTACCTTGGTTGGAGCTGCTGCATCCTCAGCCCGTGAGCAGCATCAGCAGGTCCCATCAGCACTGGGCTGAGAACTGCTGCTCTATCCTGGTGAAAGTGTCCTTCCCTCCAAGAGTGATGGCACTGTTTAATTTCTCCTCTTGCTTCACAATGTGGTTGTCACCTCCATGCTGACTGCCTGCATGTTTCGGTTTTGTTCTTTTCCTGTAGGCCTGAAAGAGCCGTTCAGCCTGAGACTGATACTACTTAGAGCAGTAGCTGGTAAGTGTCTCTCCATCGCTGCCTGTTTTATAAAGCTCCATCAGGCTAAAGGGGTCAGGTGGCCACAGCTTGTGACACCTGTCACCTATGGTATGTGTAGCTGTCCTGTTGATCCACCATGTCCATGGATCAAGAAACTGCAGAGCACGAGGACTGGGCTGATGTCCTGAAGCTCAGGTTGTGCTTTGTATTGCACCAGAAGTCCTGGTGGACTTGAGGTTCCATTGGATGCCTCTTCCTGCCCGGCTTGTCCCTGCCTGATGCTGCCAGAAAGGAGGACTGAGGTTAAACCCATCTGCCTGCATTGCCCCACCACTGCGAGGTTCCTGCCCCAGCCTCGTGTTTATGTGATTTCCGTGGGTATGATCTGCTCACCATTTTGAGAACCTCTTGGCACTGCCAAGGCACAGCCTGGACCTCTGTAAGAAGTGCAGAGCTGGCAGAGGTGTTGCCGGACTCGGGGCTTTCTAGAGCCCCTTGGACCATCAGTAAAGAAATGGTCCTTGCCACTACTATTGTCATCTCCCTTGAAGCAGTGCTGACCCTGAGTAGACACTTGTCTTCCTACCAGGGCATGGCCTGTCAGTGCTTACTCCTACTCCTTCTCTTCCCAGAGTCTCTGTCTACATCCCACTCCTGCAATCTTCAGCCAAGTCTCATTCCCTTTTCCTTTCTGTTCCCTGACAGCTCCAGCTTCCACAGCATGTGGCAGCAGCTTGCAGAACTAGTGTCACCGCAGCCTTCCTGGAGGAGACCTGGAGTGAACTAAGGGGTTTGGTGGGGTGGGATGGGATTGGGGCATCTTTAGGGGCATGCCTGGGTGAGGGGAACACTTGTTGCAGATCTGTTGCAGCTAAGGCAAAAAGCTTTCCCTGTGCTGAGGCCAGGTCAGGTACATTTGCTATTTCTTGAGAATAAAGATCCCATCTTGCTTGTACAGCTGCAGTCTTCATCTAATCAGACATTTACTGGCTGAAGACAGACTGCTCCACAGCATCCATTCCCTGCTCCTCCTCAGCAGCCGTGGCTTCCTACCCAGCTGGTCAGCATCGCAGAGCTCTGGGAGGAGAGGCAATGCCTGAAAAGACAGGGCAGTATCTCAAGAAACGCCAAATGATCTGGCCTGGCCAGCCTCTTTGAGCGCATCAGCACAGTAGTTGCCTGTCTCAGGCCATGCAGAATCCAAAGCTATCCCATGACCTGAGGTCTGCTGGCATTTATAGCCGATGGCTGCCTGGCTTGACCCTTCTTGTTGAGGGGAGACCAGGTTTGTACAAACACTGGTGGAACCAGGGGGCTGGACATGCTTCCCACTATCAAGATCCAGCCCAAAGTTGTCACCTGCAGCTTTGGTTTGTGTCTGTGACCTGAGAGCAAAGCCAGAGAGCGCTGGGGCTGAGCACTGGTGCACATCCTTCTTTAGAGTTTTTTTCCCCTATTTGATGGCTTTCCAAAGCCCCCTCCCACATGGCAGCACTTGGAAGTCAGAGGAGTTGACTGGTGACACTGAGAGGCAATGGGCAGCAGCTCAGTGGGGGAGAAAAGCCAGTACAACTAATAGAAATGCTCTGGGCTGCTGATCCATCCCACCCAACCTGCTAAATCCCATGCAGTGACCTTTTCAGTCCCTTTATTTTGCAACGTAAATTCTATCTCCAAAGCACTCTCACTTCCTCAGCCTGGATCTGCAGTGAGTATTTGATGTCCTCAGGGGTTTTGCCTTTGTACCATGATCTGACAGAGGAGGGAGGAGAGCCTTCCAGCTGGCTGGTACGGTGATGCTTCTACAGGATAAACTTGGAGGCAGTTGTCTTTGTTTTGACCCCTAGACCATAGAATGGGTTGGAAAAGACCTTTAAGATCACCCAGTTCAACCATAACCCTACTCTACCAAGTCTGCTGCTAAACCGTGTCCCTCAGCACCACATCTACACGGCTTTTAAACACACCCAGGGATGGTGATTCAACCACTGCCCTGGGCAGCCTGGGCCAGGCCTTGACAACCCTTGCAGGGAATAAATTTTTTGTAATGTCTCACCTAAACCTCCTCTGGGGCAACTTGAGGCCGTTTCCTCTTGTTCTATCACTTGTTCCTTGGGAGAAGAGACCGACCCCACCTTGGCTCCAACCTCCTTTAAGGTAGTTGTAGAGGGTGATAGGGTCTCCCCTGAGCTTCATCTTCTTCAGATCTCCTTGGGCTGAGTCCTGCGGGGAGTCCTACCCCTAGCATGGGTGGGTGGGAGGTGAGAAACCACCCCCCAGGCTGCACCCAGACCCTCTGCCAGTTAAATACCCTCCCTGTGGGGCTGACAGAAAAGTACACAAAGGAGTATTTTCCAACTACTCCACACCCATCATCCTTTCACTGGGACCTGTGCCAGTGAGACCCCATGGGAAGCAGGGCACCAATGAATGTAGTCTGCCAAGAAAGGAAAAACAAAACATCTTGCTGCAGATCTCTCAATTCATTACCATCACAGGCAGCGACTGGGGAAGGAAGAAAGTTGAAATGGATCAATAGTAAGGATTTCCTCAGGATTTCATGTAGAGTGGATGCAGGTGAGCAGCACAAAGATACTGAAAATAGCCTCCAGGCAGACAATAACAGCTCGCCCTTGAGAGGAGTGAGGATGGGAGCTCTTGGAGCAGGAAGGGCCACACTCTCACCTGGGGCAGCAGATCCCTCTGGAGCGACAGGATCCCCCAGAACCAGGCTGCCTGGCTTGGAAGCATCACATAGGTGCCACGGGACAGGACCCGTCACATGTTTTTATTAGTTCTGTTCTCTGATCCCAGTGGCTGTGAGAGTCACCCTGTGTTTGGTGCCTTCCTTCCAGGCAGGATGCTGTTGGTGTTCAAAGCCACTCGCCAGCCCTTAGCAGAAGAAAGGGATGGGGAGGCTGCAGGTCTCCTCAGACACTGACATCTGATCTTACGGATGGGGAGCATCTCCCACCTGGGTGCCCATATCCTGGCCCCCTGATGGGTACATCCCCCCTCACCCGGCAGTGAATGCCTCGTGTCTTTCAGCCTACAAGGGACAGGTCAGCAGCCCCAAAAGCACTTTGTGATAAGCAGCAAGGAGGTCTCCACGTTCAGGAGGGCAGCGCATGTTAGACTTGCTTTGCAGCAGCAGCCTTAGAGGCAGCGCTCACTTGTTGAGAGGTAGCACCGCAATGTAGAGTAGTGATGAAATTGAGAGGTCCTGTTAACTGCAGGGCAGGAGCTCAGAGATCACAGAATCATTCTTGTTCAAAAAGACCTTTAAGATCATCGAGTCCAACCATTAACCTAGCACTGCTAGGTCACCACTAAACCATGTCCCTCAGCAGCACATCTCCACTGCTTTGAAACCCCTCCAGGAATGGTGACTCCACCACTGTCCTAGGCAGACTGGGCCAGGCTGTCTCTGTCGTGACAACAGAGCAGATGTTTGGGGGGTGCTGCTCCCTGTACAGGCTCTGACCATGCCAAGTCCTTCACCCTTATCACCGAGGGATGTCAGTGCCTGTGCAGACGTGCTGGTGGTTGCTGTGGGTGCTGGCTGGGGCACAGCCCAGGATCTCAGTGGCAGCACAGGCACAGGCAGAGCAGCAGCATGGGCCGAGGGGGGTTGGTACAGCCCCGCTCTGGGAGGCTCATAAACACTTCCAGGATGCTGGGAGAGCTGCCAAGGCAGCAATGGGTGCATGCATCTACGCCTGCAGCTAGTTCTTGTACCAACCATTTGGAGTGAAACCAATAAAGACTGAGCTCTCTGTGCCTGACTTAGTGACCCAAGCCTCATTGCATGTGTCTTCTCTTCGCCTCGTGTCCTGGTTCAGCCAGGACAGGGTTAATTTTCACCAGGAGCTGGGAGGGAGGCAAAGCTGGGCTATGGGCTATTCGATACCATACCCCTCAGTGCAGGTGCGAAGCCAGGTAAGAAGTGTGCGCATTCAGGTCCGCTCCACCAGTCTGTTCGCTCTGTATCCCTTGTTTTGTACCTTGTTTTCTCCCTGTTGCTGTTGTTCTCACTGTTCCTTGTGCATTGTTGTATTAAATCCTCCTTATCTCAACCCCGGGGTCTTTATTTCCCTTCCTGCCTGGCAGTGGGGGGGCAGCGGCACGTGGTGCTCAGGCCCCAGCAGGGTCTAAACCACCACAGCCTTTTGGGCACCCAACGTGGGGCCTGGAGGGTTGAGATAAGGACAGAATCCGACCAGAGCGTGTTAAAATAATTTCTGTTAGATGCAATTTTTCTGTTTATATATAGTTTGAATAGTGTATGTTCACAATGCTGGCCAATTTGTTTGCCTGGTGGTCCTGTATTAATCCTTATGCCCTCTATGTCTTCTTAGTAATGGTGTTTATCATCCCTGGGAAATGGGTCAAGGCTCTTGTCTTGCTCTGCTGGATACTGGCGACTTATGATTGTGTCACTGCTTGTGGCAGTGAACTGGGACCTGCATGCAGCCAGGGTGCTTGTTAGTGGTCTCACCCCATCTACGGGTGAGACAGGGAAGAAGACCTTCTTGGCTTTTGAAAATTTTGGCTATCC
>VZZY01012707.1:6405-25102 GCA_013400335.1 Eurystomus gularis
GGCTTGGCGAGAACGCGTCACGCCTCCAGCCACGGGAACACGCGCTTTCCCCTGGCCGCGGCTTGTGAGAGAAGCCCGGGCTGGGCTCGAGGTGAAGCATCTCCCCGGCTCCGGCGGTGGAGTGGGCCAGGCGAGGTCCCCACAGAGGACCGTGTCCTCTCCCCTTGCTCCGGGCTGCTCCGGGACCTGTCCAGCTCCTGATGCTCTAGCAGAAAAATCGGGCTTTCAGCATTAGACAGAACAAATAATACGTTTAGGTTTTGGCTGTTGATATTGTGGAGACACTAAGAGCTGGCTAGTGTCAAATTTCATATTAAAAATGGAAAATGGTTCACATTTTAGCCACAAGTCACCCCCAGCTGCTTCTCCTGCCAGCCACAGGAGCATAACTCTACCTCTAATGCAATGGCAACACCTGTTGGACCCTGTAATTACATATTAACTCACTTTACTTGAATTGCGTTTGGTTTTCCCAACTAAAAGAAGTGTTATCTCACTTATCATGGGAAGGGCCTCTTGCAGATGTTTACACCTGGGGAAAGTTGCAGTAGTTGGTCACCACCCTGCCATGGACATCTGGACCTCTGCTCCTTACAAAGCTCCCAATTGCGTGTCCAGGGTGCCGAGTCATCTCTTACCAAACACCAGGCTGATGCAAGCTCAGCAAGACCGTTTTCAGCCTTCCTTGCCCCAAACGCTTATTTACGCCTGTGCAAACCCCTGTCGTGTCCTGGCTCGCCTTTTGCACAGCTTTGTACTGGCTGCCAGTGCTCATGAGCCGGAGCAGCTGTCTGCAGGTCACCACTCATGGGACATGGCTGGAGAGGTGTTGTTCCTGCCCTTCTCCCACAGGGCTTCCAGCTCAGGAAAGAAGATGCCCTTTCTGTAGGAGGGAGTGGTTCAGGGCAGGAGAAAGTGGATGGAGGGGAAGCCTGCAGTTGAGCAGGGCTGCTCAGGCTCTTCAGCTGTCTATGCTCATGTTCATCTTCTCAAACAAATTCCTCACAGTTCCTGCCTGCCAGTGAACTGAATGGATGTCTTCATGGTCATATTCCTCTCTATGATGTGCCCAACCACTCTTTTCCTTCCTTCTTTTTTCATGTGCTCCTTTTTCCAATCCCCATCCCAGAGCCCAGCACTTGGGAGATAGCCTCCCATCAGAGTTACACCTGAACCAGGGACTCAGAGCACTTCTAAGCTCCATCCCAGGGATCTTTAGAGCAAGACAGTGACTGAACCACCCTTCAGCAAATTAGCCCTTTCCACATAGCATTTACCTTTGGAGCCTTGCGTCGCTACCTATCATCATCTTGACAACTTTAATTCTGTCTGTGTTTTGACTCTTCTTGTCTTGCCTGGATGTAGTTCGTGTTTTTTCACACAGTGCAGCAGCAGTTTTCTCAGCAAAACCAACAGAGGGTCACACAGCTGTGCTGCACCTCAGGTCAGGGACAGCTGAGCCCTGGGGCCATCCATACAGCCCTGCGCCCAGAAGGAGAACAGATGGCCTGCAGTCCCCAGTCTGCAGGGACAATAACAGGTCCTGGACCCCCAGCCCAGCCCCTGGAGCAAACATCACCTGGGAGAGACAAGTGCCAGCATGCTCTAGCCTGAACTTTGAAGGAAAACACCCAAATCCTGCAGTGTGGAGGGAAAGCCACAAGGCTGGGTGACCCGGGCAGCCAGGCTATGTTTCGCCAGCGTCCCAGCCTGTGCAAGGCTGCTGCTGCCCTGCCTGCTGGGGACAAAGCTGCAGCTGCGTGCCAGGCTGGTGGGAGACGTGACAGGCTGGGCAGCAGTGCAGGCAGCTGCCTGCCTGTGGGACAGCACGTGCCGCTTGTCATACCTATGGAGAGTCAATGCTCTTCTCAGCCATCTCCAGGCTCATCGGGGTCTCAGCTGAGGATCTGTCTTTTCACCCACCTCCCAAAGAGAATATGCATGTCCTCCTGCTGCTGCTCCTCACCAGCACTCCAGGGTGGGAGGCAACCCTCCAGAACCTGTGCTTAGAGACAGTATTTCTACAGTGCTTACTGAAGACTTTCACTATAGCAAATACTGTATGTAATGGGCTTGGAGACACCTGTAGTGTTATGTCTTCAACAAGACACTGTGGTAATCTACCATGCCCATACTTACGTTGAATGAACTCAGAAACATGTCCAGAAGTGAGGTGGGAAATACAATTATACACCTCTTGGCAAACCCATAAGGACATTTACACTGATGCCTTGGCTTGTCCTCTAATGGGTGGCCTCTAGGCTTGCCAGCAGGGCTTGGCAGAAGCAGAAGCTTCTGTTCATCTGTTCATGAAAGGATAGGATAATCAAGGATAATTAAGTGTGGAAGCTAGACTCCCATGTTGAAAGGAAGACCAGGTTTCTGAAGTAGTTAGGCCAAGAAGCCAGCCTTTCATCATGAGGTGGTACAAAGATATGTTGGCTTATCATTTCATGGCATTAAGAAATAATGCCTTCCTTTCAAGAGGGTTGCAATCTACTCGTTAACAGCTCCTAAGGGAAAGATCTACCTGAACCAACACAGCAACACATGGGGCAGTTGATGCAAGGTATAAGAGCCCAAAGTCTGCTTTGAGAGTTGGAGATTCACAGGTTTCCACTCAACAAATAACAAGAATGTAAAGCCTGAGAGGGGTTAAAGGAGTAGTGAGCCATGTAACCATGACACCCTACAATACCAAATTGTGTTTTGACAGACAATCCCCCCAAAGAGTGGGACTGGAGCCAAACAGTCTAGCTTGGCAGAGACAGACCCTAGCAATACATTTCATCCCTGCCAAGCAATGTTGATTTGCTTTGGTTCACATTCATTTGTGAGCACACTGTCTGCACAAAGCCCCAGATGGCCTTGGAGACTCCAGCACAACAATATTTTGATACAAACGCTCTTACAAAAGCTATCAGAGCCTGAGCTGGTGTCCAGGCGCAGCAGTCCTCACTAGCTGCTGACGACTAAGTGACTTGTAAGACCAGGTTTAGGAAGAAGCATGCATAAAAGGAAGAAAACCCCTCGGACCAATTTGTGCATGAGGAGATACCCCACTGATCCAAACTTTGTTTGAGACAAGGTCCTCAACCACTTAGCTTGCTCAGGAAATTCTCTTGGCAAAAAACAGGTTTCTGATTTTGGCAAACTGCCTTCAAGTAGCCTTGAATCCTCTTTTTTTTTTTTTTTTTCCGATCCTGTGTAAATCACAGGCATGATGACAGAAGTGAAAGAAAATTCTCTGGGCTCACAGTGATGAATCTGTCTGACTGATCAGATGAGGAGCCTGAACACACATAAGTCTATTGGACCTGACAAGACGCATCCCAGAGTCCTGAGGGAACTGGCTGATGTGGTTGCCAGGCCACTCTCCATGACATTTAAAAAGTCATGGCAGTCAGGTGAAGTCCCTGGTGACTGGAAAAAGAGAAACATTGCACCCTTTTAAAAAGGGAGACCCCAGGAACTACTGACCTGTCAGCCCCACCTCTGTGCCTGGGAAGATCACAGAACAGATCCTCCTAGAAGCTATGCTAACGCACATGGAGTACAGGGAGGTGATTCAAGACAGCCAGCATGGCTTCCCCAAGGGCAAGTCCTTCCTGGCTGCCTATGGCCTTCTAGTGGCCTTCTATGATGGAGTGACTACATCAGTGGACCAGGGAAGAGCCATGGATGTCATCTATCTAGACTGCTGTAAGGCCTTTGACTTGGTGCCCATAAACATCCTTCTCTCTAAATTCTCCAGTTTAGATATGGATTTGATGGGTGGACTGTTCAATGGATGAGGAACTGATTGAGTGGTTGCATCCAGAGAGTAATGGTCAATATGGCTTGATATCCAGGTGGAGATCAGTGACAAGAGGTGTCCCTCAGGGGTCCATACTGGGACCAGTGTTGTTCACTGTCTTCATCAATGATGTAGATAGTGGGATTGAGTGCACCCTCATTGAGTTTGCAGATGACACCAATCTGAGTGGTACATGCTTGAGGGACAGGATGCCATCCAGAGGCATCTGGACAAGCTTGAGAAGCAGGCCTGTGTGAACCTCATGAGGTTCAACAAGGCCAAGCGCAGGGTCCTGCACCTGGGTCAGGGCAATCCCCAGTATTAATACAGGCTGGGGGATGAAGAGATTGAGAGCAGTCCTGTGAAGAAGAACTGGGGGTACTGGTGGATGAAAAGCTGGATGTGAGCTGGCAATGTGCACTCATAGCCCAGGCCAACCATATCCTGGGCTGCATCAAAAGCAGTGTGGCCTGTGAGTTGAGGGATGTGATTCTGCCTCTCTGCTCTGGTGAGACCCCACCTGGAGTACTATGTACCACAAGAAAGACAAAGAAGTGTTGGAATGGGTTCAGAGGAGGGCCACAAAAATGTTCAGAGAGATGGAACACCTCTCCTGTGAAGAAAGGCTGAGAGTATTGGCATTGTTCAGTCTGAAGAAGAGAAGACTCCAGGGAGACTTTATTGTGGCCTTTCAATACTTAAAGAGGGCCTGTAAGAAAGATGGGGACAGTCTTTTTTGGCAGGGCCTGTTGCAATAGAACAAGGGATAATGGTTTCAAACTGAAAGAGGGGAGGTTTAGACTAGACGTAAGGAAGAAATTGTTTACAATGAGGGTGGTGAAACACTGGCACAGGTTGCCCAGAGAGGTGGTAGATGCCCCATCCCTGGAAACATTCAAGGCCAGGTTGGATGGGGCTTTGAGCAACCTGATCTAGTTAAAATGTCAATGCTCACTGCATGGGGGCCTGGACTCAATGACCTCTAAAGGTCCCTTGCATTCTATGGTTCTATATACCAGCCTCCTTGGCAGTGAGATCTATCTGTGCCTTTAGGTCTAGAAGCACACTCAAGAACAAAACCTCCTAAAACTAAAACATAGCTTCTCTTTTCTCTAATGATTTAGAGAATTTAAAAGGAAAACATCTTTTCTTTTCTGGAAGAAAGACAAAAAGGCATAATATGACTCATTGTCAGCTTGTAATTCCTTCTCACTTCCTCTTCTCCTTCACACACAATAGTAGTTGAACACTTTGGCCAACACAGCCTGACTTACTTGTTTGGTTGTTTCTTTTCTCTCATTAGTGAAGTAGGTATGGCCACCTCCAGACATAAAAGCCTTGAGGGGAATGATAAGTTGCTTGTATTTCTTTGAAGAAGAGGGAGAGGATTTGTGGCAGTCTGGAGTTTTAAGGTCAGAACTCTGCTGGACTAAGGCCCTTCTTCACCTTCTCCCCACCAAACCCAAGGTGAAAACAGCACAGGTGGTACCAGCCCCTCTGCTGATTTCCACAGAGAACCTCTGGCAAGGCATGTATCTGCCTTCTCAGCTGACAAAAGGCCTTACCTTGGTAGAAATCATTGGCTGCAGAAGCTTAATATCAGCTTCTTTGCTCCTGCAATATGCATTCTCACCAATACTTCTGCATGGAGGGGCACACTAGGCAAGACATCTGCTGCTCCGTCAGATATTCCTAGACAACATTTAATGTAAAGTCAGTTATTTCTGTGATCTTTTGGTGTGCAGTAGTTTCGTTATGAGGAACCGAAGACATAGGAAGTGGGATGCTCTTGCTGTCAGTCATGTACAGATATATATGATAAAGTCACTCGTTAAAGTCTTGTTAAAGCCACTTGTTAGATACAGAACATTTAAAAGCTAGAAACTCCAGCTTTCCTGAGAAAAGCAGTGATCACAGCTTCTTGAGGCACAGTTTTTCTCTAACCTGCCTGGCTGGTACAAGACTTGCCTTACTGGAAGTGTCTACACACTGGGTAAATGAGTACATCAAAGAGGAACAGTAGTGGCCCTGATGGACAGCCAGAGGCTGGTTAAATGTACTTTGAAGTGTCTCAGTCCCAGCAATTGTAATGTTCAGAGAGCAGCTCTCCAAATCTCTTACTCCATCCTTCACTGCAACAATCATGAGTCATATTAATAACTTTTCTGTTTGAGGAAAATCTAGTGGAGATGAAGAAACTTAACGAACTAGTGGAGTCCTCTCAAAGGCTCCCAGTTTCCTTGCAAGGATCTGCATGTGCTTCGTGTATCATTGCTGGTGTTGCCTTTCCCTGTGAATGCTCACCAACAATGTACCCCTTGGGAAATAGGCTGTGCTTCCATTAAATGAAACTAAATCAGGTTCACAATGAACAAAGGAGGTGGCTCTTCGCACCAAAGCACAATTCAAGTGCACAACTCTTTGACCTTCTGGACCATGACTGTTAAAACTCTATGTGGGACAAATTTGTCAAAAAAAGTGTACCCGGGGCTGGGAAACAAAAAGAGCCCTGGCTCCAGCCATCTTGGCTTTTTCTGTTCATACAGAGGGTGAAGAACAGGAGTATTTATTCAGTGAGAGAACCTTTCAAGTGTTCTGCTTAGTGCCTCTCTTAACCCAGCTGTTATATGACCATCACACACACCTCCAAAAGCATCTTCTCTTAATGGTTTGTCTTGGGCAGTAATTGCAGCTCATTCTCCCCTCTTCAAAACACACAAATTTTCTGAACTGCTGCAGCAGATATCCATAGCAAAGGAGAGAAGAAAAGGGCTGGGGGGACTGCATCAGGGAGTGAGATGTCTCCAGTAGGACTGAACGTGGTCAGCGATACCCTGAATCTGCTAGCTGCTGCTGTCTAGCAGGAGAGGCTACATACCTGCAGGGCTGAGGTGGGAAGGAGGCTGCAAACATCACATGGAAAAAACCTCCAAAAGGTGCTCCTGGGGAAAAGCACGTTTCATTGAGCTAGTGTGGGTTGGAATAACAATTTTAACCTGAACCTTGCAGAACCACGGAGGTTTATTAGTTACTTCGTAGTGGTCATGAAGGCAATTAAGAAAATAAGCTAATCACCAGTGGGCTTAAATTCACTATGCAGTGAGTCTCTGCTACTGGAAGATATGCAGGAGCTCAGGTCAGGATATACTAGGACACCTGCACCAGCTGATGGCATCTCACAGCTGCATGCAGCAGGACACCACCTCCTCCCTCACCCTATGGTGTGTCAGCCTGAGCACAGGACTGTCTGGCTCAGGGAGAGGATATTATTGTCTTGAACTGAAACCAGTCTTCACTCCTTCAAAAAAATTTGAGTTTTGCTTGGAAATCAACCCATCTCCACCCCCAGTACCTCCTCAACATTTCTAACTCATGGCCCTACAACATTATTACTTAATTAGCCCAAGACCGTGCTTGCCTGGACGTTGGTGTCCTGAAATGCAGGAGTTTTTAACCTCATTGAGGAAACTTTGTGCAATGCATTTCTCTGTCGAAATCACCTAGTCAGGTTTGCTAGATGGCAAAACCAGATAGTCCTAAGTAACTGGATACTGCATTTTCTGCTTCATCTCTGCTGTCTGGTTGTTTCCCTGTGTGGTAGGGGACTGTGGTGAAGGATTTTACTGCTATTCTATAAACAGGGGTCAATGTGCAATGGTGTGGGTGGGGATGGAAACCTGGCAAGCTACCAAGCTGATCAAGATTAGTTAATTTTTTTAGTATAAAAACATAAAACCATAATATTCAAAATAAAGTAGGTGTTATCAATCCTGCTGTGCCGATGACACTAACATGTTCCTCAGGACATTGAGCACAGCATGCACATTCTTATGGCAGTGGCTTCTCCAAGAGAACAACAGGGTATTCTGCACATCCACCAGTGCCTTGCACAGCAGTTTCTCTCAGTTTATTACCTTGCGTGAGCAGCAGCCTTAACAGACAAAAGTCTGGTATGAGCTGAAAGTCTAACGACGTTGCACAATCTTACAGTCATCTAGTGCTAGCCAAATGTAGACCTATTTCAGCAAAGTATTTGGATTTCATATTTCCCCATTAAACGAGGGGTAATTCAAAGGCTAAATAATCTGGCAAATCAGTGCCCATGTGCCTGCTTTCCAAGAATAAAATAATATTCTGTGTTTGATCTTTCCTCTGCACATCTACATGGAGCACAAAAGAGACTTACAATGTTGGCTTGAACTCAGTGTAGGTACAAATCAAGTTAACCAGGATTCTCACAAAATGTCGTTTTAAAACTCCCAAATATTTTGCATTTGGTATCCTTTATAGCCCAGAGGTTATACAGAGTTCAGCTTTAACTTCTGACATCAGTGCTTGAGGACTCTGGGAGCTGGGCTTGCAGCACGACCTAACAAAGAAAAAGGCCTTTTTTTCTAACAGTAGTTATTTAAGCTAACCTGAGAATATTTATAATTAGGCCCCAAAGGCTGGCCTCTGCCAGGGCTGCCTGCAGCGAGCATGCCCTGCTTTGCAGAGAGCTTCCAAGTTGCTGCCTACAGTTGCTGTTGCTTTTGTCATGTACCACTACACTTTGCTCATTTTGGCCTTCATATTTTTTATGTCATTGATCCTGACTTTTAGTTACCCTATCTCCTTCATCAGTAAGGTTATGCTGGAGGTTGAAGCCCTCATCTGGAGGACACAGATTAAAGTCTCTCATTTCTCTGATTATCATGCAGAAAAGATGAGTGTCTGGTTCTTATCTCACTGGCTGCTGAGTCACCTCTGGAGAATTTGCTCTCACAGAGAAGAGACAGTTGGTTTACAACCCAACCTGTGCTTTGCGTGGAGCAATATTTACATGATATCTGTTTCCCAGCTTTGGGTGTTTCTCTATTAGCAAGCTACAACTTCTCAAGAAAAGCTGAATCTGCGTCAGATTTTCTTACAGGTAAGATCCCATCCCTAACCAAATACCACTGGTGACGTCCTTCCCTGTAGGAGTGCAAGGTCATATCTTCACATCAGGGTCAGCATTACTTTCTCTCACTAGCTGAGTGCTCAGGTTAGGAAATGCTAACATCTTACTTATGGCTTGAGCCAGTCTCAGTGACTGCAGGAATCTTTTATCTGAGGACAAGGGCTAGGACAGCCCTCAGCCCTGGGGGCACCTGCTCTGATTTTTCCATCTGGGTACTTCACAAGTCTCTGCCTGAGATAAATTGCCTTGATTCCTTGTCCCCTTTGACTTTGCATTAATGTGACCCAAAGCAGACTTCAGCAGGAACTCCATGGGATGCAGATGTGGTGCAGTGACTTCAGTCTGCTCTGAATTCACTATGCCATGTCTGCATCCTCTTTCTGAGTTGCCTTGACTTAGTGGCTTTAGATCACTGCTCTTCTGCCACAGTCCTGAGATTTATAATTATATATTCCAATTTCAGTAACAATCTCTCTCGTTTGCTGTCCTGCTCCTCTCTGCTCAAGCAGTTTATTGTACTCCTGAGTGAAATCATACCTTTGCTTTCTCTGAAATCTGTCCCCAGTGTGGAGGCTCCTCATTAATGCTCCAGATGTAGCCAACATAAAAAAGCTCTTCTCTTTGTATGGACATCCTCAAGTCAATGTGTTTGTTAAGGACTCTACTTTTGCTAGAAATGCCTAAAGCTCTCCCCTCCCCTGTGAGAGGGGAGAGGAGAGCTTGTGCACTCCTTTTCCCCTTGCTCAGTGAATGGCTCTGGCCTCCTGGGACCATCACCTGCCAGTGGAGAGACCTCGCTGCTGCCATCAGAGGAGATCCTGCCTGTGTGGCTGTTTGCACATCTTCTGGTGTCACAGCTTTTCCTCTAGCCCAGCTCAGCCCATCTGTACGCTGGCAAACAAGCAAAGGGAGAGCATGTGTAAAGCACGGCTATCCTTGTACACTGTTGCCTGAGCGGCTGGCCACTACAGTGTGCTGCTCTGGAGTTGTTCCCTTTTGCTGGAATGACTCAGAAGAGTTAAGGATGTAGGTAATTTTGGGTGACTCTCTTTGAGAGTTTACCTTCTTTGAGAAGAAGGTAAACAAAGCTCTGATCATTTGAAATGAAGACAAATAAACAATAGGAAGGCTTGCTCCTTCTTGGACAACCATCTTCCCAGCAGGTCCTGGAATACACAGTGCTTTGCTTGCTTTCTGGCTTTAAGACCCTTCCCTCAGGCGGTGCTTTTCCTCAGGAACTCCTCCAACCTCAGCTGCTTGATCAATTGCTCTTTCAGGGGCTGAAAGAAAAGCTGTCATGAACCCAAATCACTTCAGCAGCTTGTTTTTCCATACTGTCCCCTGTAGCTACCCTGGGGGACCTGAGAGCAATGCAGGACAGGGAGGAGAGGTGGTGGGCTGGAAGGTACCACGCTGACCACCAACAGAGAGAGGTAGGTGGACATGTGCTCTTTCCACTGCTCAAGCTAACCAGTAAAAACTTTCCACTTTTATAATTCCTCTTTTAGCACCAAAATAAATAGGACATGAAAAAAGCACATGGATCTTGACAAAATGACATGCCATGCACTCTCAGCAGCCACCATGGAAAGGTATAGCAAAGTGGTGGTTACCCTGCACTGAATACAAAACCTCTACTGCCTGACTGACCAAAACCAAGGTCTGATCCCAGGCCTTGTAGCTGGGGACTTTGCTCGGAGGAGAAGCTCATGCTTCCCCAAATTCATTTTCACCTTGTTTCCAGGGAAGCATGGCTGTGCCTGTGAGTGCTGGAGGCCAGCACTGTCTCCTCTGAGGATACCACGTCAGGAGTAGCCATGGCTCCCCTACAGCTTTTTGAGTCCAAACCTATTTGAAAAAATGGCTTCTTGTTTGCCCCAGGGCAGGGCTGCTTGGGGCTGTTGTACAGGGCTCTGGACTGCATCCGTCTGGCACGTCCCCAGCTACCCCCCATGAAGCACAGTGGGAAAGCATGGCCAAGGCCACGTAGGCAGAGCAGAGGCAGCTGGTGGCCCTGAAGTGGAAAAGCATGGGCTGTTCCACCAGCACCAGTCCACTGGGGCAGCCTGATGCCAGCAAAGCTCTCCGCTTAATCTGTTTTAATAGCATACGGATCATATTTTCTATGTTTTCCCTCCCGACATTATGCTGATGTGCTAATCCACTGCATGGCAGGAAAAAGAACTCTGAGATTTCCTACAGTGCTGTCAGCTGCTGGAACTGAACAACCTCCAGGGCCAACAGCCCACTGCCTCCAATTCCAAGGAAGGACTTATTTTCCTTGGCATGGCTAACATGTACAAAACCCCACTCTCAGAGTTTTTTAAAAGAGAAAATAGGTGGCAAAGTACTGAACTCTTTCAAGGAAATTTGGAAACGATGGAGAGCAACCTCATGCCATGTGAGCACTGAGGGTGGCTGTCCAGCTTCCAGCACAGGGCAGTAAATAATCTCCTAAATGGCTGTCACAAGCACACCAGATCGACACAAAGAAACTGTTTTTATTTTGTCATGACTGCCCATTCAAGATACAACACCGCTGCTAATGCATTTAGCAGGTGCAAGAAACATTTGAAAATTGATTTTTTTTTTTCCAAGAAATAGGGTTAAGATCTTCTTTGCTCCAGTTGTTTGAAGTTTGGCTTATTTTGTTATACTCCTGCACAGCTGCAGTTTCCATCACATGCTGGAAACACTTGCACCCACACAGAGGCAGCAGAGTCTCAGGGCAAACAGGAATATTTCCAGTACTGCAGGCAGGGATTTACAAGATGTTTTAATGGGCATCCCAAACTGCATCCAAATGTTACTGCTTCCTCCCCTGGTGGACTAGAGACATACTGCAGTCCTCACACCTGGGTGCGAGACCCAGATCCAGGAGCTGGTGCTCTGCTGTGGAAGCACCACGTGTCCACCTGCACTCCATGCTCTGTGCACAGCAGTGGAGTATCCGCTCCTTTCCCTGGAGAAAAGGGTCAGTGTCACTCTGGGAGACACTGGCTTGGGTGTTCCTGACACAGTCTCCTCTCATTTGACATCCTTCTGCCCCTTGCCAGTCACTGTGCCATTCCCCAGGCAGTCTCTCATGCCCAGCATCTCCAGCATCCTTCATGGCTCTGCCTCCATGGCAGCCTGGGAAGGTGATTTCCAATTTCTGTTCTCACTTGGGAATTAGGCAGGGGCTCAGGCACACTCCTTGGCAATGCCATGGGGGTCAGGTGCCACTCCCCATTCATTCAGTCCTTGCCAGTAATAGCGCTCCTGCCAAGGTGGAATATGCCGTAGGAGTAACCTGTGAGTGGAAAATTGGAACAATACTTCCTAAAGATTAATTACAAGCATATTATTTTAAAACATGGCGTGAGCATCTGTCGGGAAGACACTGGATGAATAATAATTAAAGATAAGTTGCATGAGCCATTAAACACCTTCCTAGTGACAGTGCTTTGAGCACATCTGAAGCCTAACATGGGAAACCGGAGGGGAAAGGCTGCTCATACCACAGCGTGGGATAGTTTCTAAGGAAACCACATGGGGGGTCCATCCCACAGCAGCATCACTGCCACCAGCCAACAGGCAAGTGTCAAAAGTGCCCTGGGAACAAGTCACCGTCTCCCAGCAGCTGAAATGCTGTGCTGAGCAACTTCGTCCATGGGATACTGATCAGAAGACCTTGGTAAGCTGTTCTGAAGAAGAGAAATGAAGCGGCAGTTTCTGAACCAAGTTTCATTCTGGCTCGCTCACAGGCAGAAACTCGTGATTACTCATCCAAAGCTGTTGCGTTTCATGTGGTCCTTGTGCAGCCGTTAGTATCCCGTTCCTCAAAACACAAGCATTATACAGTTTTACAAAATATGAAACCAGTAATGTTTTATAGCAATCACTCTAAAAGCATACATTGTGACAAGGATGTGGGTTTTGTCTTTTTGTTTTGAGTCAACACACCGGATTTTATACTTGAGGTGTGCTTTCAAGAATAGCCCCTTCTGCCATGGTTTGCTGTGGCAGAGGCAGTGTTTGCCCATGCGGGTACCTCCAGCAGCAGCTGCCTGGCAGGAGAGCTCCTCAGGAAGATTTTTGGCTCTAATTCTTTGGGTACTAAGATGGCCTTGGTATAAAAGAAGAGGATTATGAAGCTCCAAACCCTTAATATTAACCTTAATATATGTTGTTTATACTATGCCAGACCCTTTTCTCCTCAGGGGATTCACCGTCATAGTAACGTACTCCTTCGCACTGGGGCTGAACCAGGAGGAGATCTGTTGATAATGGATGCTTTCAATAACTAAGCAGTTGGTGTAGTGCTTGTTCCTCTTCAGAGGTTTGTTTGCAGTGGCCGTTTCTGTGCGCCAAGATCAACTCTCTGCTGTTTTGGTTTTAAATCGGGGAAGGGGATTGGATTTGACATGATGGCAGCAAAGAATAATATCATTAATGTGGTCATGAAGGTGGGACTTTATCAAGTATAAACAGTGGCCATAAATGCAGACATGTATATATTTGAACACTGCATGAAGTAAAATATACTGTAGCTAAAACAATATGAGGGAATACTATGTCCTTAAATGGTTCAAAGTTATATAAAGTACCTCCATGCACTTTCTGGGCTTCAAGTGTGTGTACAGAGCAAATATTTTCTGCTTGGACAAGATGTCCTTTACCATCTGAACTTAAGTATGAATTCCCTGGTTGTCTGAAATGCCTGTTTGATGCGAAATCTGAAACCAAAGACTGGATATTTAAAGGTTAAGCAGTAGCAGGGAACTTCCTCAGCTCAAAACTTCAACAGCAGGGTGCCCAGGGTGTCACCACACTAAGATCTGCTCCCCAACTCCATCTGTGCCCTTTCAGAGTGTCAAAAAGCTGGCTTCTGAGTAAACACTAACGACTTTGAGCAATAGCACTTAGGGAGCCCTCTTGCACCAGACTCCCTCCCAGTTATGCGGGGAAAGTAGGGCACAAACTAATTTTCCTCTTCCTTCACATATTCATAAGCCTGAATACTGTTTCTAGAGCTTTGGATAAAATGCCTGTTACAACTGGAAGGAGACCTGCCCNGCTGGCACTGGGACCTTGACCCTTCATGCCAGGAAGGTGGGATGACTGTAAGGAAAGCTGATGGCCTTTGCTCCTAGAGAGATAAGGAGGATTGTTGGGGTGGCACTGTTGGGACCATTGTGGAGAAACAAAGTGCACAGGGGTGAGACAACTCCCCAGAGGACACATGGGAAATCAGACAAAACTGAAGCTGGGTCTTCTGCTAGTGTGTAGAGTGTGGGGACAGACTGTGACTTTCTGCATGAAATGATGACATTCCTGCTAATGGCATCAAGGCAAAAATAAAAATTAACTTCCCAAGCATGTCCCAAGCAGAGTCCTACGTCCCTCTGCTTTCCCCCTTTTTTTCCTCTTTTGCTGATTTCAGCAATCCTAAAGATCCCATCCAGCTTTCAAGGTGGGGACATGAGAAAGGGTATGTTTAGGATAGAGCCAAAAATACTTCTGTTTTGCAAGAACACTTTTTTCTGCCTGAACCACGTGGAAGGGTTAGAACAGACCTAAGTTAAAACAACACCAGTAAATGGTCATACAGGGTGATACCAGTGCAGCCCTTCTGGATCCAGCCAAAGGGCCATCTGCAGCCCAGCACTGTCCTTTAGACAGAGGCCAAAACCAGATGCCTATGTGGCAGTTATGAAAACAGGCAAGCACTTGATGATACTTCGCTCGGCTACTTTCCCAGCCTGCAACAATGCAGGGACTGTGAGAGCCCCTTTTTGCACTTAACTATCCTCAGTTAATGTCTCTAACTTTTTCAGTCATTTCTCTAGCCTTGTGAACTTGAGCTTTTAGGTTAACTTGAGCACCCAAAGTATCTTTCAGGAAATACTTTCACAGTTGTGCTGCATGTTTTTTGAAGTTGATCCTTGGATATACAATTTTTAGAGTTATTGAGTATCCCTATGAGCAGCTTTTCTCTTTCTCCTTGTGCCAGCTGAGCAATGATGATCCCTGTCACACTCCACACATCCATGGAGGGCCTCAGTCCACTAAATGGCTTCTGACCAACACTGAAGGCCTCTGAGGAAGGTGTCTTAGAAGTGAGACAATATGACAATGAACTGGCTTGAACGTGTGCACTGGCTTTTCTGAAAAGAAAAGGCCACATGAGACGTGGCTGGTGAGCAAACAATGACACATAAAGGCAGCAGCAGTGTGGTTTCCTGAAACACATCATATCAAATGCTTTTGATGGGCTGAGTCCCTTGAAATCATACCCAACTGTTCAAGAGTACGTTACTGAGTGTCTTCCTCCCTATAAACAATCCCTACTACTCAAGACCAGCGGCTAGTATTTGTGGTGCTGCAAAATGAGGAGACAACAGCATGCCTAAGGCATTCAAGCCATTTTTATCGTTTCCAGGCCCAAAGCTACTTGTTAACAATTTTTTTACTGTCCCACTACTATCATTTTCTTCAGTAGTTAATGGAACAAAGATACTCACGGGCTTATGGGTCAGATCTCTAACCAAATTAGAAGCACTAAGCTAAAGAAATAACTTCCTTCCTCGTAGGTCACCACTGACAGGTTGGGAGAAATGAGCCCGCTGGTTTCTGTGGCCTCGGCCACGCCGACACTAGATGTCACTCCAAACCCGCGAGTGCTTCTGCTCTGAACTGCAAACTTCGTGCAAACCCACAGAGGAGCTCTGTGGGCCAGCCTGCGGCTGTGCTGGTAGTCTTCACCCCTGAAGGAAGGGGAGATGTTGCCTTGCAAAGGCAAGGGGAAAATAGAAGGGTAAGCTCTTGTGTCTTTGCACAAAGTGTCTTTCATAACAAACATGTTTTTACACAAGCTGAAAGGAGCCACGTTTTATGGGGTGAAAACTCCCACCTGAAGTTCCTGCCCTTATCCCAGAGGTACTGGAAGGGGGTTAACATCTCATGGGGACCATTAGCAGCAGCGTCCCTGCTCCCTGCACATGAATCTTTGGGCAGGCTGAGGCTGTCCCTGTGGACCCTCCTGGGGAAGACTGACAGCTCTAGGGGCTTTATTGTTATTGAAAAAGAAAGCAGCTGTGACTGTAACCTCCAAGGAGCTATGAGCTGCAGGCTGTCCTGAGCTCAGATGACGGGGCGAAGCAGGTGTTTTTGGTTTTATGGTGAAGTGAAACTGGGGGCAGGGAAACAGGGTGATTTTTGCAATTAATTAAAAACTCTGTTATTGTATTTTCTCCTTCCAGCATTATTGCTCCAGAGCATTTAGCTCATAAACACTGGTAACCAAGGCTTTTGTTGACCAAAGGCCCTGTGAAGACAACAGAAACTGCTCGGGCCAAAAAATAGCATTTCCTCTTATTTCCACTCTGGCTGGGGACAGAGGCAATTTCCCCTTCCCTTGTTTAGTGAACAGCCTTCCTTCCCCATTTCCCCCTCATTCTCCCCAGCTCCCACTGTGGTGAACCGGCCTGGCAAGTGCTTCAGGCTGCAGAGGCGAGATGCCCTCATGAAAACTGGGGATTAAAGATTAAAAGTTAGCAGTGAGTGCTTGCTCCCATACTTCTGTTTCTACATTCCCACCTTCTTATTTAAAAAAAATAATGTGTTTGTTTCCATGTCCCTGCCTTTGCTTGTGCTGACCCCATGTGTGCCATGCAATGAGAGGCAGGCAGAGATCGCCCAGGCAAAACCTAGTCGAGCTACAGCTCCACAGGGCACAGGGTATTTCCAGTACACTTGCCTGTGACACCCCTGGCCCAGCAAGGGCTCACTGTGGCCAGGATGCAGGTCCTGGGTCTGAGCTGGCTGGCACAGAAAGGACTCAGGCATCCCTGCATCCAGCCCTCCTGCTTCCTCAGTGAATTTGCCCCTTGTGGAGATAAACCAAGTGAGACCTTCAAGGTCTGGCACTTTTAAAAACAGCTCTTTCAGTGAAGGGATTTTCAGCAAAATAAATGCAAACAATTCTGGGTCAAAATAGTAAGTATTTAAATTGCTTCAGCCTGATATCCTGCAATACATAGCCCGTTCTGTTGGTTTAGATGCTTCGTGATACACGTTTCATTGTCTGAGACGCTCCCTTAAAGAACAGCTAGATGAACAGTGGATACAGTTTGTTCTTGTTTTCCATGTGGGAGATGGAGAACGGCAGCACAAACAAGCACACACGCTGCTCCGAGCAGTGACTCTTCAGCTGCTGGGACCGGGGTCAGCCGTGAGGAGGCTGGATTGCAGGGGGCCAGTTTTGAAAAGCGTGTGTGACGCCAGGCAGGAGACGTTCTTGGATTTCAGTGGCTTGACATCATGCCTTTCCTTGGTTTGAGTTTTTTGTTTGTTTCTTTCTTCTTTTTTTCCTTTTTCTTTCCTTTATGAACAGTTGCCATGGCCACTAAAGGGGAAGCAGCAAACAGCACTGGCAGGAGCTGCTGCGGCTTCCCAGGTGCATGGATGCCTCAGTGCGTGGGTACATGGGTGCACGGGTGTGCAGGTGCATGGGTGCACTGGTGCATGTGTACATGGGTGTGGGAGTGTGTGGGGGTGTGGGCAAGCATCCCACCAAGGGCTCAGCATCTCTCTGCTCATTTGCAGGGATGAGTATCCCACAAAACACCACCAGCCATGAGCAAGCCGTGCATCACAGAAGAGCTCCTCTGTGAACATGGTAAAATAATGCCTGTTGAAGGGCACCTGCAACTTTATGCTTTGGAAAAGGGAGTGAGTGTTAGAAAGTGAGGGAGTAGGGCTGCAAGGATGCTTGGCATGCTGCCAACTCTCTGTGCCTGTGCATGTCATGAAGATGATGAGCTAAAGCCAGCACCCAGCAATTCTAGGATGCATGAGCTTCCCTGCAGAGGCAGCCCATGCTTCTTGCTGGTCATCTCACCTGCTGTGCACAGGGCATGTTGAAGAGTGGAGAGATCAGCTGCAGTTTTTGCACTCACATGGTCTGTCAGCACACTGCAGGGAATGACCAAAGAGGGAAGGGATGCCCAGCAGCTGCTGGCCAGGCAGCCGTAAGGAGCAGTTGAAGTCATGTACAGTACATCCTGGAGCTGGCTGTACTGAAAGGAGGGGTTCTGGTGTGGGACAGCCACCAGAGCAAGGTGTTTGTTCCTGTTACCTCACCTCCGTATGGATTTATTGAGGTCCCTGGCAGAGAAGCTGCTGCTAGGGATTGCTCGTAGCCACAAGAATTTCTTGCTGAGGTAGCTGTGGAAATTGCCACCCACTGTTTCCTTTTCATCCCTGTGCTGCTGGAGATATTGGGGCAGGAGCAGACCTGCACTGCCACCTGAGCTCACAGTTTGGTGTGCACTTTCAGCCTGGATGCGGTAAGGATTTAAATCCACCATGCAGTGGGCTGCCAGTGGAGCGGAGACTGCACTGCCCACCTTGCTGCTGCCCCAGTTGTAGTGGAGGTGCAAGAAAAGGACTGGTATCTTAAAGCATTGCAGCGAGACCAGCTAGTATTTTCCAGAGCCCTTGGTTACTCATGGTGTGTTCATTTTGTTTATATTCTGTTCTGTAAAATGAAATAGTTCCGCTCTCCTGGTGGCTTTATACTCTGTAAATAGCTCTAGCACATTTCCTATCCCTAGTTTTACATTTGCTTGCTTGTTTCTCAAGCCGGTTCTTCCAGTGTCTCTTAAATCATGTCTACTGTTGTTTGAATCCCTTCCAGTTTCTTGCCATCTGTTCAATGCCGAAGTGAACAAAATGTTCATGGTTCATAGCAATATCCACTATGACACAGAAACAGGGAACCTTGTGCATCTGAAGTTTTGGGCCTCCTCAGTCAAATAACATCAAGATTAATGCATTGATCTTTGTGCCTCTAGTGACTGCACCTTGCTACTTAAGCTTTTAACTTAAAATAAGTACACAGGATTTCCATGGGTGAGCTTTTAGACCTTCCCTCCCTTCCCTTCCCTTCCCTTCCCTTCCCTTCCCTTCCCTTC
>VZZY01012707.1:25111-87971 GCA_013400335.1 Eurystomus gularis
TTCCCTTCCCTTCCCTTCCCTTCCCTTCCCCTCCCCCTCTTCCTCTTCCTCTCCCTCTCCTCAGATTCCACTTTTTTTGGGTTAACAACCCACTAAGCCAAAACTTTAGACCTTAGCTCGTTGTCTTTTATGCCATTTGTGATCTCTGCAGCATGATCACTTATATGGATAATGAAATTGTGCTCTGTGGTCTCTCAATTGTTACATTTCATCATGGCATCAGCTAAGAAGTTCCCTAAAACTAATCTCTGAGCTCTGTGGCTCAAAATTCTAGGTGGACCTTTCAGTTGCTCTGGACTTAGCTGGGGTCCTGGTTTGTTGCAGCTGAACTTTGTTTGGTCCCAAGAGAAGTTGTGCCCCTTACAAAATCCTGAGTAAGCCTCTATTTTGATGGGTCTTCAGTCACATATTGCTCTTACCAGCTGTTAATAATATAGTGTTCACAAAAATTAAGCCAGATGCACTTACCATTCACCATTAATTCGTGGAAATGTGGAAAATCACGTATTTTCCTATAATCCAAGAGAAATTATTTTCCCCAGGCCCTCTGCCTAGTTACATCTCCCATTGCATGGCAAGTGGCCTTCTTCACACCCAGAGCAACACAGCCTGTTATCAGGCTCCTGATCCCTGAAGCACCTTTTCTGGGAGGATGAAACACAAGCCTTCAGACATTACTGCTCTTACATCAGTCAGCTAGGTAATCTCAGCTGTAGACGAAGCTCCTCACCACACCAACTTTCACAATGCAGAGTCACCTTTCATCACACCTTGCAGCAGGGCAAGGCTGAACCATCAGAGACAGCACCTTGAAGCTGTGCCAAGTAGAAGCTCCAAATTTTGCTTTTCTGGTAGCCTTGGGTTTGATAGCTGTTGCAGGGCCAGGCAGAAGTCTTTGAAAATGTTATTTACTGTTACATCTAGTTTATCTGACAGCAAACAAAATCCCACAAGGTAGTTATTCCTTCCCTCAGACGGTAATGTTGATTCTTAAGCCTTTCCCTCACTCAGCCAAGACTTTTCCCTGTTTGCTACTTGATATGTGGCATTTTTCTCTAAGATAGGTCACTCTACAGCTCTGTTGGCTAACCTTAGTGAAAAACTTTTCCCAGAAAAGTTTCATCATGTTTCACTGGAATTATCCAGAGCACAGATTCTCCTGTTTAAGCAGCTCCCACAGTGCTGTCAGCAGCGTGTCTGAACACCAAAAATTGCCAAGTGATGACAAGCCTGAGAAGGGCTGGTGTGATGTGTTGGCAGGGCAAAGGTTTTTCCTGTCATGTTGGTTACAGATACTTTAGTGTATCTGTTCTGCATGCACAGTGAAAAGGTTAAAGTTATATTGTAGAGTGGAGCATTGGAAGAAGGCTCAAGTGAATGTCTGCACTTGTGTTCAGATCCTGCAGTCTTCTGCTTTTGTTTCCTCTTGTCTTCAGCTCTACAGGTGGAAGTGAGGTTGATGAGGTTCAGTGCAAATATTAGATCATTTGTTCCAGATATAGCTTTGCATGTAGGTGTGGAAGGGGCCAGGGCTGAATTTGTTCTCTTCTGGTCTCTGTAAACAACCCGAACATCTTGCAGCTATCAGGACGTGGACCATAACATCACACAGACCATCTGCAAACCTTTACATGTGGATGAATATGGAAGATACAGATAACAGGCCGTGTCTGCAAGTTGTGCTCATTAAACCAGCTTATTCAAGCTGCAACATCTGCTGCAAACTGCACTTTTTCCAACTGTGTACTGGGTTTTGTGTATGTCAACGAGTCATTGGATAGTCTCACATGTCTATGGCAAAAGCAAGTACTTAATGATTAGTTTCCCTTAAGAACACACATTGTAAGAGTGATGTTAACACTCCCTGACTGCCTATTAAAAGCACAGTCCACAAGGTAACAGTAAGAAGTCCTCAGACTCTGGCCCAGTAACTCGGTTTTCTGCAAAAGCTGAGCATCACAACCTGAAATCTTAGAAACAGTGAAAACGTGCAAGGCAGGGGAAATGCCCCCACCTGAGGATGGCCTTACTTGTTTCTTCCTAACACCTTATCTGAGGACCACTGGAGGGGGGCTGTCACTGCTGGGGCTGCCTCTCCTCATCACTGTCACAAGACCCATTTCTGCATCCTCTTGTTCAGACCATGGCACGTTTGCTTTGCATCCAAATCTACCTTGCCAAGAAGTTCACAGGAGTGCACGTCTCAGTGTTTCTTCTCTGTACCCTTTTGTTAGAGTTAAATTTAAATTCCAGAATACAAGTGAAACCAACCCACAGCAGCACCTTCACTGGCACCCTCCAAAATATCTGCAGCAACTAGTCAGAAAGAGTAGCTCCATTCACATTCTGCTGGGAGATGTTCTTGCCCATGCGCCCATCACAGCCAGGCTCAGACACACTGCCTTGCATGTAGCAGGGGGATGGGGAGCTTGGGCTCACATCAGGAAACCTATTTTTAAGCTGGCTCTGCTGCGTAACGTAATACGTGATTAAATTGCATGGTGGTTACTACTGATTGCTTACAGTGAAGCCATGGGAGGCTGGAGGAGTGGGACTGGGGAGCTCTGCCACTCCCTGTCCATCCACTGCCCACCCAGGGCAGTGGGGCGTCTCCATTGCCTCCAAGCTTTCACATTGTGATGCTAACACCCAGACTTTCACGGCCTGCCCAGGAGTGGGTTTTTCACTTTCTAAGGCGTGCAGTGACTCTTCAGCAAGCTTTTGAGTGTGGTTTGTACTTTCTAAGAAGTGAGCTGAAGCGAAGCCCAACAGCCAGCCAGTGACGCTGCTTACCTGCCCCAGGGACAGCAGGCACTCTGTATATGCAGGGGAAAAATCTCTTCAGGTCAGAAGGAGATATAAAAACTTCATCAAACCACTTGAGAAAGGGAATGAGAAGTTGTTTTTACAAGAATGACTTGGATGAGATCCCTTTTAAACTTCAGATGAAATGAAGGGAGGGTTGAGGGGTTTTTTTATTGCTACTAGAAGCGTTTTTCAATCTGACCTAAAAATGACTTGAAACTCCAACCTCAAAGGCTTTGGTCTAAAGAAATCCCTGCGTGGGGGGAGAGGTTATTCCTAAGTCAGCAGGCAGAACTGGAGCTGAGGGGAGGGGTGGTGGGCCTGGCTCCTGAGGTATGAAGTAGGCGGGATTGCTGTTGGTAACTGCAGCCAAGAGTAAATGTTTGGGTGAGGGAGCAATTGAACAAGGCATGTCAGCTAACCCACCATATGCTGTATCTGGACACCAGAAAACATCAAACACAAGAGATTTAGGGTCCATCTTCCCATTAATGCCAGAGGGATATAACTGCTTTTTAATATGAAGAGGTGATATAACTGCTTCTAATATGATGCTTTATAAATTTATAAAAAGTCACGTGGCGGCATGCCTGGAAAGCTAAGGGAAGGGGTCAGGCATGGTCTTACCCGGATTTACAATGGGTGTGGAGACCACTAGAAAAACACAGGGGGATGTGGAGGACAGATTACCATGGACACATCTCTACTCTAATCTTGATTATATTTTTTGCAAAGAAAGACCAGGTTATGGAGAATTGACAGTTACAAACTTTGAGCAAGGAAAGCAAGCTATGGCCAGCCATGGAGTAGCCAGCAGTAACCCTCCTCTCTGCCCTAGGGAGCTGGGTTTGGGAGCAAAAGGTCTAAAGGTGCTCTTGGTGGCTTCTAGGGCATGTTTCTACCTGGATCCATCCTCTTTCCAAGGCGTCTTCAGCTACTGTGGTGCATATGAAGAGACAGAAGAGCCTTGACATCTTCATGGCCTGGTGCCACAGGGCAAAGATCTCTAACAGCACACAGAGGTGTGCTTCAGCCAGCAAGCTTTCCTGATCAATCTTGCAACCATGGCTAAACCAGTGTCTTTCAGCTGTGTTGCATCAGTCTCTTACCTCTTTTTTTTTTGTTCATGTGTAGTGTTTGCTTGAGGGTTTTTTTTTGTTTTAGTTTCTCTTTACGCAGACAGGGTAAAAGAAGGTAGGACTGTGTGGGAAAGGAAGCTGCTCCTTGCCAGAAAGAGATAAAAGAAAGACTGCAAGTTACTCTTGTCCAGCCTCAGCATGTCACTTCTATAGCTGGATGAAGTATTTTATTTTCATTTCTGCCATGTGCTTTGCTGTGCTGTGGCACCGTGGTGACACCTACTGAGACACAGCTATCTGTGGCTATCATCTGATCAATCTAGCCATGCTCAGAAAGCTAGGCTCTACAAGGAGGATCAGCTTTACCCTCTGCAAACTGAAGTGTGGCTCCGAATTCAAGGCATCATAAATTCTTTCTATGGGAAGAAGAAATCTATGACAGAAGGTGGAGTGCCACAGTACAACCTTGTTGGTTTGGGTTTTTTTAAATGCTTCTGGTAAAACTTGTCACCAAAAGGCAAGCAGTTGTACTCATCCATAACAGCAACCTCTAAAGTTAGATTTCCCCCTTCTGCATGGTGTTTCCCCACCATCGGCCCTTTCACCATAGAAAGGGTTTGGCAACTCATTGCCAGATGCTGCCATGCTCTGAAATACAGCTGGACATGAGGTCCCCATCCTTGTCAAACTGAAAGAAATAACTATGACAGTGATCAGAGAATTCATTTAAAAGGCAACCATGCCCTGTAAGATTGCATACTGCTCTGCAAGATACTTGTGTAGTATATAACTATAGTTATAATACTATAAATATAGTGTTACATACCGTATGGGGAGATAAAGCCTCCCCATGCAGCAGTGCCTGCAACCTCAGGTAGTCCTCTGGGCACCTCTGAGGTGCCTGTGGTCAGGACTGCAGGGTAGGTGAGAGCCCTATACCAGTACTGTTGGCCACACAAACCAAGGGTGTATTGCAAATGGACCGCTTGTCCAGTCAGACAGAAACATCCAAATATGAGCAAGTGCATTTCCAGTTAGGGTCCTGGAAATAATCTTATCTTCAACAAGGTCAGTTAGTCCTCCTAACTATGAAATTTCCAGAGTTGTATTATATGACAAATCCTGTATTTTTTCCCCCATTTGCTATATACTCAGTATAATGCAAATGTAGCTAATGAGTTGGTTTAGTATGATTTGGATGTGTTCCACTCCTTATTTCAGTACATAGTGGGTAACTCAGGGCTTTTAGAACAAGTCGTAAACAAACCTTTTACAGTGTATTATAAAATAGAACGTCTGGTGGGTAGTTAAATTTATAACCATCTCCAGGAAAGAACAACGTGTGATGTCTTCGTCTGAAGCAGCAGCCTCTGATTATTCCTGCAGTGCTCGCTCATTAACACCAGCACCACCAGCACTAGCCCACTTGCCATAGCGGTGCGTGTTCTGACAAGCCAGTATCCTACCAAGCACAAAAATTACGTATTTAATGCTCAACACATGAGAATTTCCATCAGTACAAGGATGGTCTGAAATGATTTAATGGACTGGGATGAAGTTTAGTGCAACACTTTTTTAATAGGCAGCTTGGCGGTTATATATGATGGCTTGATACCTCTTTTGGTAGTGGCTAGCTAATTTTAAAGCTTTGTTCTGGTTTTCAGTTTCTTTTTTCACATTGGACCAAAAATGAAGAGAAGATTTAACTGGGTTTAGTTCCTGTAGAAAGATGCTGTAGTTGACTCACTTTGCTTAACATAGAACTAATCATAAATCAGAGGATTCTGATGGGCATACTCCAGTGCCTATACTGGCTACAGTGGAAGAGCTCCAGTATAATATCTAGTCCTGATGAAAACAAACCAGCAGCATTTTTCACATATACTTTCATTTAAACTGTGGAAGAACAAGTGCCCAGGACCATGACCTGAATGCAGAGCAGAAGAAGGAGGGGTATCCCAAGAGGCACTGCCCTGAAATAGTGAGACTGGACTGCCATCATGCTTGCAGACCATCATCCCTGCCATGCTTGGCCACCCATGTCTCCCTGTGTTCATGCGTTTACATTTCCATTCAAATTTACCTGCAAGTCTGATTTTTCCAGAGTTTTAGCATGCTTGGTTTAGATAGATAATTGCTACGGTCCTGTAATATGTTTTACTTGGAGTTTATTAATCTGCTCCCAGCTGTAATTCTATTTTAGCCTAGTTTTTGTAAGGAACATAAAATATTCTCTTATTCCAGAGCAACAGGTGCAAATATAGTCCTGAGGATGGGAAGGTTATCAAATGCCCAGTACAATACTTTCCACTGATATTTCAGGAAAAGCTTTGTCGTGCATTTCTTCAAGAGGAGACTCTGCTTTCTCACCTCTGGATCACACTGAAGTTTTACCTTACAGAAGCTGTGGGGGAGCACATCATAGTTTTCATTTATTTTCCTAAAGAAACTGTAACTCAGTACATCCTTTTATGGATTAGCCATACTACAGAACAACCCTTGGGCTTATCCTCTTTTTCAAACAGGGTTTCCTCTTTCAATCAAAATTGGTTTTGACCATACCTGGGAGATGCAGTGATGAAACCAAAGGAAATCTCAGGGCCTGTTTCCCACTGGAGAAGAGTTGATGAGTGCCTGGCACTTCCTGTGAGGCCACAGGTACCTGCTAGCAGATCCTCTTCCTAGAGTTTAAGAAGGATTTCAGGCCAGATTTGCACTATAGCTGATGCCAAAAACTTCCTGACTTGCCACTTGGTCTCACCACTAACCCGTGTCTGAAAGCCCCGCTGAGTGCGAGTTCCCGCTGTGCTGCTGTCAGGCTTCATAAGTGAAAATCTGATGAACTATTTGTCTGAAAAGTGGGCCCATGTTTCTATTGTGTTAAATGTTTTTGAGGGAAATTTCAGTTGCAAAGTGTGATTTCACAGCCATAAGTTTGGCATTTATTACTTTTCCTCTTTCTCTTTTGATACTGGTTTCTTTTTCTGACATCTAATGCAGACACAGAAAAATAGTCAAAGTGCTATTTCTTTTTAGGCTAAGATAAGTATGTGTTATGTCACTCTAACCACAGCGGAGGTACTGAGCTGCACCTTCTTTCATGTAATGCTTTACTAATAACGCAGAAACTGAGACTTAAGCAGTTTTCTTCAGCTAAATTTCACTCCAGAGGTAGCCTGAGATATCCCTGCGCAATGGAAGATACCGAGGCAATGTTTCATATAACACCAGCTGATACTTAATACAGATTAGTGACTGGAAATGAGGAGTTGAAACTGTTGCACTGAATCCAGCCATTCCTCCATAGACCACAGCATGGGAACTGCTCACTGCAAGGTTAGCATGCTCACCACGCTTTACTAAAACCAGTCCATTTTCTTTAAATTCCTCTTCTTCTCTCAGTTTTGCTATGATACGATTCCAAAAAGAAGTTCCCGTTTCTTTTCTTTTTTTTCCCTTCTGTTTACTTGGGCCCTTGCAAAGCACCGCTGAGAGGGGGGGCCCCCACGCTGCCCCCTCCCCTGCTCCTGCCCAGGCAGCCCTGGCCTTGAGCAATACCAGACATCTGGGGGGAACAGGAGGGCTGCCACAAACTGCTCATGCAACACAGCAGCAATTTTAAAGGGAAAAGTCTTTGCGGATTACACACCAAAATGTTGTGGGTTCATTGCTTTTTGCTGGATGCACAGTTCATACATAGCCTTTGCACAGCAAAACAGATGCCTATTTCAGTGTGCTAGAGCAGCTCCTGCCCGTTAACAGAATGAGCTGTGCCAGGATGAACAGGCAAGATGCTCAAGAACTTGCATGACTATGCACTGCATGGGGCTTAAGGGAAGTGATAAACCTTCATGGGGTGAGTTACCCACTCCTGAAGCATGAAGAAAATGAGTGCTTCTCCCTCAGATAGGTAAACCAGGCTTAAATCAGGTGATTGCATGCTTAATGTGGATCAGAGACTGCTGTGAGCCAGACTTCTGTCTTAGCCCTGTTCTGGTGAAGTGGGGATGATGTCTGATGTATGCATCATATATCATGTTCTGTTGCATTTGTATACTGCCTCACTGCTGCTAGGAATAAATAAATCAATTCAGTCTTGGCATAAGCTCACAAGCTCTGCAGTCATGGCACAGCAAAGCAGAAATAAGGGACTAGCTCAGGGGAGGGAGACTCCACCCCCAGCACAACACAGCTGGCTCAGTTTTATGCAGGGGACAGGCTCTCCCAAGCAGGATGTCAAGAGGGAACCAACCCCAGCTCCTCAACTGCACTGGCCTTGACCCAAGGGTCCCTTGTCACTGGATAGATGGGAAATCGGCCCATGTCTAGCATGCTCCCTCTTGCTGCTGGTCCCCAAGGCCATATGGAGCATCCATCTGGGCATGGACACCACAGTTGTGTGCAGGACATCCACCCTGGCTTGGCACACAAGCAAATCAGTTTGTAAGTCCTGTAACGGAACAGCATTTCATCCACAGCTGCTATGAAATGGTGAAAGTATTGGTGAAGCAATGGGCTAAAATAAATCTCTGGTTAAAACATTACCTGTGTTTGTTTCTTTGAAAAGCCTGTGAATTAGGAAGAAAAACGTCTTGATTTCAGCTTGGTTTCTGGAGAAGCAGCCATGCCAGCTCAAAAACTTCTTAGCCCTGTGGCCACTTCCACCCAAGTTGGAAAGGAAGGGTAGAAGTCTGCAGGCAGAGAGAAGGACAGAGAAACAGTTGGTATTGCCTTTCCTCCTCCTTTGCTTTCAAGTCTAGCTGAAGTCTACAGGACTCCCAAAGGTACAGAGTACTGTGTATGGCCCCTGACTGACAGCGACGCTGGTTTTCAGCTCCATTTTGTCACCGTAGAAACTTGTCTTTTGTCTCTGCTTTTTATCAGAGCGAAAAAGTAAAGACAGCTGGCTGCCCATCACACTGCGAGGGCAGCCTGAGCGTGAGCATGCAGGTACGGGTGTGTGATGCTGCCTGCACCCTGGCTCGCCCCAGGAAGGTATGGCCGGCTGCAGCCCGCTGCTCCGCGAGCTGGGCTCTGGACGGATGCTCAGCGCAAGGGGCTCTGCTGAGAGCGGGGCTTTCTGACCCAGGCCAAGTGGGGCTGAGCTAAGGCCACATGTCCTGCAGTTTCCCCACTGTTGCAAAAACAAAATCTTTCTAAGCACCTGCTTCCTCTTTGCAAGAAAGTAACACTCCTCGGTGAAAACCAGACAACAATGTGAAGGAAGAGTTTTTTAAAAAAAAACCTCAAAAATAGGCTTGTTTATTGTACGCAGTGGGCTTTTTTCTTTGCACAGTCGGAAGTACAGACGTGCAAGACATTTGCATGCATTGCTTCTTTGGGTGTGCTGTAGTACTGCAGTTGGGCAGGTAGCACGATGGGCAGGCAGCCCCGGAGCACTTTGGGTGGCAGTGGGGACCAGTGATGCACTGACTCATGCTCAGCTGCTGATGCTTGAAAGCACTACTCATGTCAGCAGGCCTCCTGGAATTGGCAGCGCGTCTTCCAACCCACCTTTTGTACAAACCCCCACGCATTTAGCACAGCACTGATTAGCTAGCTGCTATTTTTAGTCCCTCAACATGGTTATGCTACTCCAGTCCATGCCATGGGACCCTCAAGCAAAGGTCAGCCCTGGTTCAGGTTGGTGCCCCGGGAAGTCATCACTGCTGCTGACACATTGTGGAGCACTCTCACCCCACTGCCTTTCGCTTGGGAGCACCTGCTGATGAATGGCAGCTCTCATGCAACCATTTGTCTCCATTTGGTGCCTCAGTGTAAACCTAATTTTAGTAGGTCTCAGATGGGTTTCTGCAGTGGTGGGACCAGTTACATGTGCCCAGGCAGTGTCGCTGAAGACTCTCACTTGCTAATGCATTTGCCCAGGTAATTGAGATTTAATGTGTGTCCAAACCATGTGCATGGTTAAGGGAAATCTGAGCACATATGTCCTGTCTTCACTTTCCTAGCCTATATATCTCACAAAATCAGAATGTTCATTTTTATGGCTAAATTATCAGGCAATTGTCCTGAAGCAGCTGAAGAGCTCTGCTTTCTCACACAATGTGTAGCTGGATGGAGAAACTCATTGCCAGGGGATATTGGAGTGCCTAAAGGCTTGAGCAGGGTCAAAAAGGAATCAGACACATTTGTGCAAGGTGTATCCATCAGGACTATTAAATACAGTCATTCAGGTGCAAGCTCCAGCTCATAAACTCCCCAAATTGCTGATGAGTAAACAGCAAGGAAAAAAACAACTCGAAACTTTCCTTGGCTCTAATACCCTTCTCCAAAATGCTTGTCCAAAATTCTGGAGACAGGATACCGGTCCAGTCAGGTCCGTGATCTGACGCACATCCCTGTCCTTCTGTTGTGAAAAATGCCATGTGGCTGTAATAATTAATCAGCTGGAAACAGCCCAAACCTAAAGAACAATGGCACAACACTGAGCACATATTTACTCAGGCAGAGGAAGCAACGAGAAAAGGAGTTTTGCTCCAAGCAGAGCAGAAACACCTACCAGAGATATACCAAAACAGTGAGACAGCAGTCTCTATGGAAGATATGGTTGGACTTCCCCAAAACTGCTGCCCAGGGTCATGACGAAAATGGAGCTGAGCCCAGTGCTCTTTGGCAGTGCTCCCCATCTGACACTAAAGGCACCCGTATTTACAGGAGACACTCAGCTTAGAAGGATTTAAACAGAAATGGGGCCAGAGAGGAATGATCTTTAATTTTTAAAAAGTTTATAGATTATTTATATTGTTTATATAAACAATATGTAACTATATATATAGTTTACTCTTCTAAGAAAGAGGGTCCCTGCTCTTTTCAAACCAAGATACAGCATTCAGAAAGGTGACCCAGGCTTTGGCCAGACACATTTGGTTTGCCACAGAGAGAAGGTCTGGGCAAAATGCACCTGGCTTGTGAGCTACAGCAGTTCCTACCAGGCTGAGCCCTCAGGACATCAGGGTACAGCTGTATAGGCCATGCACTCCTGATGCAGAGGTACCCCAAGTAGCAGCACCTGAGTAGTATGTCCTGAAGGACATAATTGCTAACTTTCTTTGTCCTAACAAGGAACTTGGTAGGGTTACTTAGCACAGGCTTTAGGAATATACCATGACATCTGTTGTAGCTCAAAGGGATAAGCTACCATCTTCTCCAGATCAACCAACCATTAGAAAAAGCAGTGGATGTGCTGCGCAGTATGTCCTTCCCCAGATCCCATGGCAGCACTTCTCTAGAAACCCTCAACACTACTTTCCTTCGTCCTCAGGCTCCAGCACTGATCAGGCCCATTTCTGAACTTTGAAGCCTAACCTTGTCGCTGATGGCCTTCTCCCCTTCCACTGGAGGCAACTGGCTTGGGGCAGGCAGCTTGCTTTGTCTCATGCCGCCCTTTAAAACTGAAGCCTATCTTCATAACCACTTCCTTGAAGTCAGCACACAAAGAATCATCCAAAGGATGACAAAAATAAATCAGGCAGCTGCACCCCTGCTGAGCCCGGGCTTTCCTTTGTAAGGCAATCGAGCACCCCGGTGTTGCGCGTCATTTAGCATGGGGAATAAGGAAGAAAAGACTCTTGTTTAGAGGGTGCCAACTGCTGCGCTGATGGACAGCGTGCATCTGGCTGTGGGTACTGGCAGGGCACTGGGGCTGTTTGTGCTGCTGCCGAGGGAAGGGAAGTCACTGCACATCCTGTTGGCTTTACCTGAAGTGACCCAGCCGGGACGTTGCTTTAGCTTGGCAGGTCTGCGGTGTTTACGTGCGCAGAGAGCTAGAAGGGTAATGATCCTAACGAAGCAGCCATGAATACAGCTGTCCTGAGCCTGAACACCATCCAACCCCTGAAGCAGCAAGAAGCTTCTTACACAAGGAGATAGCGTTTGGTTAATTAAAGCATCTAAGTAACAATATCATCCCTCTGACCCACTGGGATAGATGTTCTTTTAGCTAATTCCCTTTTTTCCCCTTTCGTCAAGGCTACATTACCTTAAATTAGCATTTGCTGCAGACAGTCAGAGCGGATCAGTAGGCTGGGGTACCTTGTTCCTGCAGCTAAGCCCACAGTGAACTTGATTTAGTATCATCTGTCTGCTTTTAAGGACCTTATTCAGATGGAAACTTAAGAGATTTAAGTAAAACTGTTTAGAACCCAGTTGACCAGATTTCCGTGAATAAATGTGGACTTGCCATAAATGTAATTCCTTGCTATCTATCAAGCTGCTCTGGTTTCACTTCTCTTCCATCCCATCGGGAACCTGAAACTGTGTAAAACCGTGAAACAAACAGGTTCCGGTGGGGATAACTTCAGTAGTGGCTGTACAAAGGAAGGGTTGCTGTTACAGTGTCATGAATTCCCGAGCTCACATTTCCCAGTTGCAGGGAACACCATGCTGCTGCTCTCCAGCCGTGGCTACATCCCAGTCCCCAAGGGAGGATGTGTTCAGCCTGGCATGGGGCGTGTGGGCGCCTGGGCAGCCTCCCCAGGAGAGCAGACAGGGCTGGGCATGGCAGAGTGCATTCTTGATCTGATCCTAAACTAATCCTAAACTGATCTTCTGAGGTGCTTGCAGGAAGTTCGTACTGACATTTGATTCATTTGAGAAGAGCCCTTTGCAATGCTCACGAAGAGGTCTTGTATCAGGTTTGCTCATGCTCATCACTTATATTTTCCCTGTAAATTTTCCTCCACCAACCAACAAAAAGTGCTCATAAAGTCTGTCTGTAGTACAAAGAAACTTGTGTCTCCACACAGCAGTCACTGGAGACATAGCGATATTCTCGCAAAATGCACTGTGCCATGGCACTGTAAGGCCCTCCAGCAAAACAGGAATCATCTCATTTTCTCCACCAAAGTATGGCAGACGCAAAAGGAAGCTGCAAAAAGTGCAAATACAAGGATGAGTCATGCCACAAGTGCCAGGGCAGCGGAAACCTTCAGGGAAACTGCTTTTAGGGAAAGGCATCTTGAACAACACCATCTGCAGGGTCCTCTGTCCTCATGCCAGTGGTGAAGTGGCTCTGCAGAGTGGGGTACCGCAGCACCCCATGGGAAGGTGCAGTGCCCCATGAAGACAGCTGGGCTGCATGGGTGCACGGGTGCACGCATACACCCACCGGCACAGAGTGGCCCAAGCTGTGCCCCCAGCATCGAGTCAGGAGGAGCGAGGCAGTGTTTTGGGACAGGGGAAAGCCCTACACTGCTGACATGGGGCTGCTCTGTGCTGTTTTGTATAATCCATGTGAATTGGTTTATTGTCTTCCATTGCACGGGTCTCTGCTGGAATCAAAAGGCTTGGGCAGCACGACGGGTGACACTGGTCTCTGCCCCAAGGATGGGACAGCATAAACGTGTTCCCTACAGATGCCCAGAGTGCTGCTGCAGGCTACTTATAAGAAGGTGAAAGCACCAAGCTACACAACTCCTCTCTGATTTACTAACTGAAGAAAATCAGGAGCTGGGGTGGCAGGGTCAGTGGGGCTGTGTAAACCGATGGGGGAGCATGCAGGGGAAGGCAACCAGGCAGGTGAGATAAAGGAGGACCAAATCAAAAGGGGTATGGAGCAGACTCCAGCTGCTGGAGTCACATTGTGCATGCATAAAACAGTTAAAACCCGTCCAAAGAAAACAAGCTGCAAGGGGAAGCGAAATGGAAATAAAAAATTAGTGCAGGAGGAGCTGGGGCCATGGACACCTGAGTGGCCCAATGTGAACGCTGCTGCCTCCTGTGAGCTGGGCACAACCTGCTCCGGGCCACGAGACTGGCACCACCACAGGCATTAAACGGGTTTTAACAACCATGAGCTCTTGTGGTCTTGCACCAGGAACAAACCGGCACCCCTATGGATGTGTCCATATTTTCTTGCCCTTAAGAGAACTGCATTCAAAAAGGTATCCTGGATGCTGGACCTGACAGGTCTGTGCCTTATCACATGCGACAGGAACAAAAAATGGCCTTTAAAATGTTACAGTGAGTCAGGTGGCATTGGGGTTTTTTTTCAGTTCTTTCAAAAAAGGAAAAAAAAGAACCCAAACCAAATTTGCCTGAGAGTAAAAATACTACCGAAAACTGAAACTTGACAGCACTGGCTGTGAGAGATAAGATCTTTAAACGGGTACATGCAAAAGCAAGGGCTACAGCAATCGTCCTCAGCACCCACCCAGTTTCCTGCTGCTCCCCCATGTTTCAGGGCAGAAACTGCGAGGGGTTAATAACGCAGCACCCCAGCAGATTCCCAGCCTGCCACCTGAGTTTGGACACCTTAAAAGTTCACCTTGTCCTAAGAAACAGCCTGGAAAAACATACATACACAAAGGTACTAAGTTTAAAGAGCAGGTGGAGGTGTATAAATCGGCTGAGAAACCATACATCAAATGAGTGGAGGAATGAGGGCAGCACTATCAAGTGTTCTCTGGAGAGGAGCTACAGCACTAGGGTCTGAAAGAGGTAGTCCTTACCAAATGAAAATAAAACCAGTAACTCTGATTCCTCTCCACCATCCCTACACCAACATTAGCCTGTATAAAACAAGGAGCCATTTCCACTGGCATTTCACCTTCTGAAACCAGTCCAAAATTAGCTCTGAACACAAATTCATTGAGGAGGGCAGGCAGTGCTCGGAGCTGCAGCTGTGGGGAGCTCCACAGCACACCTTTTAGCTGCTGCTGAATTATTTAGTCTACAGGCAGGTAACTGAGAGCAGAACCGACCCAAAGGAGCTACCTATCATCAGCTACTCATCAAAAAATAACACACTGAACTCAGATAGGGCTTCCTCTGCCTTTGCTGGTTTATGTAAAGCTGCCACACAGAGAAACGCTTATTCAAGGAGCTGTAACATCCAGTAGCTGGATTTCATGCATCCCAAGCCTTACTGCAACTTCATTTACCTCCTCAAAAAGCCCAGGGTCCTGGACAAAGCACCGACTGTGGCAGCAGTCGTTATTGGCCCTTGTGGTTTCCTTCCTCCCCACCACTATTTTCATTACTGTTGACAGAAAAATCCTGCACCTGCTGCTCTTACCGCAGAGGAGTAAACTCTCCTCCAGGCTCTTGCTGAAAAGGTCATCGGGCTGTTTCTCCTGCCATGGCATCGGCAGCGAGGCAGCGCAGCCTCTCAGGCAGGAGAAATGCCTGCACACAAGCTGGCAAGTTCCCACCGCTGGCCGCTCCTCGCGAAATCCAGTCAGCGAAAGTAATCAACAGACAGATAGACAGACGGCCACAACAACTGAGGTGAGGCAGCGGGTACAAAGCTAACCTGTCCTGCATTACCACGTGGGATGCTGTTGTAATAGATGCAGGGGCAGGGAGCTCTTCCCCAGGCATCTTGAGGAGGTGAGCCAGGGGTCCTGGCCCCAGGCCCTCATGCACACCCTTCCAAGGCCACCATCCCACAGCCCCATGCTGTGGCCACCTCCCAGCTCCCCTGCCAGGTGATCAACCCCAGAGGGAGAGACCAGAGCAAAGGGCATGTGGCAGAGCCCGTTCTCCCTTTCTGGGGGAAGCCCCAGCTGCAAGCAGGGTGGGACAGAAACAAAAGAGAGATGCATCTTGGTCAAGAGGGAAATGATTTAAAGGTGAAGCCAGTTTCTGGTGGCCTAGGCAGAAGCCCTGCAGCAGACCTGGTGACTCCAGGGAGCCCAGAGAAGACCCAAAGCGCGGATGGTCACGGGCAGTTTTCACCTCTCCTACAAATACATCTCTCTCCTATTTATCCAAGTGCAGAGTGAATGTATTTCGAAGGCCTGTGGCAAAGCGTGCAGTTTACATACAACTACTGCCTCCCAGGTACTTCCAACAAAGGTGCAAGTGCATCAGGAGGTAAACCAAGCTTCACCACCTGCCCCAATGCATGTGGGTGAGGGAGGGAGGGGGATGGCCAGGTGGTTACACACAAACAGGACCTGAGGCCATTGCTACCCACTGAGGGAAAAAAAAAAAAAGGGTGGGCCTGGTACTGGGGAATTTTGAGCTGACTCATCTATCATCATTTTGAATGGGATTTGAATATCTTTGTGTGCGAGGATCTTGCCAGGCTCCAGGATGACGTCAAGAGTGGCAGCCCCAGACGCTAGTGGGAACCTGGGTTGTAACATTATGTGACTCATAAGCACACCTGGATAAATTTATGCTTGGGGCCTTTTTTTTTTTTTTTCCATGCCCTCCCTCATTTTTTCCATTATTTCAGTTGAGTTACAGAAAGGGTGATCCTGCCTTTGCAGGAGTCCTCCAGCAGCTCTTGTGGCCCCTTCCAAACCCAAGAAAAAAATCATTTAATTTTATTAACTGTCCTGCAAAAAATGAACATGCCTGGGCTTAGCTTTCCTGGGCAAGGGAACAGATCCCCTTCAAACAGATCTAACCCAGCTTCCCTTAACTGCCTTGTCTGTAAATTCATCTCCTACACACAGGTATATATATTCCACCTATGGAAATACATCTACCTTGAGGCACCATCCACTCAGTAAACTCATGTTTGGGATGGGATCAGAAGAGTGTGAAGAATTACCCTCACAGCATATGCCAGGCTTGCACCTTTTAAATCCCCAAGACTCTGCGCTTGGCTTCTTTTTTTTCTTGGGTGCTACAGAAATATTTGTACTTGGTGCTTTCTCCAAGTAAGGGTAAGCTGACTCCAGTCGGTTTTGGAAAATGCAAGAACACAAGACCAGGCAATGGATGTCAAAGACAGCCGAGGTCAAAAGCACCCATAGTAACAGGGGGATGATTCCCCTTACGGTAAATCTGCAAATACAGGAGGAGCCTGTGCTCTATCATCGTCTTTTTGCTAAACACCACCACTCCTCAGGCTTCACACAAGCTCTCTCTGCAGCTGCTGTATCTCATGTGGCCAGGTCCTTGGCTGATATCATGGGGAGCCTTCAGCTCCACTGACTAACCTCTGATTTCAGCATGACGACATCCCATCATCAACCTGTGCCCCTGCGCCCTCACCCCTTGAAACCACTGAGCACAGAGAGGTAGCAGTCTCCATCTGTGGGAATTCTCAAAATTTGACCAAATAAGGCTCTGAGCAATCTGATCTACCTTTGAAGTTTTGGAGCGTGGATTAGGCCAGGTGACCTTCAGAGGTCCTGCCTGAACCCTAACTGTTCTTTAACTCTGCAGTAGGATGCATCTTATTAATGAAAAGTTCCTACAAGTTTGAGAAAATAGGTGCCCGGGTAGAAAAGACAGCTCTCATTAGGTCCTTGCTGAGGAAAAGGCTGCTGTGTAGGTTACCACTTCACTAGAAATTTCATAAGGAGGTAGGTGGTGGGAGAGAGGGAGGACGTGTGAGTGCCCTAACCAACAGGGGAGCTTCAGTGATACCCCCCACCTCAGGAAACACCTCTGTCCACAGCCCAGATCCCAAGCAAATCCATCTTCTCCCGTTCTGCTGTTCCCCAGATGATTCTTCTCCTATCTGAGCCCCCTAGACAGCTCTTCTGAGTGGATCAGACTTTGCTAGAGACCTTGGTATCATGGCTTCTTGCTAGCTGAGCTCTCCGGAAGTGGACCGCTTGAGCTATCAGAGCCCTGTCCACAAGCTGTGTGGGTGCTGCACAGGGAAAGCCTGGCCCTTACTCCCCTGCCTCCCCCCAAGCCTCCACTTGGGGAGACTTCTGCTGGCTCGCTTGCCAACCATACCACAATATTGCAGAACGAGATCAACTTGGTATTACTTGCAGTGCTGATGGACAGGCATCTGGTTTCCAGTGTTTCAGAGCCGATCTGGTGGTTGCACTACTAAAGGCTACATGTTTTTTTACGACTTTGCAGAGTTTTGCAAGCACAGATAACAAAAGTAATCAAACATTGTGTTGCAGAATAAATGTCTGATGTCTCAGCGCCAAGAAATCCTCCTTTGCATTTACATCACCCTGTGGTTGGGCAACTGCTTTTGGCCTGAGCGAGCTGCAGAGGCATCACTGCCTTTGTGCGGTGGATATGCTCTTTGATGGAACAGTGTTATGGATACACACTGTAACTCACATGCTTGGATACCTCTTGGAAGAGCTTCAAACATATAAGCCCTGGGAAGAGGGGAATTTACCAAGTATGCACGCTGTTCCCAGAGGTATGTGTGTGTGTCTCCTACTGCACAGCTACTGGAGCAGGGTGGGGGCTCATGGTTTTGCAGCTCAGCTGCACTTCTTGCAGGACCAAGGGAAGAGCAAGCCAAGCGACCTGACCATCAGCATGCTGGCACCGACTCTCGTGTCAAACGACCAGAGGCAATATGTGACCACGTAACTTGCTTTATCTACGTAAAAGTTAACGCATGAGTTAAACTGGAGATGCCTGCCTTTCCCTGTTGACTACTCCTAAGTTTCAGATGGCTGGTGCTAACAGTACCAAATCCTTCTCCTGGCAAGTGACAGTTTACTTTGCAGACAAGCCTTTACACACCTAGAAACACTCAGCCAGCCCTTGGGCAACCATCTCCTTACCCCTGTGACCAGCGGGGATTACTGAAGGCAGGCTCTCACCCAAAGTCATGCAGGACGTGCAGAAAAGGCAGCTCAGTCCTCACTTCTGTTCGGCAGCCCTGTTGGACACCAGGCTCCATATAGGCATCGGAGCGATCTTCCAGGACTGGGAAAATCAAAATGTTTTTCCTTAAAAGGGCAAATGTGTTCCCTCTCTTAGATGGACACACAGGACTGAGGTCAGTGAGCACTTGTGCAAGTAGGTCAGACATAAAAAAGGGCTTTGCAGGAAGGTGCAAGGCCTCCAAGATGCTTCCTCAGTGCCGTGGGTGAGGAGCAGGGTGTTCAAACAACTGCTGCAAACAAGGAAAGCCCACTGCCTCTTGCAGTATATAATGCACGGGACATGGCTGCTTGCCTGGAGGCCTGCAGAGATGTACCAACATTTAACACTGTCAATCTGAGCAGTGAGAACAGGCCACTGCAAAGGTAAACGGCAGTGCTGCTTTCAGAAAAACAAAAGCCTTGAGGCAGCTATGTTTACTTCGGAAGATGCTTTCCAGCTGCCACACAACCCTACCTCTGGGCTTCCTCTCAGCCTTAACTCTTAATACTAAACCCAGGCTGTGCCAGAGGCGAGAGCCCCTCTCCATCCCCAGACTAAATACTCCTTGGAGGAGAAGACAAGCACCAGTGATGAGTTTATATTGTGCAATGCTCTCCAGCCCCATGCAACTGAGTCTTTTCTTTCCCTCAGCCCCGATACTGCAGCCCTTCCTTTCCAAAAACAAACCCTCCCAAGGGGAGGGTCAGAGCATCAGACCTCCACTGAGTTTGGCAGCCCCTTCCCAGCCCCAGCACCACTGCAGCTCTGGGATTTCTCTTCTACCTAACCCAACTCTTCCTTCCCCACAACAAAAATCCCCAGCCAGCCCCTTTCCAACCTGCAGTTCCCAGTCCCAACAACAACACTACTCTTGAGGGCCAGGTGCTGGGCAGGGAACTTGCCACACTAAGAATGGCTGGAAGAAAGGGGTTAATGAAGCTCAGAAGAGAATTTCCGTGCTGGAAATATTCAAGAGTTGGTTTGACAGGGCCCTGGATAACTTACTCTAAGATCCTACTTTCAACAGAAGGTTGGACCCAATGTGCCCCAGGGGTCCCTTCCAGCCCCAGCTTGTCTATGAGGGGCCTCCCTAACAGCAAGAGCTCATCCTCTTAAAAGGGGCTAGGAGATGCTACAGAGCAACTTCCAAAATATAGCTGAGAAGTTTGGTAAAAGTTACAAAAACCAAAGCGCACTGTGTTAAGAAAACATAAAAATAATGCCAAGTGAGCTCCAAAACCAAGAAAAAGAAACTTGCCATGAGCCTCCTAACACTGCTGGCAAAGGACTTGGGATGTTGGAGACTCACTGTAACACACCCTCACACACACAGGCTTAGACACAACCTCCTTGAGGGAAGACCAAACCTTGTGGCCTCTGGACCCAGACAGCCACTGGAAGGGTTAATGCACAACCAGATGAAAGGGGCAGAGATCAGAAAGTTTACATACGATGATTTCAACCATTATGAGTTTCCAGCTGCACTTCAAATACTGCTTGGGGCTTTCTCCTCCTCCCAACACTAACCAAAGCTCTAACCTTGTCTGCCCAGGCCACCAAGCAGTGACTTGGCAAGACAAAATAGCAAGTTTCACATGGGCTTGTGATGAAATTTAGAATTGTGGCATCAGGTTAAGAACATAGCAAAAACCTCCCTGTGCTACAGTCATTTTTGTGCACATTATTGTTCATCAGCCCAATATACATGACACTTGGCTCAGCTATCTTTCAGGTTGGTATCAGAATGAGAATCAAATCTGAAGAACACTCTGTGTCCATGTATTTTACAAACCTGAGTCCATCTCTGCAACTCCAAACAGCTTAAAAAACTGCAAGAGAGTAAGTGCTCTCAACTTCTGCCCATGTCAGTTACAGCCCAAAGCGTACAGCACTTCCCAGAGTCTATTATGGAACAACCTGTCCCCTACTATCACATAGCCCTGCAAGCCATTGCACACCCTGAATTAGATGCTCAACAGCTTCCCTCAAAGACCCAGAGGAATCAGAACTTGACATCACATGGTAGATGTTGAAAGCCTTGGGGAATCATAGAATGGTTTGAGTTGGAAGGGACCTTAAAGATCATCTAGTTCCAACCCCCCTGCCATGGGCAGGGACAACTTCCACTAAATCAGGTTGCTCAAAGCCCCATCCAACCCAGCCTTCAACACTTCAAGGGAGGGATCATCCACAACTTCTCTGGGCAACCTGTTCCAAGTGTCTCACCACCCTCACAGTGAAGAATTTTTTCTAATATCTACCTAAATCTACCCTCTTTCAGTTCAAAACCATTACCCCTCATCCTACCACTACACTCCCCGATAAAGAGTCCCTCCCCATCTTTCCTGCAGGCCCCTTTTAAGTACTCGAAGGCCGTTATAAGGTCTCTGCAGAGCCTTTTCCTTAGGCTGAACAACCCCAACTGTCCCAGCCTGTCCTCCCAGGGGAGATGCTCCAGTCCCCTGATCATCTTTGTGGCCCTCCTCTGTTTACTGGACTTCTGATTCATTCCACTAATAAGGAGTTATTGTTTGAAACTCTGTAAAAAGATATTTTTTCTGGACAAGGAAACCGTGAGCAAGCTAAACAGAGATCTATGAGGAACGGGGCAAGCGCAGCTTGCAGGGGATGGACTTTCACAAGATCCCTTCCATAGTCAAAGACTAACCATGGAATAACAACTTCTCCCAACCTCTGCACATGAGGCCAAAGTTGAGTATGGCACGTTCAAACTCTAGTTCCTCTTTCTGCCCTGAGCCGCCTCAAGCACAGTACTTCCCATCCTGTTAGATGAGTACTCCAGAAATTGTAAAGGCGGCTCACGCTAATTGCTCACTCCAAGAGGTCACGCTCACCTATCAAACCCATGCCATCTGGGGCTTCTGAAAGATTAAAAAAGAGAGACAAACAAGAGGATTATTAAAAATTTAACTATATACCATATTTATTATCAATCCACAGGATAATCTGATTGCTACATGAGCTCATAAAAGCTATTTCACCTTTACAAAATTAAAAAAAAAAATGTGCCACAAGGATGTAATAACTGCTGATAACCAAGGATTGAATCTTAAAATTATAAATTTGCTGTAGAAAAGATTAAAAAAAATTATATTCACTTTAGAATTTTACTTTGAATAAAATATTCCCCTGTATAAAAAATAAAAAAGCTTGCTCTGGTTAGAATTAGAGTATTTTTCTTCTTCTTTTTTTTTAAATCTGGGAATTTGCATAATATCTCTGTAATAGGTTTCTTCTTTTTTTTTCCTATTGTACCACGCGGCATTCAAGCATAGCAGATTAGAAACAAACATGAGAAAAGCAGTCTTAAAACATATTAAATCCACATGGAAGTTTTAACTTCCTTTCCTTTCCTCTATTCTTTAAAGACACTTTAGAAAGAATAGCCTTGGAAAAGTATACAGGTGGGGAGGGACCTTCAATGTGCCATTAAGTAGAGCAAGGTAATAAAAGGCCTTTTGTAAGTGCTTTCTTAATAAGGTGCAGAAGCAGACTGCAACGTTGCTAGTACTGCACTATGTACAATATTCACAATAGATTTTTCTTTATTTAAAAATATTCCAGCTAGTTCACATTTTCTCTTCCATTCTGAGGCTTTCAGTTCCATCAAAGCCTTGACAGCAAGAAGCGCAGCAGCACCACTTCCCTTGTGGTTGGTTGGTCCTCTTATGAAACAGTGGAACCTGCAAGTGGGCCAAAGTTCTCGGTTTGTTTGCCTACACAGCAACCTTGGAAATCCGCCTGGGTTCAGGTGTACATACTGACGGCTGGAGTCCTGAGTTAAAAACACGCCGGCACAGAGTCGGACACAGCAATGTTTTTTATATTGCCAAGGCTTTACCTTAGATTTGTCTCGTGTGCGTCAAGGGATGAACCTCTCCTAGAGAAACATAAAATACAAAACCAAACAAAAGAAAGCTAAAAAACCACACTGTCAAAGGCTTAGCAGCTCTTGACTCTCGACTGGGTGATGTCTGACGTTTTCTTGATGACACTGGCCCGTGTCTCGCGGTCTGGCCGGCTGCTGCTTGTGGAGGCTGTGGACACTACTTGTGGCAGAGGGATGTCTGGGAAAGGGGGCCAGGAGCTGTTGTAAGGCAGTGGGCAGCTTTCTTCTTTGATGGTGACTTGGAGGTCAGGCTTGTTGGCTACAAAAGTTGCCATGCTGGGAAGCATATGAGAAGTGTTCCTCATTCCCAGATTGCTGAGATACTGTTTGCCTTCAATGTTTTTCTTCTGCCAATGAAGTCGTCCCTAGAAAAGGGTGAAACAAAGGAGGGAAGACTGTATGAGCGAATGTGACCTTGTGAAATGCTCTGACTAACAAGATAAAGACAGAAACATCCACAAATTGCACAGGAATTAGCCCATCTCTAAAAGCTCGAGCCTCTAGCTGCTGGCTTGGAATGTCTTTGCTCTTGGCCACTTCTCTCTTTATACAAGTTGTGTGCCTAAACCTTGGTGGCCCTTCAGCACTCAAGAGGCTCTGCTCACTCTTTTGACAGAAAATAAACACCTTATTCCCAGTATGCTGGAGACAAAAATGGACACGGACAACCAAACACTTAGAGCTCCAAATGAAAATGTCTTCTTTGTTACCAGAGAGAGCATCCTCCTGCCAAAAGGCATGCACAGAGACCCAAGACCTCTCAAACAGCATCCCCCAAATTGTCAGCATGGGTGAGGCTGCTGGGAAAACCGCTGTCACTTGATCATGTGCCGCTCATCACAGGGAGGAGGTTCACTAGGGAAAGGTGAGCATTCAGCCCTTCCCGATCACACATGCCACAATGGCATGTTCTGTCAAAGGAGATTTGGGGAATCATTATTGGCAGCCTACATGCAGACTCCACCCTAACCAAGGCATGAGAGGCAAAATCAAAAGGGTTAGCCGTGCCGTTATACAGCTGCACAACCTGCAGTTCTCCAAGGAGGATTCAGAAGGCTTTCTGGGGGGCACAGCAGGAGAGAGGTTTGCATGAGACCTTCTGCAAAAATACAGCTGGAGCACAGGGCATCTAAGTGCCCTCAGTTAGCTTCCCCTGGCTTCTAAGTACTCATGGAGATCAGTAGACCTGGTCACTTGATGGCAGCCCCCAAAAGAGTGCTGGTCCTGCACAGGTGCAGCTCAGGAAACAGTCATGGGGTGGGTATTTTCTCCACAGATTCCTTTCACCCAGCAATACACAACTGACTGGTCAGGAAAGCTTTCTGCCTCACATACCTCAAATGTTCAAGTTGCATTTCTATCGTAAGCATTTCCTCCAATTGTATGAGTTCAGGTGTCATTTAAGGAAAACAAATTGAGCATGCTTTCAACCAAGATAAAATAATCACTGCCCAGCAATGTCAGTGCATCATATTAACAAACTAGCTGACACTGTTGATAGCTCTCCAGAACATCTTATCAAGCTAATTAATCTCCCTGTAGTCTGGACAGATGAGGAGGAAAGAACTTGTAGATACATCCATTCTGTGACAATAATCCAAATATCTGTCTCCCTTGAACCTTCCTGGTTTGTTTTCCTCTCCCAGCTATTATGAAAATGAATACCTCATTGGCAGACAAGAGTTACAAACAGAGAAGGGGGGAACAACACCTCACGACATTGTGCTTGAGACCTTGCTCCAAAGTGCTAAAAATCCAGAAAAGACTTACCTCTGCATTTTCTTCATCGCTTGGAACGCTGTCAGTCGTTTCACTTTCTGTCAAACAAAACAGAAACAAAAATGAAACTCAAGCTATTCTATCTGCAGTAGCAAAATCCAGCTCAAGAGGCCTGATTGACTTCCAACAAGTGGAAGCAAACAGAGTCAAGATGAAAGAACAGAAAACAATGGAGGAGCATGGACCCCTGCCACAGCAATAGCAATACATAGGCTAGATAGCACAGCCGCATTGAACAGCTGGGGTAAATTCACAGGGTTGCCACAGTTAACATTATACCCCCTGGAAAAGACAGCAACAGAGAGGCAAGAAGTATATTTGTGCTTTCTGGGCAGAGGGAAGAGCCTCCCACAAGCAGGAGATGGCCCTTCTCCCTCACCCTCTCCTGGCAGCTCCAGGCCTGGCAAAGAGTGAAATTCTGTCCAAATCCTTATTTTTATCTCCCTGCACAACCAGCAACAACTCCACCCCAGAGCAGACAAGTGTGTTTCTGTTTCATGAATTGTTATCTCAGCCTGCCTCCTCAAGGGCTTGTTGTCACTTCTGGCGCAAGAGTAGTTATACTTTGCTCTCGTTTCACTTTTGCCACCCATGCCCAGCCCCCCAGCCTATTTCTCAACCGTTCACCCACCACCCAAGCAAGTAGAAATGCTATTATCTCCAGCCTCATCATCTCTCCCTGCAGCACATGGCCTCCCTCACCCTCATCACTTCAACCATACTGCGAACATGGGACTACAGCTCCAGCACAACTGCCATCCTCTTGCAGCTCTCCAGGCTACCAACAGCATTGGGAAGAGATCTTTCTCCACCCCCTCCCCAGGGCTGAGCAGATAAGGGCTCATCCATGCCCTGAGCCAACGGGAACACAGAAATTACAAGACTGAAGGAATGATGTGATGAGTTTCAGTAGCAGGAAAGGGAGCTTTCAAGTCCCAGTATCCCCTCTCTGCTCTGTGTTATGCATTTTAGCCCAAGCAGACTGCTTTGTGTGGACCCTGCACCCCTGTGACCATGAACCACAACCCTGCCTTCCCAGAGAGCAGCTTCATGCCCTGCACTGGACATAACATGAACGCTAAAAGTGCACGGACTGTGCCTCATGGGTCGTGCCCCTGTGCATCTTGAGAGACTGGCAGCACCTTGCCCTTCTCTTGAAGCTCAGCTGAGGATTTGGTTTAGACAGGGCTGTAAATCAATGGTCTGACTTGCTCTTTTACCCTCCAGGATCTAAACTGCACCCAAAGTCCTTCTGAAGACAGGAAGCAGGCAGCTCAGCTACTTCGGACTACTACTTCCAAAGCCAGCACCTCCCTATGCCAGTCTCTGCATAGTGCAGCAAGCAGAAGAACAGTTTGAAACATGAAATCTAAGTGTGAAGCCCTGTGAAGTTAACACTCTCATGTGAACACTCAGTGAATGGCTTCTCCTTCACTGGCCCAGGTAAAGAAAGGTGTGCCAATGTGGTTAAGTTGGCTAATTAAGCCATACTGGGGGGAGAAGAGACAGAAATTAATCTGTGCAAAGGAGAAACGGTCCTGGAGATAGAATCAATAAGAGGAATCCGCGCAGAGACAAGAAACAGATATTCCTTGACGTGAATAAACATGTGGCAACAAAAAAAGAGTGATGCAGCTGAAAAGGAATCCATGCTTGCTGTTTATACATAACATAACGCTGAGCAAGAGATAGCACTATAGTTAGCAAAGCCGGGGAAGCTAGCCACTCGGGCATGGAAACTTAGAGAGGTTATTTCAATCAAGAAGGTTATTTGAATCAGTGACAAACACAAGAGGAGGTTGACAACAGCGTCGGTACTAAAAAAAATGGATATCATAGACGTCAGTGGAAATATGAGAAAACTCACAAAGGCCACTCATATCATTTGCCTGAGTAACCTCAGAAAGGAACTACGGTGTTTTTGAAATAAAACAGATTTTTGTAGGACAGCTGATACCTCAGGCTACTATTTCTGTTGTTTTGTTGTTGCAGAAGAGCTAAACTAACTGTTCCTGCACAGCTGTTATAGCCATACTCTTTCCTGCCATTCAGTGGTAGCACCTCACAGAGCAGGCAGCTCTACCCAGCACATACTTGAGCACAGCACCAGGACTCTCGTCGTTCTACTGTACAGGTTTGTGTGGAGCAAGACAAAGCCAGATATAGTCACAAGAGAGTCCTACAAGTTTCAGGGTTCTAACAAAACCATGGACCCCTGTCCTCACTCCTGCCTCAAGGGCAAATGCATGCTTTAAAAAGAAGAGGTTTGGCTGGAAGGGACCTCAGGAGGTCTGTAGTCCAACCTCTTGCTCAAAGCAGGGCCAGCTACAGGACTGGATCAGGTTGCTTGGGACCTTATCCAGTCAGGTCTTGAAAACGTCTGAGGATGGAGGCAGCACAATCTTTCTTGGCATCCTGCTTCACTACCTGACTGTCCTTGTGGTGAAAAGGATGATATTTTTTCTTAAATCCAGCTGGACCAAGTTCTCATTTCAATTTATGCCTGCTTTTTCTCATCCTCCCACCACACGCTGCTATGAAAAGTCTGTCTCTGCCTTACCAATAACAACCCTGCAGGTAGGGGCAGGCTGCTAAGAGGTCCTCAAAACCACCTCTTCTCCAGGCTGAACAGCCCTAGTGCCTCAGTATCTCCTCACAGAGTGAGTGCTCCAGCCCTTGATCATCTTTTAGTCCTTCCCTGTACTTGTTCCCACGTGTTTCTATCTTTCTCGGACTGGAGGGCTCAAGACTGGACCCAGTACTCCAGAAGTAGTGTAACTGGTGCTGAGGGGGATAATCACTTCCCTACATCTACTGGCCATGCCCCTGAAAGCTGGTGGCTTTCTCTGTGACCAGGGTGCTCTGCTGTCTCACATTCAGCTCACTGCCCACATGCCTTTCTGCAGAGCTGCTCCCTATTGCATCACTCTCAGCCTCTATAACTGCAAAGGGCTTCCCTGGCACAGGACTTGGCATCTGTCCTTGCTGAATTTCATATGGCTTCTGCTGGGCCATTCCTGCAGTCTCTCCATGTCTCTGGATGGTGGCCCTGCCCTCAAGCATATTGACTGGTATTCCCTATTTGGTGTCACCTGTAAACTTTGCAAGTGTGTACTCCAACACCCCTTCTGCTCATTGATACATTAACCAGGACTTGTCCCAGGACAGACCCTTGCAGTACTCCTTATCGGCCTCTAGCTAGAGTAACCAGGATCATCAACAGCTGCCTTGAGATGTATTCAAAAGCATGTCAGTGGCATGAAATCATCATCTGAGTTATGGGCTACATGTCCTGGTATAAGTTAGGACAGCTGAAGGCCACCAGGATAGTAAAACAAGATAAGGGGATAGCAGTCATGCCTCATTTTCCTTATGCAGACTTTTTGCATTGACTTTAGGGGAGGTAGCTCATGACTGTCGTGTCAGGGTGGTTCTCCTGTCACCAGATCACCCCTCTCTATTGTCCCAGCCCAAGCAACCACCATGACTTCCAGGACAAGACACTGACTTTTGTTTGCACACCAAGAACTTAGATCCTGTAGCTGAGGTTAAAAGAATGCATCACTGTCATGTTCACGTAGTTGGGAAAAGTTTTGCAAGAAGCATTTGGACAGAGGACAAATGTTTCAAAGGCCTTGCCTCCCAGCTGCTAATAAGTTAAAGCACCCTCATCTCCCTGCCTTACACTTTGCAAAGCCTTTCTAAATGCTTTGGCCATTACAGGCTAAACACACTGGGAAGCATAATCGTTTATCAACATGTGGGAGACTAACATTGGAGGCTATTCAAAAGAACATCATACTACTTAGCCAGACCCAAAGATAAAAATTACTAAACACATGTTTTATAAAAATGTGTCTGGAAGTAATTTCAGCCTAATGAGTCAAAGGCAAATCCACATGTAAAATAATAAATTGCATGGGGAACAATTAATACTCAAGTTTGCCTAAAGAGATGACATTTGTGTTTCTACCCCGTCTCTTGAGGCTTGCATGTTAGCAACACATTAAAAAAGGAAGGAGAGATTGGATCTGAAACTTTTCCTACTTTCAAATGTGGCTTTGCCCTGCTTCCTATGGAAATGAGGCTTAGGTGATTGCACAGACTCTGTATAGCATGCCTACACGTGCATTTGTGTCTGTTCTCCACTAAAAACTTCTGAATACTGTCAGACTTGGATAAGGGATAAATGAGTGTCAAAGACTCTTAACTTCCTACCAGTTTTATGGAAGTAGAAGGCCAGACAAAAAAGAGAAACCATTAGCACCCTGACTTGGGGAAAAGCTTGCTATCTCATCCCTTTTTAGTTATCTGAGAATCCAGATGGGACATGTTGGGAGCCAGACATCCACAGCTCTGCTGCAGGAGCACTTATCAGTTGCTGCCTGCTGTTCTAACCTGCAGGCTACTTGTAACAAGACAGATCAACTCCCCCAGGGCCCTCAGCTCCATGTCTGCGTTATATACCATTAGTGCAGGCCTTAGCACTCTGTGCCCACTGTGCCAGGCACCGAGGAAACAGAGCAGAGAAGACCTTTAATCTTCAGGAACTCAAGGGGCAAGAGGGACACACTATATTTGCAGCACATAATTTGTACCACTGAAAATGCTCCTCTAATAAAAGATGAAAAGACTTCTCTGCATTACATTTTTTCCATTAGTCACAGGCTAAAATCTGCAGCTTCCATTTCCAACCTTAGATCTGCTGAGTTGTTTCCCAAGGTGAAATGTGTAGAGGACTCCGAGTTTTTGAGTATTATTAAAAATGCAGAAGGCAGCCAAAGAGACATTTCTGCATTTTTGCCAGCTACCCTGGAAGAGCCCCCTTTCCCCCGGTGCCTTCCAAACATTTCCAAAAAAAGAGTGTAAAGAAAGGCTGGGATACTTACCTGCATAGGATGAGACGGGGGAGATCTGTAGGGGGTACAGTTGGCTCATGCTGAGGGGCTGTTCATCACTTTCCGTTGTCACCTCTACTACCTGGCAAACATCAGGCGGATTGGCAACAATCACCTGCTCCTCACTGCTGCCGTCAAGGTGCTGCTGTTCTACAACTTGGGGTTAGAAATAAAATATTGTTTACTCATAACACCTTCACCCCCCTGGATCTCTAAGAGCCTGCCCTTGGAGCCAGCTTGGTATTTGAGTGAGTCTTCGACACTCTCAGCACTTTCTTCCAGGCCCACCACCTGCTTTCAATAGGACTTCTAAAGGAAACCTGTGTGATTTATTTGGTTTCCATCACCTTCAGAGACATTTTTTCCCCACTTGTGGCAGCTGAAAAAGCCCAACTCTCCCCTGGCTCTCACACATAACATCCTTGAGCCCTCCCTGACATACCAGCTGTCCAGAGGCTTTCCTACAGAAGACCACAGCCACACTCTTCCTCCACCTAGAAACATACCCTTACCAGGACATACATAACATAGCAATCTCTCCTAATCTGGGAAAGCATCCGCTCCCAGAAAGCTGCCAATGTCCCACAGCCTCTGGATGCTCTCATGTGAATTATGCACCAGAAGACCAGAACTGACCTGCAAAAAACTGGCCACATAGTCACGTAAAACATGGTGGACTCTGATTTATACATGACATGAGTCTGTGAAAAAATTCTCCTCCACATCAGACTCTTATTCTTACTTATTCTTGCAACACCATTGTTTGTAGGTAGAAAACCACCGTTGTACCTGTCGTCTGTAATCCCCATGGTCTGTCACAGTAAACTACAGTCTGGTTAGTTATTAACAAGAGGGTTTTCCCATTCCCCCAGGCACATGGTATTTAATACCACACAAACATTATTTCTACAAGTGAAGGCACCATGGACACTTTGCAAATGTCCCAAAATGCTTTGCAGACATTAATTGTGCTTCACAACACCCTTTTGAAATGGGGGATTAAACAGCGGTCCCAAGAAGTTACCTAGCAAAGCAAAAGTATGGTGAAAGCCAGAATGTCAGTTCTCTGGGGCTGCCTGAGACAATTCCCTCTGTCTTGTACAATTCCCTTATTGAGCCCAGCAGTACGAACACATGACAACTGCATTAATCCAGCACAGAGCTGAAAGCCACTAGCTACACTGGAAGAGCACATGGGGATAGAGCCAACTCAGAGGATGGCTAATCTGAATCCACATTTGTCCAAGAGAAAGGGAAGGACTATCGATATTCTTTCACCAGAACAAAAAGCTTCAAAGGAACTATCTTCATACAGACAAATTTTGTATAAACAGGGTGCGGTGTTGTTAGAAATTCACACAGTACATTTTTTTCTACAACCATGATGGGAAAAACATGTAGGCAATGAAACACAGTAGATCTTTAAATTCTTCTGTTAGGTGACCTAAGTACTCTCATTATGAATTTCAAAAAAGGCAAAAGATAGCATCTATTCCTGGATGAACTAAGATAAATATACATGAATGCACATGTATATACAAACAATCCATTCCAGCCTTCTACCTTTAGACTAGGCTAGAACACGACTTTTTGAAAAAGTGACAGGTTTTTCTCCCAGGGAAAAGCTGCATATCATTTTGCTTTGTGAAGTGCCAGGTAGTCACTGGAAAACCCCAAAAACCTAGATGTGTATTTTACTGAATAATTCCAGCATAAAGAAAATTACATACATACTGGATATGTTGGTTTTTTTTAAAGTGGAATCACTACAGTTAGAATGATTTTGTTCCAGGTATTTAGCTTCCATTGTATTCCACCTTTTTTCCTTCTAAAACAATCAGCTTTTTATTGAGTGGGGTGTGAGGGGCAAGAGCACACACACAGAGTTTTTATCTGGGAGAAACCAACATTGTGCAACCCCACTGGGGTACAAGCAGGCCATCTGCACCGTTTTATCTTTCTCCTCAATACCAGACGAATTCTTACCCATCCCAAGAGATAGCTTGCACAGCAAAAATTATTGCTTACTTGGGCAATATGCCACAACTTTCCTGTGAGCTGCATGTATGTCAGATACACTGCAGGTGCTGTTTGTCTTCCCTCCAGACGACTTCCCTCCTTTCTGCAGGAGAGATCTATTTTATTCTTTTCCCCCTGTTAACACTAAAATCCTGTTTGCAGTCCTAAATAAGGACTTCTCTCTCCAGCCTGGATAAGCAGCACATTCAAGCCATTCATTAAACAACACCGGATGACAGTTACCCACCTGAGCCTCGCCATTCTACTCCCAAAAATGGATTCACTGAGTCCAGAGAAAAATGAAAGCCCTTAAGGTGCAAATTCAGTTCTGTTCCTCTGAACCTCTTGCTTGGTTTCCACAACAGACCTTTGACCATTCTTAGATGTTGATGTTGTCACTACAGGTCCTGTCCTGTAAATTACTGAGATCTTCTAAGGTGCAATATGCTTTCACCTCATCACAGTGTTAAACAGGAGTTGGGGATACACTGTACTGTAGAAAACTGAGATGTGTGCGGCAAAAGGACTCTTGCTGATGTTAGTGGACTTTAGTGAACACCAGGTATGTTCCAAAGACTGCTGTTAATTGATCTCTGTTTTATTTTAAAACCATAAAATTAAGGAAAAGTTTATGAAGCTTCTTCCCTGGGGCTGCATATTGGTCTTCAGGTATTTCAGATTTGAGTCAGTAAGTAGGAAACACTACATTTCTTCAAGTTATAAAACTCTCTGTAACAGTAGGAGCAACAACGATGTTCTAGCACTCTTGCAAAGGAACTGCTGATTAAATGAACTGCTGTGAAGAGAGGAAAACTACTCACAAACTCCTCAGCCACAGAAATACTTGAGGGCAATGACTATGCAAAGCCCTGCGACCTAAGAAATGGGCATCAAAAATAGTCACTGCATGTACTTTCTGCCATCTGTCCAAGCAGAAGACTAACATATCTTTCAAACACTTTTTCGTCATATATAAAAGTGGAATTCTAGACAAAGTGCTATATGGGTCACATTTCTAGGAGCCCTCGCTGCAGTGACAACCTCAGCCAAAAAAGAGCTGTCAAAAACCAGCCCAATTATTCTACCAAGAACCAACTGCTCACATGCTGACACGACAGCTAATTCCTAACGTACTAGTTTCTAAATGCTGATCCTTGTTGTTAGCTCAGTGACGTTAAGAACTAGCTCAGCTACTGAGGTGCCAGTAAAAAGAATGAAGTTCCTCCATTTCATCTGCAAGTTTAAACTCCTAAATAAAACAGTACCCTACACAAACCTCTGCTTTGAGCAACGGGAAACCGCCATCCAACTGCAGTTTAACTTCCATGTGACACTGGATACAACCTCCCCATAGCTGAGGACTACCCTGTGGCGTTAAGTTCACGTCAGGAAAAGCCACTTGAGAATGTCTGTAAGCGTTTTACTCTCAGGGAAACCACCACAGTGCCACAGTGCTGCTTGAGGTCTCTGCAAGGTGGTGGGGCTGACCTGCAACCAGGACCTCATGTGGCTTGGGCTAGTGAAAAATGGGCCACCCTGACTGCAACTGTGGCTTTCTCCAAAGTGCAAAATGCTGATGGAAAGCTGAGTTTGGCAGAGTCTAAAGGGTTTTTGAAGTCACCTGTATGCTTAGCATATAAGAAAAGCATTGGAGTACTTACCTACAAAGTTCACTGTACTGTCAACTTCATTTTTTATACTGGAGGACAGGAAATAGTCAGAAGTGACATCATTTAGCCCATTAATCCCAAAAGATGATTCAACTGGCTCTTGCTACAATGAAAACAGTACAGTTAGGTCAGGTTTGATTTATTTTAGGAGCCTGGATTCAGTTCACCTCTTTGCTCTGAGACAAAAATAAACCATATTGCTTCTGTCTGTCATATAGTCCCTGTTCTCTGGTAGATATGGTCTTAGAACGAATATTTGGTTCTCAGAGAAGAAGCCAGAATCTACTCCCTTTCCAAATCTTCTGCTATGAAATGAAAGCTATTTTTAAGATTTAGAGTGAGCCTTCGGAGAGCAAGAAATTAGTGTGCTATTTACTACAAGAGATTAACATTTGGAACAAACAAGGAAGAAACATTGCTTTAAAACAGTACTCTATTTAATATTCATCCTCATTTCCTTCCAAACATGCTCTATCTCTTAGCACTCTCTGAAAGAAAGCCTTAGCTTCTGTACAGCGATTACTAAATTCTAGCCTTAATTTTTCTCTGTAGCAAGCCTGAAAGCAAACCAAAGTGTTTACACTAAATACAGTCTTTTAGATCACATCATGAACATTACCACAGGGCAATAGCGTTGGGAAAACACCACCTGTTCTACATAGACTGAGCTTTCCACAAGCAGCATCTCTGTAGGTCTGGTACACGCAGTTGGGAATCTAAAAATCTCCCTTCAGAACAGACACCAAAAAGTTTCATTCCATAAACTTAGGATTTCTTTAAAAAGCTATAAACACATTTAAAGGATTATCTACCGGTCCAACCTCTTCTGTAGTATTGGCTCTCTTACAGGGCTCCCTTACAGGGTTATCGGTTACAAAGTCTAAAGTCTTCTGCTCTTCCTCTGAGCTGGCCATGCCAGCCCTGCAAGGGACATTCTATCTTGCTGCTGACCCAGAGACACCTGCAGGGCGGTGCAGAGCTGCCAGTTGGATCCAGTGCCACGCCATGCTCATTTTCACTGCTCTAAAGCATTTCAGCAAGAGCAGAGCAAAGGTGAGCCTCAAGATTTGTGGTGCCAGCCCTTCACAGTACTAACTGTATGAACTGTTATCACGGGGACAGAAAACCGGGGACAGTGTGACAGGTCTTTCCTGGATGTCACCTGCTATGTTGGTGATCCATTCAAAAAGTGCTGTCACTTTGACACAAGTCTGTACCTCCACAGCTGTTAAGCAAGGCAAACATGCACCCTGTCCCAAGGCTTCCCTGCACATCAGAAGGGCGTAAAGCTAGTGCTAATAGAAACTAGGTCTTTGATGAGCTGCACTGGTTGTGTTGACCCACAGGTCAAATACCTGCACAGCCGGAAAAGATAAAATTAGCTACTATGGATCCACTGAGGATCACAACTGCAGAGATTGATTAGGGCTGCACATCAGAGACCTGAGCCTCTGGTGTTGTGCAATGTCCCAGTGAACATGGCACCTTGCTCAGTTTTACTGAGGCTTGGTTACAGAGAAGTTTTAGTAGCCTCTTTTGAGCTGCAGAAACAAATATGCATCATGGAACTTGGATGATGGAATCAGATCCACAAAGGGACTTGGACACTGGCACAGTTGGTGTTGAATCACCTAAATTTTCAGTGTCCAGACATCTAGCCTAAGCTAAATGCATGGGGAAAGGCATCACTTGGATTGAAAAAATGTCTCAATGGGGAGCTGCATGCATAGTCAAAAGGATACATCTAGGATAAGGCAGAAATTAAGCCGCAGGCAGTTCAGTCCTTTGTTTCAAAGGAAAGAGCCTATTTTTATCTGGGCTACTCAGACACTTCCGGCTTCTTTCCGTTGCTGAGAATTCATTTTTTAATGGAGAGATCCCATTTGCCCAAAGCCCGGTGGCAGCATACCTATCTGCGAGGTGGGAGACCTGCTCGCAGACCCTCTGCCTAACACGGACCAGGGATTTGGAAATGCCCACATCTCTCACATCTAGGGGGACAAGCAGTGAGTGCCCTGAGCACCCTGCTCAAGCTTACCAAGGTCTAGTAGGGCTCTTCACCCCCAGCAGTGGTTGCTGTGGGTGGCCACAGGGTCCAGCAGTGGCAAACAGGGGGAAGTTCAATCTGAGACTTGCTACACTGAAGTCCCTTTGCAGATCTGCACTCAGATCCTCAGCTTCTCCATCTGCTGATATTACCCCACAGCAGTTACCAGGCAGATTGTGGAGCAGCCTCCCACTCACCTCCACTAAAGAGAGGTTTTCAGTGTAACTGCAAGGCATTCAATGTAAAACACGCAACTTGGGTCTCAGGAATCCACATCACTGAGCAAAGCAATTATAAGCAGCTTTCAATGCCCAAAAATGCACATTTGCATTAATTCATCCACCATCCTTCTCCAATATTATAGCCTTCAACATCTAACAGTAGCTGAGCATGGAAGGTGCATCTATTTTAAAATCCAAGCATATCTGGAGGCCAGCTCATGTACGCATTTGTCAGGAAGTGGGCAACAGACAGGAATACTACCTGGCCCCAGCTCAAAGGCTACAAGAGCTAAGTGGCCGTACCATAGTTGGTGGCTGGTGAGCAGTATGCTCATAGTGGGTATCGCTGGTAACTGTACGTGCTGGAGGCACGGCCAGCTCAGCTCGCTGCTCCTGAGTCACCTGGCCTAACACTTTTGTGCAGCTCAGGGAAACAAAGCTGGAGCAAAGTGCTCCCAAAACCTGTGAGCATCGCCCCACCAGCACCCACTCCCAGGCATAATGCCACGTGTACTAATCTGTCAGGCATCATTCGGCCTCCCTTGGAAATGACTGTGAGATTATTCTTAATGAAGAGATTGTTCAAGCACCTCTACAGCTTTTCAGGCATTTAAAATTTTGACTGAAAGGAAGATTATGAAGAAGAGGAGCGGCAAAGTGCTGCTGCCAGCTTTGGCAGGCATCACACGCTGCTCTGCTCTGATCAAAGTTCACTGGTTTCCTCTGAATACAGGCTACCGTCAGAGTCATATTTTAACAAACACAAATGGCTGCGTGATCCAGATAGGATGGTTACAAAATGGTTCTTTTAAGATAATTCAAAAATACAATATTCTGACATAGAATCATAGAATGGTTTGGGTTGGAAGGAATGTTGAAGATCATCTAGTTCCAACTCCCCTGCCATGGGCAGGGGCACCTTCCACTAGACCAGGTTGCTCAAAGCCCCATCCAACCTAGTCTTGAACACATCCAGTGTTGGGGTATCTATAGCCTCCCTGGGCAACCTGCTCCAGTGACTCACCACCCTCACAGTGAAAAACTTCTTCCTAATTTCTAATCTACACCTACCCTCTTCCAGTTTGAAGCCATTAAACTGTAGCTCCACAAGTCACAACCACTAGGACAGCATCTACCTTCCAAACCCAATTTCAAAGGAGGATTTTTCCCAGGCCTCTGTGTTCAGCTGGCCCAGAGCATCTCCTGGTCAGAGGGTGCAGAATCTGCACCCAGGCGTGAGTGTCACAGCCCTTCACAAGCGAGCAGCAGGGGACCGAGCTGCCCTTCTGCTGCAGACATGTCTGTTATGTGCAACCCAAGAACACAAACTTTACTGCAGGCTTGAAGTCTTGAAACCTCTGCAATTTGTTTTTTGAAAAAATTGCAGGCAGACCAAATCCTGCCAGTGGGTAATAGTGACCACCTCATAAAAGCGCTTGGCGGAAGTGCGAAGGCTGAGAAACACCGCGCTTTGTAGGCAAAGCTAACATCGGTCTGGGTCCGTGCTCTGAACAAGCAGAAATCTCAGGTAGTGACTGAATAGCTTTACAGTTGAGGTCTTCTAACTGACAAAACATGAGCAGTGGCTGCAGCTCTGACAGAACCTCTCCCCTCACCTGAATGAAAATGAATTTCCAGTGCCTTACACACAGAAATTAATTGCTCCAAAAGGTAGCTCTATTGTTCAGTAGCATTCCTTCCATAATTACTGTATTTCTACTTACACAGACAAACAAATGGCAAATGTATTGCAGAGGCTGCCAGTTTTCCAACCTCCAGGCATTGTAACACAAGGGCTGTGTCAACTGATGACATCAGTCACAACTATAACAGCCTTCACGTTTTTAAAAAAAACCCCAAACATCCCATGGAACTGTAGCTACTTAACCAAACCACAAGCATGGGAGATTTTCAAATATCCACCACAATATACTACTGGGGCTATTAAAAGAAATTGCGACAGATTGTTTTCGCAAGCTCTCACACTATTAAACCGCCACTTCTTACCTTAATTTGTTTGAATTTGTCATCCTTCTCGGACTTCGTTTTTTTTCCTGCAACAACAGAAGGAAGATTTCTTAAAGTCCTGTGTGCCACGAGTTATCCTTCATACTTTCTATATTTACCAGCAAACAGCCCCAAAACATGCCTCAAAATGGCAGCACCTCCTTGGACAGGGAGACTGATTTAATGTGAAAAGAGATCACAATAAACTTTAACAAATATTTTTGTAAATAGTTGCAACCTGAGCAATTATCGAATATACATTATAATTCATGCTGAAGCTGTTTATGCCATCATGCTGGACTTGAGAATCCAGAAATCGACACTGCATATGATGCTCACAAAATGTTGTGTGCCTTGGCAGACCCCAGTGTTGCTGCCCCTGCTCTGACCTGACAAGACCCTGATGGGGATGGTCAGACTTCCTGGTGCAAGCTCAGCTCTACCCCAGTTTGCACAGACGTATCCCAGGAATTTCTCCCATCTCTAACACAAGATAGCATTGAGAATTAGAAATGTTTGCAGCCAAATTCTTTTTCTCTCACTGACGCTTAAATTCAGCCATGTGCCACGTAGAAAGGGCATGTCAGAATATACACAGGGCCCAAAATACATGAGAGTTTAATAGTAACTGGACTTGCTGCAGAATCCTCTCCTGCTACAGCCCCCATCTCTGGAATCTCAGCTTTCACGATGAACTTTTCTAGTTTTTATAGCTATGAGAGGAATCTACCACAATGGGACAAGTTATGGTTCAGGGAAATATGCCTGAACGTACAAAATACACCATTGACAAGAAACTGGAAACAGTTTCAAAGCAAATGTTCTACCTTCTGAAGATCAATGTCCCTTTCATAGTATGATTCTTCCTCAAAAATGCCAGAGCTCATAATTTCCAATCACACTGATCTTAAACTGAAGATGTACCTTTTGCTTCTAAACTTAAGAAAATAGTAAACTGAGCTACAGGTGAACTGAACTGGATTTTAGAGGAACACTGTGCAGGTCATGATTTCATCCAAAAATCCTAGACATCAGAGGACTAAGGAAGCCATTGTTCTACTCAATAAACCAGTAAAGAAGTCATAAGGAAGCCAATGAGCCATAAAGAAGCCAGTGTTTCTAGTCCATAAGAAACCAAATACTCATGAGATTGACCTGGTAGTTAGGTCTTCTCGTGGCAGGTGGGAGATCTAATCCCAAAATCTGCGGATTCAAACATAGTTTCCCATTTCACCATTATCATGCTGTGAGGGGTGGTTTTTCATGGCCTAACAAAGTGTTTTCACAGTTTAATGTTCTAAGCAGAGTGTACTGCTCCCACTCAGTTCAATAAAGCACCAGTTTATTTCCACCCTTGCTTGAAAAAAGGTATCAAAATGTCTGCCACTATTCTGAATGAGCCCTACTGAGTTCAATGCATTGATCTCTAATACCCATGAAGGAGACCTGGGACTAGCATCTGAAAATAACTCCATCAGCTTTAACAGAACTAACACAATTTACACCCATTACCAGCTTGGGGGTATCACATCTCATTGATCCTCTCTCCAGGTGGCTTGTTTTCTTAGCTGAATGTAGCCTATTTTTTATACGGCTGTTCCTAAGCTCTGGGGAACATCTGGATAAAAACATCCAGCTTCACAGCAGAAGTAGAACTAGCATGTTTTGCAGGCCCCCAAATAATTACAATGCCCCCAACACCATTTTCATGTTGACAACTCTCCCCTCTACCTTTTTTGGAAGGTCTTTCAGATAACGGCAGCATCCGGTACACCCTGAAGGCATTGTTTCCTTTCTTGATACTTTTGTCCTTTACTTCTTCTATGTCAGGCAGGGAGTTCATAGCACAACGGAAGTTTGCCTTCCATGTCTTTGGATCGGGTTTATCTACTCCTGACTGGTATTTTCCTAAGCAAGAAAAGACAGTCAGGCACAGGTGATGTGCAATTGAAAACCTAAGACAAATTAATAACAGTGTAAGTTAACTCCAAGGTATCAGCCTTTGGTTCCCATGACAAGCATTCAAACAATAACTGAGGTTGCAAGAGAGTGTTGTGATCTCATTCCCATGCACATTTCTAGAACACGTGATGAATGGTTTCTGCTCAAGAAAGACCCTGGGCACCGTAGATCAGATGTGACTCCAGAACAACGTGGAAAAGCCTGCACAGCATTTACCTCTATTATGTCTGGCTCAAATCCATAGAAAGGCATAAAAAGCCTAAGGGCCCAAGTCTACAAAATGCTGAGTGTGCTCTACTCCTGACAGTTTTGAACCCAATCTTGTTAATGTTTAAATCAATTAAGTTTTACTGTGTTCCTCAATGCAAATGAGTTATGGTGCTTTGATAAATCAGGAGAGTATCACAGGCCTTGAAGAAAACACTTAGCCTCCCACAAATCTAGAAACTTAAATTCACTCTCTGTGTTAGTAAAAGCAAAGACAAGAAAGAAGGAAAATGTAACTTTAAAAGGGAAAACAGTGTGAAAATCTGTCCTGCAGAAAGAGAGTTCCAATACCTGTGTGAATTGCCCAGTTTCTAAATAAGGGAGCATCTTTTTCAACATCCCACCCATGTCTTGCGGCATGCATCCAGGGAATCTGAAAAATCTTCTTCTCCTGGAAAGGAAAACAAACAGGAAATGCCAACACTGATTGACTTGAGGGATCTTCTGATGACTTTAAGTCACTTATTTAAAAGCACAGGTCCAGCATCTCCAAGTGGTTTACTTTCTTCTAACATAGTGCCGCTGTCACTGAACTCAATAGGAAAATATCCACTGGCATCACCAAAAGCAGAATACAGCCGTAAGTGTATGAAATGCTCAGAAGCCCCTTCAGGGACAATGAGCCTGGCAGTCTTCCATGCTGACACATGGATAAAACATGCAGAGCTACACATTTCTAAACATTCAAATGAAGGCTAGTTTTGGCAGCACAGACACTTTTATGATTAGAAAAAACAGATATGAAACTTAACAACTACAGGAACAAAACAAATTCACAGGACTTAGAATTCAGCCAGTAAAATACTAGCAAATGGACATGTGAATATATCAACTGTAGACATCTCTCCAGTGGAGATAAAAAATACAAGACACCCACATGAAAGGGTAGCACTGAAGATAGTTGAACATATTTTAGTTCAGAAACTTTAGGCCAAAGAGAAGTGCATTTAAAGCAGTCCAAAGGAAGAATTTCTTTAAATTATTTTTTTAACACACAACATATAGATTAACCAAGGCATGCCTTATGTGGTGGAAATATAAAGTGATTCCCAAAAGGATCAGAAAAACTCATGGAAGATAGTATACTGGTGACTATTAAAGATGCTAAGTTTTGGGATGCAGCTCCAGCTCTGGGAGCTCAGTCACTTTCAGAGCTTGAACAGCATGTTTCCTACACTCCTTCCACGAGCACTTAGCACAAAGGATGCTGGGCCAGATGGATGCTGGGTCAGATGTGCTTTTATGTCATACAACACGGGAACGAATTCCTATGTGCTGACCTACACGGCTGCTTCAGAACCCTTCACGCTCTCTTCTGCAAAGCCATACACAAGGAATTTGTTCCACTTGTTTTTTCTCCCCTGCTGGGGGGAATACATCTTATCTGGCTCCACATGCAGACATCTAGCGCTTTAAACACTGCCACTGCAGGCTTAGACCCACTTCTCAGTTTGTGAAGAGAAAAGTACTTCCGGGGTAAAATGCACCCTCCTCCTGAGGTGGCCAGCTGAGCTATACCAACCGCCAGCCAAACTGCACCCTAAAAGAGCCTATTTCTCTCCACTGACTACAAACGACTCTAGCCAGGCAGTTCTCCTTTAAGTGACTGCATTGTATTTGTCTGCAGTCAGGTGAGATTAATCCTCTGCCCTTTCCCCTTCCTCCGACAACCACTTTTCTTCCTTGTCTGTTTGGTTAATATTTCACTAATGTCAAGGTTAGGTTTATTTTCCCTTCCCTTCTACCTGATCTTTTCTTTTTTGAGCCTGCATTTTGTATTGTCCTACAACTCTTGCCTTCAATCCTTTCTCTCATTTACATTCTTTTGTTCAGAACTGCATTCTTCCCTTCTCACTTGGCTTCATCTTTTCTTTAATTTGGTGAAAGAACAGATTTAACACATTCCTCATTCCCCTTCAAGCCCTCACACTCTCACTCTTCTTCTTAATCTATTCCCATCATCTCCCTTACATGCCTTTTGCCTCCTTACTCTTCCTCCTCTATATAGTTAAATCATCCTACAGAGGTGCTCTCCTCTTTCTCCAAGTAGAACTGACCTAAAGAAAGCCTCAACCCCACTATCCTGTGGTCCACAGCACTACTGTATTTCTCAGAGCTAGAATAAGCTTTAGATTTAGATTTTTTGGATTTAGAATAAATTATAATATAAATAACAAAATCATAGTATTCATGTGGATTATAATTGTATACCAGATGTATAATTTTACATACCTATATAGAAACTACAGATTTTCTCCTCATCTATCAAATATCTAATCTCTGAAATCCACCAAGATTGCTGATTGCAGCAACACATTGTGGTTGTGTGTTCTGCTCTAGTTTACCTAGATGCTTTCTAAATAAATACTACTTTTAAATTTCACATGTTGTCAAACATTTACCTAAATCCTCCTTCAATCGATGCTTCCCAATAATGATCTTAATAGGAAAAGGCTCATCAGTGCTTCCTCTTAGACTTGGAAAATCATGTGCTGTCTGGTACAGCACTCCATCACTGGACATATGTGTAGGAGTCCTGTGTTTCTATTAAAAAATTAGCCTCACCTAAAGCCAAAAGCACAACCCACAAAATTTCTGCAGCATAAAAGGAATTACCACCAAACTCCAGTGGGGATATTAAAAGGGAAAAGGTGTCACATTCTTAGGAATAGGCAGGAAGAGGAAAGTAGTATCAAATGCTTGCAACCCTAGCATTGCACAATGCTCCAAGAAGGTGAATGAGCAGAAGATTACATACGACCTAGAAATACATAGGACAAATTTTAAATAGCAGCCCCTATTCAAGCATCCACCAAAGCAGCAGGTTGCTTCTCAACTCCCAGTACAGCTACTTTGAACGTTTCCACTCTAATTTCCTTTTCCAGATCCAAGAGGGACACTGACCTCTCATTATCCCCCTCCCCACACCACCTCTGCCCTATACTGAACTATGTAGTTTCCTTCACACCTCCCAGTTTTGTCTCTCTGAGAAGGTAAAGAAAATCCCTTTCTCCTCCATGCTCTTCAGCAGAATAACATTTTCACCAGGGAGGTACACAAGTATTTATTTTTTAAGCCCTACAGAGTGAGGTCTGCGCTAGACAGAGGAGGAGCTATAATGTGATCAGCTGACAGTAGGGGAAGGAATTAGGTAAGTTAGCTGTACCTGATTTGTCATTTTTAACTGAGAGAGGTTTAATTCCTTTCTCAGTCTGGAAAAATTCCCCAGGAAGAGACAGCCAATTACAAACCCAGAATGGTAATTGTTTCTTTAGTATTTAAATCTTATTTCCTTAAAGGCTGTGCACACGAGTGCCATTCTCTTGCTAATCTGACCCACCTTCTTTTCTGTACGGTGAGCTGCCCTTTGCCAAACTCTGATTAAAATATATAAATCCCCAAATCCTGCATCCTCCAGAGTTAATTCTGTGGGTACAGAGCAGGCTGTGATACATGTGACACTGTATCATTGATTCCATGCATGGTTTTGTTTACGGTCAGGATTTACAGTAAAAATAGAAATATTTTTGGTTTAATGACTCATTGTTGGAATGAATGTTTAAGCAATTTTAAACAGAAATGCTCAGAAGTGCAATTAGCTTGTTAAGCATAATAAAGGCAACCCAGAATGATGCCAAAGCAGAGGGTAGAAGCAGGGAATCAGAGTTTAATAAATGTCAAGGCAGGCCACTTAACCTGGCTTCTTCTAGTAGGAGCCTGGACTTAGCTTTAGAAACAAAACAAAAAAACCAACCCCGAATTACTTATAATATATTTGCGAGACAAGCCTGGTTCAGTATAGAATATGCTAACTAAGAACAAAATCTCCTACCGACTCTTGCATGCAAACAGCTTATGCCAGAAGCACAAGGCAGAACCGGCTGTAACAACATGATCAGAGGGCTGCAAACATCAAACAAGAAGACATGCCTTGCAAACTGCCTTTTATGGGCCACTGGGCTGAACTGGGAAGAATGAAGCCCTTAGCACAGCAGCAGCATTTTCACACTGCAGAGCAAAGGAAGCAAGTGCAATTCTGGGATGTACCAAAAAAGGTTATGTGAACATAACCTACAGATGACTACATTATGCTTAAGAGTAATATGCTCAGATCTGAAATACTGTGCCCTTCTAAGTGCAAAGAAATTATTTCAAGATTGGGCAGGAATGCCCAGCAAAGGATGGCAACGGGGGACTGTCAGCAGGAAAGACCTGACACCGAGGTAGAGATACTTAAAGAGAAGAATCCACAGGGACCTGAACGTGGGACGTCAAATTAGAACGACAAGAATAAAAACTGGTCTCTTCTTCCTCTTCAGCTGTGACCCCATTATGCAAGAACAAGGACCAACTCTAATTCACAGGGCAGCTAATTGCGGAATGGATAAAGAACTATCTATTTACCCAGCCACAGCATGTGAGAGTCACTGATGCAGGAAGTTCCTGAGAAAAAAAATTCATAGCTGAAATTCAAAGGGCTCCTGATAATTTTATAGTAATGAGCATTTCTAGCTTTTAAAGCTGAAAAAAAACAGTAGTAATCTTAATTGCCACTCTTCAGGTCTAAAAATGAATACCTGAGCACCAAAACTACTGCTATAGGGAAGACACCAGACTAACTGGGCTAGTGTCTTAACCAGAGTCGCAGCTTCTATGTTTCTGCACCTGATTTTGAGCACTTCTACCCATTTTGATAACTAAGTAGCCTCTGTAGCCAAAACTGCTTCATGCTTTTCAATGTGGTGAATCACTCTAATGCATATTGTAGAATCCATGCAGTATTTCCAGGGTTTATTACTGTTCAAAGTCTCAGATACACTCCTTGGTTTTACTGAGCCAATTAAAAAAAATTCAAATTCTTCTAAAATGTCAGTGCCCACACTTGTGTTCTCAAACTGTCTAGAGCTCTCAGTAAGTGCTCAGGACCAGGAGTATTAGGTTTGGGTCTGGCAGTGAAAATGTTACCCCATTTTCTCCCAGGTTGAGAAGTATCAAGGAAATCACACAAGTGTAAAACTGGAGATCACTGCTTCAACCCAGAGTCCAGCACAGAATATACAGCCTTCCACCTCAGGAGAGCATTTTGTCCACATCCCTCTGGTGCTACTTGGTGAGCAATCTGTTCCCAGCTTAAAAAATAAAACTAGCGGAGTCTCCACAAACACTTGCTCCAGCAACAAAGACTTGGAAAATGCTTTCAAAGGAGCCACAAATTCACCAGGCCAAAGCAGGGCGCCTCAGATCCGACAGGCAAGGCCGGAGGAACAGGTTCAGCAGGAAGCATTCAGCTTTGCCCTTCCTCCCCATGTCACCCCTTTGGAAAGCAGGAACGAGCTGATTTACCTATCCAAACCTCAGGCACTGCTATGAAGTCCCTCTTCAGCACACCTACACGTGTGTGCATCCCCCTTACCTTATTTAGCCATTTCAGCCCCGGTATCCTGTTAGAGTTTATCTGCTCTTCCAGCCAGGGGCGCATCCGCATCCTTTCGACAGGCATTGTCACCCACCTGAGAAGGAGCTGCAGGGAACAAGGGACAAGGTTACTGGTTTTCTAGGCAGAAGTCCCAGGCAGCTCCCCCATCTTTGCACAGTACAGACTTATTAAAGCTTTGCAGATATCAAACAATTATAAATATAACAGTGACTTTGGATCTGTGCAGGAGCCTGCCCTAAGAGCAACTGAGGTGATAAAGCCTTCTCTATGGCAAAAAACTCTCTTCTGGTATGTCTGGATTAGAAAAACCTTCACCTGAAGAAGACATATCATATTGGCAAAAGCTTGTCTGCCGATACAGGTGGGATACCAGAGGCTGCTAAGAATAACAATTATGCTCCTGAAGAGACCTCTTTTTGGCCCATGTACCTGCGTTTGCACAAGACCTTCTTTTGCCAAGAAAAAAAAATGTAACCAAAAGAATTCACATGCAGGAGGCATGTGTATTGTACCTGCTAAAATGATGCATCTGCTAATCAGAGTGCTTTCCAATGGCTGTTTCTGTCCCATAAACTTGACTAAAATGATGAAAAATACATTTTACATCGCAGCAATTTATCACACCACTTTGGTTCTGGCTGAGTAGTTTGAACCTGTCCCTCCAGCTTTCTCTAAACAACCCAGTCACTGATTTTTTAGCTTCTATTTACATTTCGATACTGCTTAGCTAGGAAGTGAGTGCTTTACAGCCCCCTCAGCTGCACCACACCACATTACATTATTCAGTTAAGATTCAAACTGACATTTTTTTTCTTTCTCTCTCACACACACACGTGACCCTGATGCCACTTCCCTGTTTAGAGCTGTGAATTATCGACATAAGAGTCCAAAGTCTTGAACTCGAGGCAAAAAATTTTAACAACATTAACCTATCTTAGGCACCACTATGAAAGCCCCAACCAGCACTAGATGCAGATTAAAGCACTGCATTAAACTCTTGTTAAGCAGCCTGCAACCCATTTATTTCCATGTTCAAATACTTGCATTTAGGTTTCTTTTTCTCCTCTCCCCCTCTGCACTGGGCTCAGCTCCTTCTTCTCTTCTTTGTTTTTCACATCTGTGTTCTCTGCATCATTCTTAACTTCTTTGCTCTGCTATTCTTGTCACCTTTGATCTTAAAAAAAAAAAGAGAAAAAAATGAGTAGGCCATACATTTGAAAGCACACAGCAATGACACAAACGTAAATGGGTTTACTCTTGCTTCCTATGGGAGTACAGGCATCAGACAGACTAACAATTAGGCAGTACCAAGCCCACACCCAGCACAAGAGGAAGAAAAACGTTGAAAGTTTCCTCTCATTGCTCTGAGGACATGTATTTCCTGAAACTAATAAGGAATTAAAACCTCAGTGCAACAATAAGGCTCTTTGATGTGTTCAAAGAATTTACCAGCAGCCATGCTCACACTAATCTCTTAGCAAACATATTGGCATTTTATCTATTACTCTGTGGAGCTGGTCACTCACACTTCAGCCGCAGCCTTTTCCAGTAATTATGAATTTCTAAAATAGCTCAGAAAATGGTTGCAACTGCTCAGCTCCCTTTCAGGTTCACGTCAGACACAAAAAAAACAGGCAACCCCAGAACCCAATAGCAGTTAAGCCCTTGTGCAAATCCCCTCTCTGTGCAAGAGGGAACCTGTTTTCTGGGCAAGGGCGATGTGGGTGCAGCTTTTTCAGCCTGTGGGATAGTGAGGAGCAGCTGGCCACACTGCTGCAGCCCCCTCCACTTGGCACCAACCATCCTCACCCAGGTTCCAGAGTGCGTACGGGAGATTTGTACCATCTTCTCTTACTACACGTTGGGGCAAAGCTGAGAAATGCAAATGGCAATGTACTAAAAATGTGAGCAAATTTTCATTCATCTGTCAAGGAAGAAACAAGTAGATGCAACAATCATCTTAGATGCATTTCTTTGTAAGATACCTTTAACTGTGCATGCACTTTGAGACAATTCCTGGAAACATTGCGCATCATCTTCAGCATTCAATATATGAGTGCTACCATTTAGCAGTGGGACTCATCTTATCTTCAGGGTAATGAGCCCCTAAGACAAAATTCAAGCCCATCTGAATGAACAAATTAGACAAAAGGCAGAGAAGTCATCTTGAAGGCAGCAGCAACACAGTCCACTTGGGACAAGCAATGCAGAAGAAACAGAAGCTGCCTTTGTGCAAAAGCAATGCATCTCAGGAGATGAGAAAGTTGCCAACATGGTTACTACAAGAAAGCCAGTCTCGTCCAAAACGGCACAGTCGAGTCAGTCGTTTCTTCCCTCCCACGTCCCCAGAGGGTTACCCCACTGCTCCCCCACAGATGCTGCAGAGCTCATCTCCTTTTCAGCACCCTGGGACTCCTGTGAGATAAGCATCTGTAGCTGTCAGTGCACACCTTCACACCCATCACCCACACCAAGACAAATTAATCCAAAGTAATCAGAAAAGAGGTTTGGTTTGCAAGAAGGGAGGAGTGGCTCCCAAGATCTGTTTATCTGAAAGTAAAACCAAACCCAGCTAAAAAAAAACCCGCAATGATATCCAGCTGGAGGGAATGGTGACCATCTTCTGAGGGAATGTCTTTCACAGAGGGGCAAGCATAATATCCTTCTGCTCATCAAAACACACCCTGTGCTCCTCTAAGAGCACTTGCTGCCAAAAATAAAGCCTGATGTCTTCAGAAGACACCCCCAGACCCGTCTGCCTCAAGACAGCACTGACCACAACAGTGGTAAAATGTAGTGGGTTTTTTGTCAGTTGCATGTGGACAACATCCTTGTGATGAAAACGCCAAGTCAACTCTAGTGAGTAAATGCCGGTAGAAAATGAAGATGCCAGAGCTCCCTTCCAAGCTGTCAAACGCATGAGTTATTTGTACAGAAAGAAACACCAACTTCTGCAGTATCTTAAAAATCTGTCCCTAAGCAGGTTTAATGGCTGCACTTGGAAGTCTTATACTGATGGCTCTAGGTGGAAGAACCTGAAGTCCATCCATCAGTGAGTACTGGGACAATCACATTCTGCCATTAAGATTCATTTAAGTTTGTAAACACCTTTTAAACCCCCCAAAATAGACAGCAAAGGCATGTAAAGTTTCAGGTGCCATCCCCTAACATCAATCCAGCTTCACCCTCCATCAGAATACATTAATTATAAAACCTTCAAAGCCAGAAACTAAGGCGAGCAATACAAAAGAGCAGGCATGCCAACCTCTCTCCAGTGTTTACCCAGCAAAAAGGAAAAAGCAGAAACAGCCAATCCTTTTAAGCAGAAGGAAACATCAACATTTACAATCTGAAGCCAGTTGTAAAGCTGGGAGCACCTATGCACCTATCTCCCTTTCCTGGTCAATCTTAATGTTGCACTTCCCCTGCACATTTACACAGTGGCACACCTCTCCAGAAGCCTAGTTACCTTTGCCAGCCTGAACCTTCAAACTCAGGTTAACCAGGAGAAAAATGGCTTAATATCTGCTATGGGTCACCTGGCATCATGTCCCTCCATCTTGGAGAGACCATGGATGGAGATGACCAGGGGAGAGGAGCAGAGCTGGCTGGGGTCTCAGGGGGAAGGAGCAGCTCCAGCTCCACCAGTGGCAAAGGGGCACCTCACGCTCCATCACTCCATCACCCCCATCCTTCAGATGCAGCAAATTTTTGTTGCACACCAATGCTACTCTTTGCAAAGGCAACTTTGTGAATAAGACCAGGGAACTTAGCAGGCTTAGCAGCAACAACTCTTCCTGTGAAGCTTTTTTTTCCCTGTTTGAACCTGGATTATGGCTCTTATCCTGCTCAAAGACACGTGGGACAGCGTAACTGAGAGGGGAGGGCACTTAGGCACGGGAGTGGGAAGGAGCAGCTGGAGAGCACAGGGAAGAACCACTTAATCCAAAATTGCTAATGAAGCCTCTGTGCTTTCAAACTCGGACAGTACCGACCCTCAGCACCTCTTTGGGGAGAGCACAGGAAAATGCTTAACACTCCCAGAGACCCACACTGGAGTCAAACTTTCTGGCATTACATTGAAAATAATTCCCGTTTGTTGCTTCTCCAGGTTTATCACTGTCCCATGGTGGGGGAAGGGAAGAACAAACGCTAAGAAACACAGTCAACTACTAATGCAGATGGGACAGAAGAAAACATTTTTCTGCCCTACAAGAAGAGAGGAGCTCATTTAGACAAGGACGCAGAACTACCTGCTGGGAAATCATTTTATGAACGCATGCATGCTTAACAAGCCAACCGATCTTCAAGAACCACCATTTTTAACCATACCTCCTACAAATATATTAAGGCTGGTAGCTCTGTGAATATCATTTCCCTTTTCTTGGTCCATTTTTATCACCTGCCTCCTTCTTAAAGGGGGCTGTAGTCAGTGGTGGTTGCCTTTTCGGTGGTGGGAGCTTAAATGTACCGACGGACATTAAGATGTCGATTAAATTACTCCCAAAGAAGCGCTGAGCTTGTGAGACACTAACCCCAACTCAATGGCATCTGCCTGGAGTGGAAGGCCACTGGGAGCCCCAGGCAAGAAGCATGGCCCACAGATGTGCTGACGCCACATTTTATGGAGGGATTATTTTGACCTTTTTTGAAGCTTTATTTACTGCACTATTCGTGCTAGTCCTGAAGTCAGTTCAACGGGGGTTTTTTTTGCAACTAGACACCGCAAAAACATGGTGGAAGCTACCCCCCAACAAGCTATAAACTGTCCTAATCCTGCAGACATGACTCAGAGGAAGAGTGCTGCTGAGGGCAGCCAGTACAGGATCTGCTGAAGCCAAGGCCAGCACAACCCAGTTAGTAACACAGAGACCGGGAGGAGGCCAGTCAATAACATCGCTCCTGCTACTTCAAGTTCACTTGAGAATGAGCCTTCTACAAGGAAATCACACTAGCAGCCTGGGGTGAAGCATGCAAGCCAGCTTCCCAAGACAGACTCGGCTGAAGGAAGTCATAACGGCATAAGAGAGAGAAACACGGGTACAGCAGCATCTCTTGGAATAGTCACACAGAGGTCACTGAGCAGGTAGCTGTCACCACAGCATTCTGAAGGTGCAATAAACCATACTGAATTTCAGCTCTATACTTCTTTGCAGGATGTATTTTTCTGAGATTTTTTATGCAAGACTCTTCAGAAGGAAACTCACAGCACTCATTTAATTTCAAAGAGATATTAGAAAAATATCAGTTACTTTCAAGAGCTACTCATCCTTAAAGAGACATTAGAAAATACGTAAGTGCTGTACACATATTTAACATGTTTTATATTTTACCTATATATATTTATAAATAACATGTTTATATTTTACATATAAATATATATACATTTTTTCACCCCACGATGTTCAATGAAGAGCTTGTAGTCCTTCCTACTCTCTGCTGAAACATTCTAGCAAGTCTGACTTTTTTTTTTCCCTGACAGAGGTAACACTCTTGCCATACAGAAAGTGTAACCTTTGAGAATGAAGAGCTCTTCACTAGAATTACAGCAGCCATAGACAGAAAGTGAAAGCAACGGCACGGCAGGCATTAAATCCGAGCAGTACATGATGTTCTCTTCCCTTCGGTTTCACTCCTTCTGATAGCATCTGGCTAACTGAAAAGGCACAAAGGTTATCCCCAAAACACAAGCTACTCTATGTCTATGGATATTTTTAAAAAAATATATTTATATGGAAGTAAAAAAAAAAATCTGAAAAAGCAATTCTTCTTTCCCTATCACAAAGTACCCAGTTAAAAAATTTGCCAGTATATGAAAATATTATTAATAGTGGTGAAAAGGTTTGGTGGGATAAGATAATTGGAGGTGCATTTGTGAAGTAGGTCACAGCCTTTCCCCAGAGCTGTGAAAAAACATCTGTTCCCCAGAGGACACGTGCAGAATATTGCACAGTATCTATTTCTCTTTTCTCTCTAAATACAGAACTGACTATTTTTTTTCCAAGTTATCTTGTAGTTGTGCTTTACTGATAAACTTTTAAAGTACTCCCTTTGTTTGCTAATGCTGCTGCAGTTCAGAAAAGCATCAGTCACCCTGTGTGACCAGACAGATATGCTGAAATGAGACCATAGGCTAATTTTAGGATTCAGAGAACTGGGCTCTGTATTTGTCCCTGTGCCAGGACTGTTCCAGGATACAAGGAAACATGATCTTATTTTAAGGAACAGTACTTGGAGCAAAATTCTGTTCCTTGGTGACAGCTCAAACTCTGCTTTCATACAGGATTGTGCACATAGGACCACCTTTTTCAACTGTTCCACTGTGGATGCCCCTTTCAAAGGTAAATATGCATTCAACCACACTGAGCAAAGCCCTGCTTGGAAGTCAAACTTGTCAGAAGGATAGAGACTTTTCCTGGGTAAGAAAACCTGCTCAGAAATACTTCAGAAATACGAGATTGACACTGAAACACAGACAACTCAACTGCACTTTACTCAGCTGCTCCAGTTTTGGACACCTGAATTCCCGTGCCTGCAGCCCACAGGTAGACAAGACCTCTGCCCGGTACATTTCCCATGTGCCATGAGGAGAAGCAGAATCTCACCACTGATGCTGCAGAAGCAGAATTAACATGCCTTCTTTCTGACAACCCACAATTATGCAAATATACCCTTTTTTTCTGAACCAACCGCAAAACATGTAATTAAATAGGATTAGTAAACAAGGAAAACAAAGAAAAGTGGGCATTGCCATTCTCAGAGGTGCAAGGGTTAAGGGTTCAAAATAAAATCCTGAAGCTCTCCTCACTGAAAACAGATATGAAGCAAAAAAACACATAAAACACTTCCTGGATTCATGGATAGTTAGATAGCAAAACCTATCCTATTTAATTGCCTCTTTTGTTCCCTAAGAATACTCTGTCAGTGACACCTTGTTGAACAAGGACAGATCAGGTCTGTCAATCACAACTCTCCTGGAAGATTTCCTTATCACTAAGCACCTCTTGCCTTGCACTCCCTTAAAGCATACCCAGTGGCCACTGCTCCACAGACCAGCTCCAGTGTTGGCTGTAATGTTTGATCCACGCTGTACCAATGGCAGTATTTTTCCTGCTCTTTCCTAACACTTTGGTGGCAAAGACATCATGGGCATGCTATATCCTTCCTGTCCATCACCAAGAAAAATAATTTACCGTGGCCAGGAAAGGTGGTATCTTATTTGTTCAGGTGCCTGCAGGAAGAGGAAACTCCACCAAGACAGGCCAGCAAGTCAAGAATTTGTGAGCAGGCAGGGTGGGAAGGTGCAGGTCCCAGGCAGGCTGATGTAAGGCACGGCGTGGCCATTAGGATATACCTGTACAGGCAACCAACAAGCTTCCCTAGGTTCACAAATCGAACATGGCAAGGCTGCAACAGGACCATGGCTGGTGAAGGGCAAGCTCTGTGGAGTGGTGAAACACCTGGGAACCCAGGCTGCTGCATGATGGATTGAAGGTAGCGACAGCTACCCAGCTTCCCCAGCCCCTGCTTTGCAGGGACCAGGTTGTGTCCACCTTGGACTGTAGGGAGATGCAAGGCAGGGAGATGGAGGAGGAGGGAAGCATTCTGCATGCCCTCCTTTCATGGTGCTGCACCCAAGAAAGATAAACAAAGGCAGAAGGAAGAAAAGAGATGAAGGAGGAGGGAAGCATTCAGCATGCCCTCCTCTCATGGTGCTGCACCCAAGAAAGATAAACAAAGGCAGAAGGAAGAAAAGCCTTGGAGTCCTCAAGGGACAGTGGTGGGAAAGCATCAACCAACCCAATATTCCCTTCAAAAAGAAAAGAAAAAAACCCCTCAAACAAAACAAAGGCAGCAACTACCTCAAACGTGTATTGAAACGTCATTACAGACTGCATGATAAACATGCTCAGGAAAACGTACAATGGGAACTCTTACCGTATGTAGAGTGTGTTTCATCAGCTCTATAGCATTTCTGTTCCACCCAAAGGGTGTTAACGTGCCCTGGCTGGGATTCAGACATTACACATCAAAACAGACTCTTTCCTTTGGTTTCCATGCAAAGCTTATTCTTCCTCAGCAGACACCAGTTGTTATTTTTCAGTGATCTCAAGCATTATTAAAGGTAGCCCTCGGATCTGAAGAATAGAAATGCACTGAAGAAAAGCCATCTTATTTTAATACAACAGAACCAGGAGGCTGTTTGTTTTGCTTTTGGACTTAGCCATAATGAAACAATCTTTCAATCTCTCAAGATTACAATAAAATTTCCCTTGTACTGGTTCCTATGTTGGACACCTGAGCAATACAATGTCTAGCTGTGCCCATTTCACTGCTCTGGCATTGTGGTGACTTGTATCAGCCGGGAACTTGGTCCCATCTTCTAACAAATACATTGTTAAAGGTCATCCCCGCAAGCATCCTTGCCGGAATGATAATCTGCACACACATCGATGCCTGCAAGTCTGGTGACAATACAAAATGTTTGCTTTACTTTCAGCTTTAAAGGAGTACTTTGTTTCCTAGGGGTTTCTTTCATTTTCCTAAGTCTTGCCTGGAGTGAAGATGGAGATGCTAGATTCTGGTGGCACTGGGATGACATGTCTGCGAAAATGATAGTCAAAAGCATGTGATAATGGAAGACTCTCCCCTGCAACCTCCTCCAGGAATCTCAAAAGCAGTCATAACTTTTACCTCATGTATTGCCTTCTTAAGCTTTGTGTTACATCTGATGATTGACGAAGATTTGTCTTCAGTATCTTGGATGTGTAACTATTTTTCCCTCAAAAGCTGCCTAGAAGAGAGGTGGTGACTTTTCAGTAGTAGAGCTGTACTTCACTCAGACAAGTTTGGGAAGGGCTGGTTTACAGCACAAAAACCACTGGCATGGTTGTCAGGGCTTAATTAATTCCTTGCATTGGGGAGCAGTTTTTCCCCAATAAATCAATTTTATTCCGGAATTAAGTGCTCACACACAAATCCACTCCCAAATACCCACATGTAATAGCTGCTGCTGCTCAGCTCTGTCAGTCGGTACCCACAGAAGCCAAACCCTGTACGTTCTTGAAAGCTGCCAGGAAAACTCAGCATTTGACACCTGATTCATAAAGAATTTTCCAGCCTGGTGAAAACTGGAAGGCTAAAAATGCTAAAACACTTATCAAGAATCACTTTTTCTACCACGCTGATGCAACTCAACCGGATTTTTTAAGTCTCTCCATGGCTCCGTCAGATCAATGCACTCTTACATGCTCTGTGACTAGGTTTACAGGAGACACCCCTAAAACTTTTAACAAGCACCACGTTTCCTACATGTGTCCCTTTGAAAGCAGTGGAAAATCACACATGCAAGTATCTGCAAGATCAGGATCTTAAACTGTAAAAACACTTTTTAAAGCCTGGGCAGACCTCGTCTCCATGTCTGGTCTAGCATTCTTCTGCCTAAGTACAGGGTCGGTGCTTTATAGGGTGCTATATAAAAGAGAAACAGCCATCGTAAAACAGAAGTCCTTAATCTCAATGTTCCCACACTCGTGGCTTGTGAGGCTCAGGCAGGCTTGTAGAGAAGACAATGACATTTTAGAGGCACTCAGAGAGGCAGAAAGATTATTCCAGATAGCTAACACTGAGAAATGCGTTCAGGGAAGAGCTTTCACATTCATCGGCCATGACCTGCACCTGATGTAATCCACCTTGCTCGGACTGGGCCTGTTTCTCACAGCTACCTTTGTTTGTGTAACATACTGTTCTGCAACACACAGCAAAAACTATTTGCACACTACACTAACGTGTGATTTAATATTTGCTTAAAGCTTTCGTTTTATTGTCTGGGCAAGGGCAGTTTCTACCACTGAAGTTAATAACTAACCCACACCTACACTTTTGCTACCCAAACTTCTAATCGCTAGTGCAACACTCAGGACCAAGAGTAAAAGGCACAAACTGCCTCTGATTAACTTCACAGTGAGCACCAAAACCAGCTCTTTCAAGAAAGCAGTTTCTCCTTTACTTCTAAGAGACAGTGTTAAAGAAAAGTATACGCTATTTTGGATCTGTAAAAAACACCCTCCCGCTTACTTAAGACGCTTTCTTTACAGACACACCACAGCAGGCATCGACTTGGGGGTTGGGATCCTCTGAATCATCCACACTGTGAGCTGGAAACATGTCTGTCACATGCACTTATTTACGGTTACAAAAATAGCACCATGAAAGAAGCAGATGTGTTGAGCACAAAAAATAAATTTAATTAGTTATTACAAAGATATTGCTTGACACTGGAGAATTTAAGAGTGAGATGGCTTTCTTTTGTACATACACTTGAAAGGCTTGCACTAAAAGAGTCCTAAGTATTAAATGCTTAATACTGACGCTTGTTGAAATGTATGATGTAATTCTCCTTATTATAAAATGCTACTCTTTCCACTGTCACAGGACATATAGGAACTTCTTAATTTGTTTTCATGTTGAGATATGAAGAGTTAATAGGATCAGTTACAAAATGTGCTCTTAATTTAAGGTTTTTGTGCTGACCACCGACCAACAGCAATGAGACAGCCTCAACTTCTGATCTGCAGCAGCTATTTCTATCTTGGAAGTTTCCTAAAATACCACCGAGCTAGAATGAGACCACTGAACCCATCTTTATTTCTCACCTAAGCCAGATAAATATTATTAAACTAAACAAAGCTCATCTTCCATCAGCTTCCCTCATCAATCTCAAACCTCCAGAACAGTTTCAGCATCCAAAGAATTTAGTTTTTCTATGCTCAAATGTAGTGTGTGCAAACGTGTGAGTATTAGACCTCTGGAATTAGTCTTTCATGCCACTCCAGTACAGCCACAGCAGAGCAGCAATTGTCTAGGCTTTTCCTCAACACCCAACCTTTTTGTTGACATAGCCCAGGAGCATGTGTCTCTACATATGAGAAGGTTATTAATTTGAGATTTCACAGCCACTCAGTGTTTGGCCATCTTTTAACAAATTCACTGGCTAGTTCTCAAGGTCAAAAAGGACCTTCTAGCTATTGACTGATCTGTAGAAATGGAGTGAAACCATTCACAGTCATTTCAAGCCACCAGCAAAGCTGATATCAGATAACATCTTTTGGTTACTGTTGATCTGACCCAGATCTAAGTGGAGGTTCCCAAAAGCGGGGAGCAAAAAACAGTCCATCACATATTTTATACTGATCATATAAACAACTCGAATCTCAACACGCATAAAATACAAGCGCACCTACCAGCTGAGTGACTCCCTTTCATCATACTGGATGTCATCACATCCACTGTACTTTCTGTATGTGTTAACCACAGCATTTCAAAACATTACTTCCGTGACCGAAGAAGACATCACTTCCCGTATTGCAGTGCTATCGCCCAGACCACTGAGTGCAAAAAGTGGTACCCAGATAAACCAGGGAGAGCAGCTCCTCCTCCCTGCTGTGTGGTCTGCTAAAAAAGTGCTGTCATGCAGAAGTCAAATTTACCAAAAGATAAAACAAATAATAAAGCCGAAATAATTTTTCAAGTTCAGCTCTCATGCTTCTTTGCTCTGTGTTTATTCTTTCATTTTTGCCAACTGGGAAATGAAAACCAATGGAATCAGTTTCACTTTTGTTTATATTTGGTTTCAATTTTATCCTCAAGTTTTGCTTTCATCTTTTTTCACGTAACACTGTTGGGATTTCAGATCCTGCAGGGAAGCTTTCAGTAATTTAAAAACATTAGTCTCTAGGATTCATCTCCCACTTGCACATAAGGCACATTTACATGAGTCAATAAAACACCTTAAAAATGCAGCCAGTGCACCAAATGCACAAAAGGCCATATCATGCACCAAATGTATGTTTTATATATATGCATGAAATGCACATGAAGACCTAAACTTTTGCTACCTTAATTTATTACAGAATTAAGGCACTTTCTCACTTAGATTAAGCTGTAAGAGGTTTGCCAGTAATGCTGTCAAGCAATGTCCACTATCGACAGAAATATTACAGCACAGACTTGCCTTCTGTGCACTCAAGCCCTTTAAGTCATATATATCCCTGCATACACATCAAAAAGCAGAACTTAACCAAACCCCAGACTTTTAAAAACAAAACCTGTAAGCAATCCTTCCTGCTTTTGTGCTATATCAATGTTAAGCATGTATATCTTTTAAAAGTACTTAAAATAATTTTACAGCAAAAGGGAAATCCACTGTCACATGCAGTTCCAACTAAAGGGCAAATTTCAATACTTTTGCTTTTGCTGCACCTCGACTCCATTCTGAACACCAGACATGCTGGAGCTATAAACCACGCCTGTAAAGGTTAGCTGAAAAACTATCAAACTGTAGCCTGCTCTACTCTTTAAGTGCCAAGAATAGGAAAATTCTTACTTCCAAGCTCATCTTGAAGGCTAACAGCCTATATAGCAACAACTGAATGTTAAAATAATTTAAAGTGAGAATTTAGTTCTGCACCTTGGATGAAACAACATGCCACACGCAGGCGAATTTGCTCCTGGCTGCCTGTGTCCAAGCTGCAACAAGATAAAAGGTCTGCCTTGTACTAAAGACTGCTGTACATTTGTGGCAACCTGCCCCCAAGCAAACAAAGGGGTGAGAAGAGTTCCAAGACACACAAAGCTGGGCTTGCAGTATATTACGCATTAAGAAACCAAACACTACTTTATTGCTTACCACTTCTTTCTTTTCTCCCTAGCTCATTCAAAACAAACATAATTTTTCATCAATTTCCAAGAAATTGAAAACACATCCCACACTAACGGGAAGAGCAAGTTTTAAAACTGTTTTACACTCTATCAATAAGAAATGTGTGCTGTACAATATATTACTTTTGCTTTATACAAAACATTTAATTTTATATTTGATATACATGTAGATATGTACATGTGCATATATATATGCAGACATTAAATCCTTAACTGTTACCATGCATTCCCTTCCACTAACTGTTAATAACTGTTAATTGCCAGCTCCAGTTTTTCTTACTATTTCAATTTATTGGAATCTTAACACAAGAGGTCACACACAGTCAACACAAGGAAGAACCTTCATGCAGTTCCAACAAAACCCCTGAAAAAAACCAAGGTGAAATGATCTAATTACACTGAATGATTTTTTTCCATAATGTTATTTATACGTGAGGAATATGCAGCTTAATAAATCTGTTCCTCTCACTCACTGTACCCAGAATCTTTTTGGCTTGCTTATTTGTTGTTTTGCTTTTGCACTTGTGATCTCAAAGGACAAACCAGAAAATGTTTTACACATGTTTTATAGTACCATAAGCTACAATAAAACTTCTGTAAACACTACCTTATGGTTTCTGCCCTCAATATCACAATCATTGTAGGCCTTTGAAGAATCAAGTTTCAAAAGGGCAATCTTTACAAAGGAGTCACAGAGATAAGTAAGAGCAACACGTGATTAGTTTTACTTCTTTATGTACAAAAGGACCATCACTTTCAATATAAGATCCACAAAATACAAGCTGAGGTTCTAATCCTGCAGGCATCAGGGGAATGTTGCTAGGGCACTGCTCCTATTCCACATTAAATGTATACAGGGTGCACTTAACCCGGCTGCAACTTGTGTCAGGTTAACAAGTCCAGAGGCAACAAGCACAGTTAAACAGGGTCATCACAGAAACACTTTTTGCTGGAAGTTTTGTTAAGATTTTATGCCACGAGATTCACATAACAAAGGGCAATACACAGTCTTGCTTCTCTACGTTGGACCGTAGCTTATGCTTTCCAGCAGAGGTTTCTATTTGCAGTTTTCAGCAACAATCCTCGATCAGCATCTGCAGTAATTCTTTGTAGGCAGTCAGTGTCCAAAGTTTGATACTGAACTGTTCTGACTGCAAAGCTGCACAGCAAGTTTCTCTCCCACAGGCCGCCTAATCACTCAGGAACCCAGGTAAACTCCTGACATGCAGTGGCCATAAGCAACACAAATACATGCTGCAGGACAAACAACCCCTGTTGTTCTGAAGCTGCCTCCCAACTGTTTTGTTTGGGCCCTCTTTATCTTATCTGTGCTATGACCTATTCATTTTCCTCATGACACTAATGATTTTAAGGAACATCTCCACATCCTCTTCAGCCACTTCTCTTCCCCGCTACTTCTTGTTCACAAAAGCTCTTTCATACCCTTGATCATCTTTGATGCCCTTCTCTGTAGCTTTCACTACATCCTTTTTGAGATGGAGGAACAAAAATTGTTCACACTATTCAGGAGAGGGGAGCAGCATGGATTTATAGTGGCACAGAGGCGTTCTCTATTTTTTTTACTCCTTCCCAATAATTCCTAATCTGCCCTCTCCTTTCTTAGCCATTTCATAGGATTACCTGTGTTGTATGGTCTTTTCCTGAGTAAAAAGTCAGTTCAAATGTCATCCTTTTGTACAGAAAGTTAAGACTGAATTCCCTTCCACGTGCATCGTGCTTACATTGGTCTGTACTGAATTTCATTTGCAAATTTACATCTGGACTTTCAATATGAGATCCTCCTGCAGTCTTTGCAGTTCAGCCTTAGGGATTTTCATGCTCCGGATGAGTTAATACAACCAGCAAACTTGTCACACCACCACCTATCCCTTCCTCCATCCGCTGAACCACACAGACCCTGGGCAGACTCTGGGTGGGAACAACTGGAAACCTCCCTTCATTGAATAAACTGACAATGACCAGAAAACCGGGAGCAATCTGATTCTGCTTTGGAACTGGCCCTGCTTTAAGAAGGACTGTTTCAACCAGACCTCAACAACAGCTCAGCAACACCTTGAGAGAACTCCAGAAGACTCATGACACACAACTCCTCAACAGAAGCCAGGCCTTGTCTTTGTCAATGTCTCACATTTATACTCCTGTTCACTAATCCCTTTCACTAATCCCTGGCAAACAAACAAGCAAACAAGAATGACCACCCTGGAGTTCTTAGTCTCTCCAGAAACCTTGAAATACTGACAGCTCATCTGTCACCTTCTATTCCTGGAGCACCAAGGCAGCCCTAAGCAACAAGTTATACACAACAGGAGATGTATAAGCAATTTCATATTTTAAGTTCCTTCAAAACTCTTCAAAACAAGTATCACCTCCTGCCATCTACACCATCCTCCTCAACAGTTTGTTCTGATACTCTCTCTTACAGACACTTCCATTTGGAATAAAACCTGCAACATGTTCGCTCCTTTTAAAAATAAAAAGCCTCCTGCAAGGGGATCTCCTTAAACTCTTCCTCAGTGAAGCAAGCCTCAAAGAATCTGTTTCACTCTTCTGCTATGATTTAATCTTCCCTGGGCACTCCTTCTACCTATGGATCACTTATCAACAGGCTTCCCGCTTTTGATGCATTTCAAAGAGGATTTACTAATTGTTTTCACGCCTTTAGCAATTTGTGCCATGACTCTTTTCGGCCTTGTTGTGCTTAACAAAGATTTTATGTTGTTTTCCACCTTTACAATTTGGAGACAAAGCTTCAACTTTTAATAGATGTTCTTTTACTCCTTCATTTTTCTTGTCAGCCTGCTCAGCTATTTGGTTTTTCTGACAGATGCCATGCAATTGCTCTGAGCCTTTATACAGTGTCTTTGAAGAATTACATGCCACCTGCAAGTATTTTACCCTTTTCACTGCCTCTCACGATTTTATTCATTTTTTCCCTTGCTTTATGAAGATTTACTTTGGAAAATTAAAACACTGCCACAACAACACTTGGCTTTACTGCTCCTGAAGCAACACTGAGTCTAAGTACATTATGAGCACTGTCATGTTGTAGCTGGCTGGCATTTTAAACGTAAAATTCTGACCTTAATTCTTGCTGACCAGAACCCTGTCCAGAGTTGCTACCTACAAAGGTACACCTAGGAAGTAGGGGGGTTTTGACATGTAAAAAGCTAGTACCTGAGCAAATTTCATGTTGGAGCATGACATAATCTACACGGGAGCAACCGAGGCCTCCTATTACCGTCGTATTTCCTACTTTTGTAGGTTCTTTACTCTCCCTTAATATATGACAGCTGTTGTCAACATCTTGGTTGGGCAGACAGTCATATAGCCCTCACCTCTACTCTTCCTATACAGGCCTAGAACATCAATTCATGAGATCCCGTGTTACTTCCCAAACCAGTTACTTCCTCTTTAACAAGAAGTATCCTCTTTCATGCATGTGCAAGCCGCTCTGTTCTCTCTATGCCATCTGCAGTCTGTCTCTACAGTATCTGAGCTTCCACAAAGTTTCTGGTACTCCAAGTATTACATCATGGAGATGTTTTAATATCAGTTTTAATACCATGGGGATGATGCTCCTCTTCAAGAGAGGATGTGTCACAGTACACTTTACATTCTTCACCTGTCAGCTTTTCCCCACCCTTTGGTTTCTAAACTTGTTTTTATATGTATGTATGTATACGGTGTATATATAAATAAACACATGTTTTATTTTAAGGCATACATAGCCTGGCTCCAAATTTGTTTACATAAAGCCCATTCTTCTAATGCAGACTCTTTCTATTACAAAAATATTTCCATTTCCTCTTGAATCTTAGCTCCTTTTTTCTGCATCGTTTTCTCAACTGTGCCTTAAGACTCTGCCTCTCTCTAACTCCACCCAGTCTCATATGTTAAAGACCTCCACGCAATAGAGACTGGGGTCTGTAACTCCCCTTCCCAACAGCCTTTATGCTACCTCTTATACCTCTAAGCTACCCCTTTCCACACAACGTGGCCTATGATGAACAGCTCTTCTTGAGAGACTGGGTTTGACATCTTCTGAAATCTGTCACTTTTGTAGTCAGCAAGTAACAGGGTGGTGGTACCACAAAGACGCATGTCAAATGGAATGGCTGACCGCTCTGGCTGACCACTCCAACTACTTCTGCCGACCAGGTGGGACCCCCAGCCCCAGAGGGATAACACCAGGCTCAGCAGACTCACACCTCGCTGCGCCTGCACCTAGCTGAAGAACTGCAGTGTGGCACATGACCATGATAAAGCGATACCGTGTCAAAGGAGTCAGTGCTCTCAGACCTGCCACCACCATTTAGCACACAAGGGCACGTGAAGTAATTCCCCTGTGGGACGTTACCAACGGGCAAGAGGAGGACACTGATGTCTCTGAAGGGGCTAGCGGCACGGAAAAATTGCGATTCAGATGGAAACCATCTGCCTCAGATCAATTCTGCTACTTTTATGATTACATCACTGTTTCCGTATTAGGGCGAATTTAAATGTTGCTGCTCCACTCAACTCTCTTTTTATGGTACTAACATGGGCATTCTGCAAAGGTTATTATATGCAAAGCCATTCAGACTTAAATAAAATAGCTATAAACTTAAACACGTCGTATTTCATCTCCAGAAACCGAGGCTGTAGTTTACAACTGTTCCTACGTTCAAGTGACTGCTGTCTGCAAGATCTTAGCACGGTAAGCTGGGCTATAAATTACAACCCTACACTAACTGGGAGCAAAGTTCCACACTCTGAAATTCCTTTATCAGAGCTCTGTGTCTAAACAAGTAAGCCTCAAACACTCTGCTGTTTAGGGGCTCACGCTAATTAAAGTGGGAATTAAAGACCCAATTATCTCTGGGAACCTGGGCTGAGGGATCCAACTCTTCAAGCACTTCCAACTTTGACCCCAGACGTTGCGAGACGCTTGGAATTTGACCCGCTGCGAGACACGCAAACAAACCCACCCCCCCCCGTTCATAAATTTCCTGCGGTGGAACACGTCCAGGCCTTGGCCCTCCGCTTGCTGGCGTGGAGGAGGACAGCACTCTGCCAACCGCCACGACACGGCAGCGCTGCCTCTACCCACACGAAAAGAGGCTATTCCTGCAACAAACAGAACGGAGCGGTTCAGGGCTGTTGCGCGTTCACATGACGCACTTGCTAACGCTGGATTCACTGCGATCATACAGCGGGGCGGGGAAGGCGGAAAACGCGCAGAAACGCCTGCTTTCTGGAGCTGTGTTTACTTTAAGCTCTCGGCCCAGAGGCGGGAAGCGCCTGCTCGCACGGCAGCGAGGCAGCACCACCGCCCAGCAGCGGCCTGCCCGGCGCAGCGCCTTCGAACACCACTTCCTCCTTCCGCCGGGCCCGCCTGCGGCGGCCTCGCTGCCCCTCAGCCCCCGCTCCATCTTTGTCGCGCCGAGCCGCGGCCGCTGCCGTTCCCCTCGCAAGGACGACGCACC
>VZZY01012707.1:88761-124141 GCA_013400335.1 Eurystomus gularis
ACGGCGCGGCACGGCGAGGCGCAGAGCTCCCCCACAACACCGGCCCCGGCGGCCACCCCCTTTCCCCCCCGAACCCCCCGCATCCCGGGGAGCCGCGGCTCCCGTGCAGGATTTTGGTGCTAAGGGTTCTCTCGGGTGCTGCTGTAGGGCCATGGGCTCCTGCAGCATCTTTCGGCGTTTTTAAGTCAAGGTCTGGCTTGCTTGTGGAAATCGCGCGTTTTATCCACGGCTTGGCTTGTAACGGAGATCACTCCCACGCTCAGCCCTAAATAAGGCGAGGGGGGAGGCCGCCCCACCGGGAGCTGCAGCCGCCAGCCCCGGTTCTGGGCAGCAAGGGGTGAGGGGACGCTGGCCTGGGATGCGCAAGCCCCTGTGCTCTGCTCGCCCCGGAGACTTTGGCGGAAATCGCTGCAGCTCAGCTCCACCAGCACCGACTGCATCGCTCCCCCCCTGCTTCTCTTCCTCCTCTGCTGAGGTGGGAGTCCTAGTCTCGGTCTGGTACACACGCGTGCCTTAAAAAAGGACTATGGCACAGTCCTACAACGAGGACAATTTCAGACCTGGTCCCTTCAACCCAGAGTCTCAAGCAGCTGGGTTACTTCGAGAAAGTGCTCTTGGATTTAAACAGATTTTTTAAGCTCCCATTGGTCGTGGAGTCTATGTAGAGACCAAGGGTATTCTGCAGAATTTAGATGATCCCAATGCAAGCTACAACATATAGAACTGACTGAGGAGAGGCTGCGATACGTCATTCACAGCCTTACCCTTAGACGATGAAGGCAAGGCCCCAGGCACAGGGGGAGATATGAAACATAGTCATTACAAAAGGCTGTATATGGAGAGAGGGAAAGGGAGAAAGAGAGAGAGGAGCACACGTCTCTTTTCACATGCCTGTGTATCTATACGTATGCTATATGTCCGTACATACATTCAGGTAAGCAAGTGGTATAGCTATGGGCACAGATACATGATGCACAGCCATCAGTGGTGGGAAGAATGCCAGGACGTGAGGGGTTGTGCACAAAGTGGCACAGGTTGATGGTTAAGGAACATTCTACTCTCCAGCAGGATGGAAAATGGAGAGGGAAGTGTTCCCCGGGTGCTGGGTGCTGTGAAGACCCTCTGCAGTGGCAGCTCTGGACATGCAGAGGACACCAAGCTAGCAACAAGGTGGGGAGTTCACCCCTGTGGGTGACGAGTCCTCCTGTTTTGGAAAATGCTCTCCTTGCACTGAGGAGAACATAATCACAGAATAATATAGGTTGGAAGGGGCCCATGGATGTCAGGAGTCCACTGCATCCCAAAAAGTGCTTGGACCTAGCAGGTTGCTGTGGTCCACATGTGCACCAATGAAGCAGGAAAGGGCAAGGGAGGGGTTTTGGAAGCAAGGGGTAGGGTGCCAAGCGGGACAGTGAAATCAGGCATCTACTCCAAAACTTCTCCAGAAACACTCACAGCCGGATGGAGAGGTCCACACCAATGAGGAAGGACACAGGTCCCCAGAGCAGCTGCAAAGGAACGGTCATATTCACATGGCAGATATTTCCAGAAGAGAAGACACCACGGGGACTGATTTCCATGAAGCCACACTGGAAGGAGGAGGAGGGACCTGAGACACCTGGCTTTGGATTGGCATGTTGACTGAACAGGTATGCAGGGAGAGGAGATAATTAGCAGGACATGGTAGTGGCAGGACACAGATTGTGTAGGAGGGTCAGACAAGGCTGTGGCTGGGTGGAAAGGGGCTATGCACTCCATGCCAAAAAGAAGGAGTCAAATCAGCTAACTCCAGGAACTAAAGCCAAATTTTTATAGACTTAAGTTCTATCTAGGAGAACAGTAGTATTGAGATGGTGTTAATGACTCTCTGACCAGGATGGAGGTGGTTACTATGCCAGGTGTGATTACAAAGCAGTAAAGTGATTGAAAGCAAGACATTTCTAGCCAACTCGGTCCCACTCAGAAATAAGATCTTGCAGTCATAGTAACTCCATGAAAGGATTGGTTTGGCACTTGGAAACTGTCACAAAGCTGGCAGGATGTGCCAGGACGGAGTGCAGTGGAGAGTGCAGGGAGGGCTGAGTGCAGCCTCTGGCTGCTCTGGCCCATGTGTAACAGAAATGGCAAAGATTCAGAGAAGAGCAACAAAGATAACTAAAAATATGGACCAACCTTGATATTAGAGTGATTCAAGGATTTGAGTGACCAGGATTATTTAGGATAGAGAAGTGGTAGCCAACAGAAAATGGTCAGTTGAGAGAGAGCACACAATCATGAGAAGAGTAGGGATGGATTATTTGCTTTCTTTTCTAATATGAGTACTAGAGAGCATCAAGTGAAACTAGCTGGTAGCAGATTTAAAGCAAATAGGAGGAGGCGGATCTTCACACGGCAGGTAACTCAGGAGTGGGAAGTCCTGCTTTGAGGTGCCAAAAGTTCACAAGGAATCAAAAAAAACCACCCATACCCATTCATGGAAGGAAAAAACTCCATGAGGCTGCCTCTAGCAGCCCCCTAAGCCATGGAGGATGGCCTCCTCCTAAGCCTTGAAAGAGGCCTGACTGCGAATGTCTACAAATGGCTCAGGCCAGTGGAGGTGCCCGGTGCTGCACCACCACGTCCTTCCAAGTAAAGGGAAGAGCAGCTGGACACTGGCTTTCGCAGTGCTCGGTGGCAGTTGTCGTTTCTAGGACGTGCTTTGAATTTGTTTACAGAATGAGCCAGCTGTGAAAAAGACTGCAGTTTATGTATCAGCAGATATTGAGGGGAAAAAATGCTTACCATTGTTTTAATAATTTAATACCACACTCAGAGGACTGTTTATTCACAAAGTGGCAATGCCATGAATGACATTAATTGGTTTTGGTCAAATAAAGCACAGTTTACTTCCTTAAGCAACACTAGCCAAACCACTGAGCAGAATTTGCAGCTCACTCTTCCCACTTCTTCCTGGAGCCTTCAGCTGATCTCAGTGGAGCATGTTCGAGGATCTCCATGGGGCACATTCAAAGTGTTAACACATTTCCCTCCACTTCTTCTGGCATCACAAGTTCACAGGATATACCGGAAGTTAAGTCTTCTGTTGTGATTCTTTTTTTGATGTTGAAAGGTAATGCGACTGGGCAGCTTTTGTTCTTAACTTTAAAAGGTGACTCATTCCCTCCAGAAAGTTTTACCTTTCATGACTTTGCTGTTTCAGTAAGACCTGGCAGCTTTAAAATCAGAAAATGTAACTTAGAAACATCAAATATCCACAGCTTTTTTTCTGCAGAATTGCCAAAGTTTGCAACTTACTCTTTTCATCTTCCTTAGGGATCCAGCTGCTGGAATTGGTTGTTTCCATTATCATCCCACCTCTCCTTCGCAAAAGATTCACTATTCTGGCCTGGCCTTCATTTCTGTGAGAAAAAAAATTGAAAAAGGGAATCGTTTAAGTTCCAGAAGGTAAATAAGCCATCCAGCTTATTTTTAAAGTTTAATAATATTTTTGAAAAATTTAATAATATTTATGAAATTTTATCTTTTCATTGTTGCTGTTGTGGGGCTTCACACTACCTTTAAGTGGAGCTAACTATACCATCATCGTGATTCTTAAAACCAGTCACAAACATTATGACTTTTTATCTGTAGAATTGGAGTAGTTTAATTTTCTCATGGAGTTGGGTCCCAAGCTTATGTGCTCATCCACAGCTGACCTGTTTATTTCTTCTGGTACATTAAAGTAGGAAAGCTCTCCAGCAGAACCACGTTGGTAATTTGCATTACAGGCCAGTGCTTATCAAGAAAATAAAGCAGTTGCAAATGCCCTACAATTCTTACTTTAATACTATTACCCTGAGTGCATATACCCATTTATCATCATGATGCACAGTGAAACTTATTTTCAATTTTAATTTGTCCTGTGAAAAAACATTCTGATGCTAATCTGTAGTACTGATATTTTTAGATACTACATAGTAATGGCACCTTTCTTATTAAAAAAAAAAAAAACCCAACAAAAAACCCCACAAGATTTCTGATTATAGTTAAGCATTTAAAGTATTTGCATATTACTATAACACAAATAATCACCTCAAATATAATGAAAAAAATGTTGGCTAACACTTCAACAACTTGTAACTGATTTCTCCTCCGAAATGAGCTTTATTCATTGGAGGATTTTTTTTTTTCATTTACTTTGTGTTTATACATTGTAAATAAAAGGACTGTCTGGTCTTTGGTGTTTCTGCAGTGTTCTAGAAGTATTTATGCTCATGTTAAAATTCATAGAAACTAAAGCTTGTTGTTCCTTTGTTACCTTTGCTGTGACCCCAGCCTTGGCAGGGGGAGGGGGCCGGGCAGAGCAGTGGCCATCAGGAAGCCTCTGCAAACTGTCCCATGTGGAGCCCTGGCGATACAGCTGGGTCTCTTCTTCCTTAACCAAGGTCTGAGGGGTAAAAACTAACTCACTTGAATCCCAGTTGAGCAAGTATGCCTTTAAATGCAAGGACATAAGCAATTCCTCTCGAGTTCAGAGGGTCTTCATGTGCCTAAAGTTCCATGGGCACACAGCAGTGTGGATGGGGAGAGCCTCACAGTTCACCCTCTCTGCCTTCGTTTTGCCCAGGTTCCTTAGCTCACGCTTTTTTTTGGCCTTTCTCTTTTTCTTTCCCATTCTAACAGCTGCAGGGTGGTGCATAGCTTGCTCAGGCTGCTTCCATGGGATGTGGACCCCTGCCTGTTCCTGGTGGGGCTTGGCCATGTCATCCCAGGGGACAGAAGCATGGCCACAGTAGGGACCCATTGACAGCAGCCATAGAGTATGCCAGCAGCACCACCCCAACACTATTTAGGGCATGAAGAGGGAATTTCCTTGATGCATTTCAGAGCAAATCCATCCATGGGATAATTTCTTTGTCTTCGGTTGGGTTACACCAGCAGGGAGACCTGCCCCTGACAGGCTTAACAGAGTGTCTAAATTAGCGCGTACTTCTTAGCTCTCATATTCCAGCTGTGCTGATCTTCTGATTGCTAAGAATTTAGATGGTGGGAGTGTTGTTCTCTTTTTATTGGTAATAATTAAAGTAATAATTACAGGAAACTGCTCCAGGATGGAAAAAATCTATTTGCTCAGACCAGATCTCTCAATAGTAACTTTTCTAGCTGGCAAAACAAAACATTTTTCCGTTGCACCTCAAAGATTCTTACACTTCCAGTAAAGGCAAGTGTCCTCATTAAGGTGCTGCTTTATCCAGCCGTTAACAAACTTGGTCAGAAAGAGCCAAGGGATAAAATAATAAACCACGACAGACACCTTCCTGCTAAGGAATTTTTATACTTTACCAATCATATTGGTGTGGCTGCACCTGGGTGACCCAGGAGGGCAGGTAGGTGGGGAGAGCAGACTGCCTCTGCTTTTATTTGGCTGCAGTACTTCAGCCCATCGCTCTGCCAGCTCAGCTCCTGTTTGCAGTTCATTTTCTTCAGCAGGAGAAAAGAGAAGGAACAAGGAATTTGCTTAGCACCGGCACTGTGAGACGGTTTTAGCTACTCACGTCTCTTGGCCCTCGCAGCAAATTTTAGGGAGGAAAGCAGTCCTTCAAAAACATGTACAGCATCTTGACATTTCAGGGCTGGAGTGGAGCTTGGCAGAGAAAACCTGGACAGGAGCCAGGCTGCTTCAGCAGATCCTACCTGAAAGTGATCCTGCTTAGCCCTGCTTTAATAGAGTGTTTTGCTGAAGTGGAAGCTTTTATGGCAATGGTCCCAGTGAAACTGAGGTAAAATAAAAAGATAAGTGATATATCACCTATTGGCTTGACGAAGCAGAACAAATGTTTTTTCTTCTGGATAATAATGAGATATTACGAGCTTTGCTTCATATCCTGTGTAAACATAGGCTTTGATTTATTAATTCAAAACTTATTTATTATTAAAATCAGGTTATTTCTCTTTGTTGAGGGAGGAAGGACTTTTTTGTCTTTTCACTTTCTGTTTGTAGTGGATTTTCATGTATGAAGATGCCTTTCCAGGAACACTTATTGCAGAAATACTCACCGGGCGTGTTCCACCATCAATCACTCTCTGAAGCAGATGACGCTCTTCCACAAATTCTGCCAAGGTCCTATGGCTTTGGTGGTGAAAAAGGTCCCACCCCATACTAGGGATGTTTTCCTCCCCTCCCCCACCCTGAGCAGAAGAACAGGAGGACAGGGGGAGCCAGCCCACTCATGGAACCTTCCCCAGGCTGCCCTGGGCATCACCTGGCAGATGCTGCCAGGTGGGCTAACCAGCATCCCTGTGCTGGGCAATGGGGGTTGGCAAAGACCGCTGCCTCAGGAGGAGAGGCAGGAGATGCTGGGATGTGGCCACCTCACCAGTGCCCACAAGGGTAGTGGAGGCAGAGAGGTGCCGGTAAGGGGGCGTCCTACTGAGGTATCCTGCTGGCAAAACAGGCAGTGCTCTGCATGTCTCCAGCTCATCTGACCCTGCAGCAGCCTCTGACGTTGTGTGTCTGGGGGGCTACTTAAATATAGCTCAAGCCTTTCCTCTTCGGTGCAGTTCCCAGCTCATACTGCAACACAGCCTGGGTGACAGCCCAATGTGACTCAAAAAAAAAAAACAACAAAAAAACAGGGAGCCAATTATAAACATTTAATTTAAGGCTCTTCCACCTTAAGTTAAAATGGTCACTGCAAGTTACAAATCCATTTCCAAGTCAGCACCCTCTTTAAAGCTTTGCCTCTTTTGCCTTTCCTAATCAGTGTTTAATTATTAACAGAGCAGTAATTTTTGGATAACGAGTCCCATCTGCTGACTGCCTGTGTGTATGTGGACTGGCAACACCAATCTCCAGAGAGCTTCTCCGTAGCCTCTGCACACCCAACTGGCCATCCTCCCAAAGCAAGTGCAGATACAGCTTCCGAATACACTGAACTAGCTGAAGCTGAGCTCCTCTGTTGCACCTTTGGTGCTAGCTCATAGAGCCCCGCAAGTTCATTTTCTGAAAGGCAGCAGCTGGCCCTGATGAGCTGTTTCTGGAGCGCAGCTCATGCATGACTCATCTCTCCTGCAGCCCATCTCTCTGCACTTCTCTTTTGACAAGTCATTTCTGTCACTCTGACCGTTGCCCTGCTCTCAGATTTGCTAAGCCCACGTAACTGAGGAGAGACTCTTTCAGAGGCAAGTGGATCATCAGTGTCAGAGGCTGAACAAGAAACCTTCCGTGGCATAGTAAAAGCTGACATCAGTTTTAAGTCATCTGTTCCTAGAATTTGTTATCGTTACTGGGGTATTGATGAGGTTACCGGGGTATGGATGGGGCGTACTTATGGGGAAATGGCTTTGGGGAATGCTGCTGTAATGCAGCTGAAAAGGTGCTGAGTCGGTATTTGAGTGCAAGGGATCTCAAAACCCTGGGCAGGGTAGCTTTATCACTTTAAAAGAAAGAGGTTGTGGGAGGGAAGGGAGGAGGAAAACTGTTGGCTATTAATAGAGAATATGAGTAGGAGCTTTATTTTGAATGGCTTCTTTAATTAGTGACATGCAATGCAGAAGCAAGGCTCACAATGCACCCTACTTGCTGACTTCCCAAGCACAGATAAAAAGCCATTGCCATGCAGGGGAGTTTTAAATAGGCTGAGCTAAAATGCCCAAATTAAAAAATAACCAGGAGATCAATCAACCTTGATCTTCAGAGAGACAGTCTCTGAATGTAGGCTAGTGCCAGCTCAGACTCAGGAAATTTAAGTTACCTTCCCAGCCCTACCTGCCTGCCATGAGGTTTCCCCATTACTCTTCTTTCTCTCAGACTTTGTCTTTTATGTCCCTGTGGATGATAAGCTCCCGGAGATAACAGCTGCCTCATCTTACTCAGTTTCACAGTGCCTGGTACAAACGTGTCTCGCTTTCTCAGGAAGCCTGCTGTTGCATGGTGCTACAAGAAATAATATTGCTCTGTACAGTGGTTCTCCTGTAGCACAATTTATTCGTACTTGTGTTTTCAGTATCTGAAAGAAATAGACAACAACAACCAGAAGCAGCTATTTAGGTGGTTTCAAGCTAGGAGAAAGCTTGCTTTCTTAGCTCTCTAAGTCATGACATGACACCCAGATCCATGAACCCAACAGACTTTAGCAGTACATTAAATTATTGGAACTGTTTTGAAAAACACAACTCAGATGTCTGTGGTTACTATTTGCCTGTTTGCACCCTGCTTTAAATAATTACATGTGGGGTGGCAAATCTTCCTTCTAATGAAAGAAGAAAGGAGTACTCCACAAGTATGCATGTTATGGCACTGATAAGCAGCAACCAGCCCTGCAGGAAAGTTTTAGTATGTGGGTATCAAAAGCAGAAGTGAAGGCAGACAGCTGCCAGGCCAATGCAGAGCTCCTCCTTTCCCAGTAAAGTAGTTCTGTGGGAATGCTGACTCACCTGTTCCCTGTATAATAGAGGAGGAGAAAAAGCAATTATGTGTAATTTCACTGCATTTCTTTTCCATGCCACCATTTCACTTGTGGAGTGGATCTAGCTGAAGAGTCAAGAGTTCTCTGTGTGGGAAAGCCTTATAAAATTATACCTTGAGCTAGATATGTAAAAACCTGATAAGAAGATGTTAATACTCCCATCCAGCTTCAAAGAAAGTGTAATGTTTCATTGCTTGGCAAGCGAACACCTAATGCACATAAACCAGTTGTAAATAGTTTGTGGAATAGTTGCAGAAAACATATACACAAAAGGTATTAGCAGATCTGCTGATGGTGTTTGCACAGGCTTCCCCTCTTTTTTCCAACTGTATTTTTAAATTTTTCATCACATTATCTCCCTCTCTTCCCAACCGGGCAAATCTTGTTCCTTAAGAATAAAATTTCGGCTCCTCTGCAAGTACTTGCTCATCCGCGGGTGCTGGTCCATGACCAGTCATCCAAAGCAGTACGATTTCTAGTACCCATCCTTCTCAGCAGCATCATCTCTCTCTTCTCCAAGTCGCAGCCTGTCCAGTTGAATGGCTTCTACCCCTTGGCCAAAGCTAAATGCTGCTTCATTAAATGGTTTCATGTGCAAAAGGGAACAAACACGGAAGGTATCTCTGAAAAGAGCTTCATTACTTGGCCTATCATCCCATCTGATCACTCATGTCAAGTACTTAAACTTCACTGTTGCTCATCTGTTCCTTGACCTGACAGCACAGCTAAACTATAATATCAACCAAAAAGGATCAAGATGCACTATTGTTTATTCTCCTTAAGTCACAGGCTCTGGGTTGTGGTGGTCCTGATGAGCCGAGGATATGAAAAAGGTGAAAGAAGACAGGTTGCTCAAAATGCTCCTTGCTCCTACATTATTAGTGGTTCTAGTGAAAGACATGATGTCTCTCTACAAGCTTAGTGCTGTGAGGTTGCTCCTCATCTCCCGCTCCCCACCAGAACTCAGATGCTGCTGCTAGCATGCAACGCTGCTGGTTATTTTGCTAACTTGAAGGAAATGCCTAAAGGATAAAAGCCACAGGGCTTGGAAGGGCTCATTGGCAGTCCATCATTACAGCGCTTCTTCTGTCCACAGACCATCTCTGTTACTCTGTGTTTATGGTAAGCTGGGAATGGTGGAGGCCCAGCCTTCAAGCCTACCCGACACAGTTCTCTTTATTTTGGCAGCCTAAAGCTAGCTAATCCCAGTTGGAAATTAAATTAACCCCCCTGAATACAGCAAGCCCCAATGCACGGCTGGGTACCCTGGCAGTGAGTGGGGGCATGCAGGTAAGACCTCTTCTCACGGCCCAGCACAATGCCAGCGAGGCTGGCAGGCTGCTTTGTGCCTTCAAAGAATATTGAAAATCTTGAGCTAAATTCTCCTTGACTTCTCCCCTGCCTTAGGATCTCACATAAACTTCATTAGATCTGAATTTCAGTTTTCCCATTTCCCAGCCAAAATCTCTGTGGGACCTCAGTGAGTTGGGTTGCATGACTTTTGCTGTGGCCGTACTACTGTCTCTCATATATGCCTACAAGCCGTGGAGTAAAGACAGCCTGGAAATGGGTGGCACCAGCAATGCTGTTGACTTACGCCTGCAATGAGTGTTTGGAGTGTTTTGCAACATTTTGCAAGATGGCAAAACAAACGATCCTCTGTTTTATAAACGAGGTAAATGGTGAACTCCACTGCAGATACCTTATCTCTTGCAGTTAAGGAGGGATCAGGTCAAAACAAGAAGCCTGTGGCAGAGGAAGCTTGCCTCTGTATTTTTACACTTTTCCAACTCATATCTTTGAGTTCCAGAGGTTTGTGACATTTTGCTCTGATCTTTTGCAGGTCCTTGCACAGAAATGTCTCATCGCTCAGTGCTAGCATCTGCACGTCCACCCAAACTGGAATCTCGTTTCCCAGCTTAAGCTTGATACCATTGTGGTTTTATTCCCCTGCTATCACAACTCAGCTGCTGGTCTGAGTATAAGCAAGGTGGCTTTCAGCTTAAACCCAGAGTAAAGCAAGTAAATGAATTGGCTCCCCATGAAGCCCCCCAATGCTTTGTACTTGTAACCTAAATAAAGGCTAGATAGCAAAAGAAAGGCGGTTGGTTTACTGGGGTTATTATCAGTTCTGTGAAATGTAGGTTTTGTTTTCTTTTTGAATCACCTCTGCCATGAAAATGAATGAATCCTAGAAGGTCATGCTCACCGTGCACTGCTTTCACTCTGCTCTGCTGCACACAGGTTTCAGCACCGTGTTCATCTCTGGGACACTGGATACTCTTGAGATAATCAGTACAAATCACCCATGGCTGCTGTCCCTGGCACACTCTCCTCATGAAGAAACATGCACAGGAGACATTTGTTCTGATAAAGGTTTATATTTTGTTTTAATTTTGTTTTCCAGCCAGCTTTTCTAACGAAAAGAGGCCACATCTGTGACCACGTTTTGTTGATGCACCTTTTCCCTGGCCTTCAGCATGCTAACCAGCTCCATCACCTGCTGCCTGACTTGAGCAGCACCACGGAGGAGAGGTGCAGAGGAGCTGAGGTGCTGGCAAAGGAGGACTGTGCAGAGCACCCAAAAAAGACCTGAGGAGAGCTCAGTCCTTCACATGTGTGGCATGAAAGGAACATAAACAGGAAGCATAAAGCCACAGGAAATTCAACAACTGAAGTTTCACCGTTCATAGAAGCATTATTTTTACTAGTTCTATTGCTATGTGCTATGTCACTAAAGAGCGTTTGTTATCTCACCCTGCTCAGACCTTAGGTAGGAAAAACATTGTTCCTTTAGATTATGGATTACTTTATGTTCTGCTTCTGCAATGTTACAGTCTGGTAATGCTGAGCCCTAAAAATTCTCACTAGGGGATGTGGAAGTCCAGCCACAGGGACACTGCTCCAGCCAGAACTTGGGAAGACAGGCTCAGTGAGAGTATTATATTGATTTAAATGCGTTTGTAGACCTTGACTTCTGTGAAAGTTGCTGCTATCACATTGTGCATGCTCTTGGGTGTCATTAATAAGACATCCTTCAGTTGCTCTACGCATTTTGGTCACCAGGACAAGGCTGGTAACTACTATTTGTTTTGAAGTAAGGGGAAGAAAATAATGTGCTTTGTAGCATCTCTCAGAGCACTCCCTTTAATCCTTCATAACATGTTTTGTTGCTTCTCTCAGCAAAGTTCTGCCATCTATGAATTACACAGATGAGCAGTTTTTCTCCTTAGTCCTCCAGCTTTCAGCAGTGAATGAGGGGTGCTCTATACTTACCTCCTCCTCTTGTCCTGACACACCTCTCCTCAGGGATTTCTTCATCCACAGACACAAACACCACTACATCCCCTGTGATGGGGACTCATGTGTGACTGACAGATCCACTCTTTGCTCCAGCTCTATTCTTCTGACAAACTAAAAACCAGTTGGTCCTCAGAGGCAGGACAGAGAGAAACCAAAGCTTCCGGGTCTGTCCATCCTGAGTAATATGTCTGTCGATCTGCCTGCACTGTGAGCTGGCAGGGAACCAGCACTGGGGAGACCTCAGCACCTCTCCAAATATGGGAGCAGCCCACGAGGGATGCTGGCAGAGCTTGCCTTACCCACACAATCACCTGCGAAGGATTCTGTGACCCAGCTTTTCCAAGGCATCCATGCAGCTACAACGCTTGCTCAAGAGCTCCACATCTTAGCCACCACCAATACTTTGCTGGGACTTCGTGCAGGTCGTTTTCCCCATAGACAGCTTCCTGGAGGTGGCTGTACTGGTGGCTTTCCTAGGCCACCATGGGTCATCACCTTGTTCTTCATGCATCTCTCTGTTGCATCACCGATCTCTTCCAAATATGGCTTTCTGACGTAGCCTGCTTGTCTTTGCTTTCAAGTCCTTTCCTGGTCCCCATTGCCCACCAAAGGCATCCTTGCTGCCCAACAAGCACTCCTCTGCTTTCTTCCCAGCTCCCACACTCATTTGGATGGTGCTTTAGGGCAGCATCCTGCACAGCTACTAGTGTCTCTCCAATTTCTCCTTAAGACTCTTCACAGTAACTGCAGAAAACCCCACAGCAGGTTGAAACTGCTGCCTTTTACACTGCCCAGCACCATCCTTACCTCCTTTTCCTGCCCCACTACATCTGCCTGCTGTTTCCTTTATTGTCCTTCACTTGTCAAGTCTTTGAGGTTATAAAGGTTAGGGCTTTCCAGGAGGCAATAGCTTTCCTCCACTCACCAAGGCAGCACAGGTCTGACAGCAACTCCTGCCCAAACTCACAATTGATACAGTAGAAAATTTCCAGCGACATTTTGTGACCATCTCGCAGTGCTGCCGCAGCTCTTGGCTAGAGCAGGTACCTAGACCTGCTGAGTCACCTACCTTGTGCACTTCTTCTTCCCCACCCCCTTTTCCTTCTCTTTCTCTCAAGCTCCATCACACACTGCTATCAGAACAGAAATTAACACTGACAGTTTACTTCTACTATTTAGGGCATTCCACTGGTTTTAGGGTTTTGCTGGTTTAGTCTTTTTCCTTGCAGGACATTTTTGTGGTTTAGCTCTAAGGTAAGTCCGTCCCATGCCTGGACTATGATCCTTTTCAGCAGCTGTCCTCCCTCCTCTTTAATTTTCTCTGCTCCCTGGCCCATTTCCCCTTCTCCGTCACCCCCTGTTTTGTAAGCCAGGCTGCTTCCTCCTTCCCTCCCTCTCTGGGACAATTTTCTGTGCATTTTTCTTAGCTACTTCCCCTTTTCAGGCTTGCTGTGCAGCCGTAGATGACTGAGGGTACAGCATCCTAGCCACACACTGGAGTAACCCTCCCCTTCCAACTGCCTGCTACAGCACCTTTTAATCTCATCAACAACTGCACAAACTATTTATAATCAGCTCTCTGATTACATTCCTAAGGTCAATGTCCAAGTTAAAAGACTGAGAGTAGCTGATACACTGCTACAAAGTCTCCCATCCCCTACAGGTTTCCAGAGCTGCTGGGCGGTATTTAAAGCCTGCAGTTGGAGGTGCCACCTCTTTCTCAAGCCTCTCACCTCCCTGCTGCCCCTCTCACTTACCCTGTCTCCAACAGAGGTACTTTTGGGGGAAGCTGATCAAAAAGTGCCTGCACTGATGGGTCAAACCTGCATACCATATACCCCAGCAGGGTCTTCCCAGCTTATCCAGCCTGCGTCTGGCCCCAAGGGCATGTAGCCTTCACAGCACCCAGCTGGGGACCAGAGGCACAGGTCATGATGCTCACTAGGCTCCTGTCCCTCCTTGCTGCTTGGTGTCTCGGCAGTAGGTGGCTGTTGTCCTGCCATCATTAGAGACCCAGGTCACTTTGGCCAGCTAAGCTGCCTGTTGTTTTTTAGCTGATTTCAGCACAACCCAAAACCCCTACGCTTTTTCCATGGCTTACAAAAGTAAGTTAGTGCCACCCTTTGGGCTAGACTATGGAAACTCAGAGTCCTGCAGGCCACTGAGTCCTGTGCACCGGCCCTTAGAGCTGGTCTACAGCAGAATCAGGAAGCCCCACTACAGCAGAGTGCCAATCAGGGCGGCTTATCCACCACTTACATCCCCCAGGAGGCTTCCAGGCATTAAATATGAAGACTAGTGAAAGGGCAGGAAGAGTCTGGTTTTCATTTCACCCCTAGATGCTTTCACTCAGCAGGATTTCAGCAAGCAGCAACTACTAAGTGCAAGGCAGGGGTGTACCAGCTCCCAGTGGGCTGCTGGAGAATCAGTAAAACTGGTTCCTTCTTCCAATGCTTCTCCTCTTCCATAGATCTCAGGAAACATTTTTATCATAATAGTGTCATGTAATCTTATATAGACCCTATACTGGGCAGGAAAAGGTTAACCAGGAATTTATGGACTCTTAGGTGAACCTATGTCTGCTTTAAATGCCATGCCTGAAGGGCAGAGAGACCACAGTTCACCTGGAGTTATTTATTGCCTGCGAGGTCTTAACATTAATAACTGGCAGGCTGAATGGAGAAGGCCACACAGTGTGGTCACTAGACTTACCAGCAGTCTGGCCAACGTGACCAGATGTCAGCTGAGGAAGCCATGGTCCCTCAAGTGCACACCAAGGCTCAGGACCTCCTGGAGCAATAGCAGTAGCATCCCCATCACCTGAAAGTTAGCCCTTATCCAGAAAGCTCATAGCCTCAGCTGGCGCAAGGTGGGAGAGCTGAGCATGGGGAACCAGCTGAGGATGAGGAGGCAAAGAAGGGTGAAAGGGCTTTGTTCAGAGAAAGTTACATCTGCCTTTAACTAACCTTGTTGCATTGCATCATGTGGGAGAGGTGCATGCTGTGCCATTTGAGGAAGCTGCTTTTAGCTGAATGGGATAAAAGAGAACCCAAAATGCTTTGGCTTCAGTACCGGAAGCAGACAGAGAGAGAAAGGGGAAATGCTTGTGTCTGTTAGGAAGGATTCTACAAATGTAAATCCCCCAACAAGTTAGTGTTTAGTATTAATCATGTTTTTATACAGAAGAGTGTAAATTGCCCCATGCTGGTTGTTTCCTCTGCTCTCCTTAAAGGTCTTGTGGTTAAATAAATAGAACCAATCATGGAGCACTATGATAGTACTCTTCATCCATAGGTACATCTTTACATCAGCTACTCTCAAACCGCTGAGACACTATTACTATAGCTTTATGCATATGCAGGAGAACCTGTTTTCTGGTTGCCCTTTAGAGGCAGTGAGATGGCTTTACATGGCCTCTTTCTGTATACAATTTGAAGCCAGGAGGACTTATTAGATCATCTAGGCTGGGCTTCTACATACCCTATGCTACTGAATTTCACTAGATAAGTTACTATGAACCTCACTATGCTCAGCTGGGCAGAAATATTTTGGTCTTGTGCACAGCAAGCAGAGCACCATCACTGGTCCTCTGACATTGGGAGAAGCAGTGGTGAGCTATTGGATCCAATGCAAAATCCTGCCTGCAAACGCTAAACAAAAACACTTTTGGAAAATGACTGCTGTGCACCTTGTTTGCTCTTGAGGCACTTTGTGTGACTGTCTTCATGACAGAATATCTTGGTTTCTGAGAAGAAGAAAATATTATGTTTAATTTGGTTAGAAAAGTCAGGTCATAATTTTTTGTTTTGTGATTGTTCAGGAAAATCCCAAATTTAGAATTCAATTTTTAAGACATAAACAACAACATTTAAGAGCTTACAAGGCAAGTTTTTTCTCTATTTCCAGTAATCACCTTTCACAATGCAGGCAAAGTAAGGTATTGGACCATCCTTCTGCTTGAAGACCATCACCACAGGTATGACAGAAGCTTTTTTGAGAGGTGTGGTGGTTTGTTTTTTTTTATTGTATGGCAGGGATCTGCAGGGGGAGATGGAAATATTCTCTGGCTAGGTCTAGGACAGCAGAGTCAATCCTTTCTGCCTCAAAACAAGCTGATTCTGGTTTACTCTGATATGCAATGAGAAAGCCAGGGAGTTTTTCTTTGAGAGCAGCAATGCAATGTTCTCACGTCCTTCGGGATGCAAGTCCCAAGCTGTAATAAACACGGTGCCAGACAGCAACCAACCACTGAGAGGTGTGAAAGGGTTGCTTCATTCAGGAGGCTTTTAGTTTTAGTTTCAGATTACTCAATGTGGGTTTTGGAGGTTATTGTGCTATCTGCAGTGACACCCTGTGGTGATGAAGCAGTAGTTTATCTCTGACTTTGCTACCTCAAAAAAACCAAAAGTTCTGCGGTGACTGTCCTGCTGCCTGCAGTCGTTAGCAGGAGGAAATACCCGGCTGAAAGGTAGTTTTTCCTGGTATATGAGTAGCATTCCCTATAGGGTATGAGGAGACAAGTCTTTTGCTCTTACTGTTATAATTTAGCCATTATTATACATACAGTTAATATTTCTAAGTTATTTCATACACATAGTGCCTGGCTTTAGCAGAAAATAAGTGTGAGATTATAGTTAAAAATATAAATTACATATGAATGTATAGTAATTTAGTTTAAAATATAAAGAGAAACCATACAGGCTTCCAAGAGGAACACATTGTGTATAAAAAAGGACCTTGTAACAACTAAATGCATCATCACAGAATCATAGAATGATTTGAGTTGAAAGGGACCTTTAAAGGTCATCTAGTCCAACTCCCCTGCAGTCAGCAGGGACATCTTCAACTAGATCAGGTTCCTCAGAGCCCCACTCAACCTGACCTTGAATGTTTCCAGGGATGGGGCATCTACCACCACTCTGGGCAACCTGTGCTAGTGTTTCACCACCCTCATTGTAAACAATTTCTTCCTTTTATCTAGTCTAAATTGACCCTTTTTTAGTTTAAAACCATCACCTCTTGTCCTGTCGCAACAGGGCCTGCTAAAGAGTCTGTTCCCATCTTTCTTATAAGCCCCCTTTAAGTACTGAAGGGCCACAATAAGGTCTCCCTGGAACCTTCTCTTCTCCAGGCTGAATACCTCCAAATTTATATCTCGAGTAAGTTGCATGGATTTTCTTCTGTTATGGAGAAGAGTACCAGAAGCATGGATTCTGTTCTCAAGGATAGACTGTTCCCATGGACTTACCAGCATAAGTGTTTGCCTTGCCTTTTTTTCTTTTAACAAAACAAGACTTGAAATATGCAGTCTTAGAGGTTGTTGTGAGGACAAGGCAGACTAACTGCATTCAAAAATACTCAAAACTGTGTAACACTTTCATACCAGTGTTTTCACCCAGCCTTTCACCATAGGTCTCTGTGAAGGTCTCCATATTTAACACAATAATTTCCTTCCCCTTCTGGAAAAAAAAAGTTGTCTCCTTCACATTTCAGAAGTTTGTTGGACTGTATATCTTCCCAGATCATTTTTTCAAAAGGTACATATTAGGAGAAAAACATATCAAGCTGTATCCAACAGCCCAAAGGAGGTAAGGTTGCTGCAGCTCTATGTCAGTAGGTGCAATCAGTAGCAAAGCTGATGTGTTTCCAGTAGGCACACACACACAGCACACATATACACTCTGTATATACACATACATGTGACCACTGGTGTAACTGCACACACTGATGACACAGACACACACTGAGAAAACGAACACAGGCAGCCTCAACAGCCACATCCTGCTTCCCTCTCTGACTGAGCAGGGTGGAGGACAGCAGGTGGAACCATAAGCGTATACAGACACTCAGCTTGCCCCATATCTGATCCTGGATCCCAGTCTCCCCTGTTGCTGGTGCCTAGATACACAAGCCCTCAAGGCCACAGCCACGCTTCAGTTGCTGTTGCAAACTACCTCAGTCATGTAAAGACATCTGCAGCGAGCTGGCCAGGACTCTCCTGGTCTTCCCAATAGCCAGCTTCTCCTGTGGTCTTGCCTGTAGACATGCCACCACTGCTGGTTCTGAGGCCACTTCTGCTGCCTGGCTGGACCCTCACTGCTGCTCACACACTCACTTGTACACCCACACCTACTCCAGGTGCTGCACAATGGGCACAGGGCTCTGACCCTCAGTCCCACCCCTGGGGCTGGCACTTGGGTGTCCCTAGTCACTGGCACACAGGCCTTTCAGCCCGTAGCCCTAGCCCAGCTGCTAGCACCCACATCTGCAGTTGCTCCAGGTGCCAGCACCATGGGCACATGGGCCACTGTGATCCAAGGTGCTGCTCCCATTGCTAGCCTATAAATCTGGTCATTCTAGTCACTGCACCACAGAGACAAGTGCTCTGACCTGTGGTCTGACTCCAGTTGGTGGCATTTGGTCCCCCACGTACACACGCAGAACAGAGCACCCCCACCTCAGGAACAGTTAAACCAGAAGTTACTAAAAAGTGAGGACAGACTGTGCTGGTCAGGCTCAGGGCATGGCCAGAAGAATGTACTGACCAGCAAATTACTTACACGTGACCAGCTCTTTTTATCCCCTTACACCTCTATTTTCTCCACAGTTGTTTCTCCCCATATCACCTAAATCCATCCTTTCCCTGCCTTTGGTTCCTTCCCTAAACACCCCATTTTTTGACTGCTGTGCAATCCCAAAATGGTCTTCCCCTGCATCCCATTATACGTCCCACCATTGCACGAAAGGTGCTCCTGCATTGACTCACCCTGATGGGTTTCACACCTGGATCCTGAGGCTGAGAGTCTCCTGGGACAGCCCTGGGAGGGGCCCACACAGGGTGTCCCTGCCTCCATGGCCTTAATAATTGTTCCTGCCCGCACTTGGGCTCCTGCGCATGTCTGGGCTTGTGGAGTAGCCCTGCAGGGCAGGGTATTATTCAGGCTTACCCTCCTGCTCATCCTTCTGTGCTCCTCTGTGGGTGTGCAGACAAGCTTTTACCACATAACCCAACAATAAAAAGAGAGTTCAGCTGCTCCTTTACCAGGGGAACATCTGCAAATCTGACATATGCTTTCTGCCAAGTATTTAACATAAATCACCTTCTTTCTTCACCTTCAGACTAAGGCAGCTTCCTCTTTCTCCTTACATTGTACAATGCCTCTGTCACAGTCTTTCACTTTGTTTCCACTCCTCTACCTTAATCTTCCAATTTTCTGTGATTTCTCCAGCCAAAACCTACAGCAATGATTAACTAGCGCAATGATTAACTAGCAATCATGCCTCTATACTATGGCCTTCATCTATTCTGTGTGGTCCTGACACACTGAGCATCACCCTACAGACAACCACTTAAGTTGTCCTATTTTCCTCATATTTCCTAAACACTTACTCTGTAACAATCTTCAATCCCACTGCCTCTTCCCCAAATTCAATCTTTCAACTAGATCGGGTTTTCCCTAATTACCAGGAGCTTAGCTCACCAGCTCCTGTCAGACCTCCTTGCCAATCTGAGTGAGCATTCAAGGACGTTCTCATCTCTCCCTTCCCCAACAGGCCCTGTCTCTACCCACAAGTCCCACTGACTGGAACACCAGCCCTCAGCTAGACATACCCAGAAGCCTTCTTGGCACTGTGAAGGAATTTACTGACTTGGAGCAAAATGCAGCTCTTGTCCCAGGAGGAAAAGACTGAAGGGAATATTGCCTCTTTCCCTAAGCCCTACCTCTATGTCTTCCTCAATGACAGGTTACTCACTGTAGCTTAGCTTTGATTTTGTTTTGCTCTATTTTACAGACAATTGGAAAAGCTGAATCATTTTTCCTTTAAAGGACCAAGAAAGATCAGGACCAGAAACTATTAAATCTAAGAGAAGAGCAAACTGTGTGACAGGACTTTTTCACAGCAAAATAACTAAGAATTCAAGGAGCATTCCTATTCCTAATTACTTTGAAGTAGATTAACAGGTCCTGTCAGTCATTTCCAACATGTAACTGTGCAGCTTCTTTGACGTAATTCACAACCTACATGAAGAAGTCTACATACAGGTTTTTATAAAGGTTATTTTTAGATATAACAGGGGCCTATTTAGTTTTCCAAGAGAGGTGTTTCAGTTAAAATAGACTAATCTTCTCTCACAAAACATTCAGAATCATAGAATCATTTAGGCTGGAAAAGACCTTTAAGATAATTGAGTCCAACCATAACCCTACTCTACCAAGTCGGCTGCTAAACCATGTCCCCCAGCACCACATCTACACGGCTTATAAACACATCCAGGGATGGTGATTCAACCACTGCCCTGGACAGCCTGTTCCAGTGCCTGACAACCCTTTCAGTGAAAAAAATTTTCCTAATGTCCAATCTAAACCTCCCCTGGCACAACTTGAGGCCATTTCCTCTTGTCCTATCACTTGTTACATGTAAAAAGAGACCAGCATTCACCCCTCTACAACCTCCTTTAAGGTAGCTGTAGAGAGGGATAAAGGTCTCCCCCGAAACTCCTCTTCTTCAGTCTCAACAACCCCGGTCCCTTCAGGCACTCCTCATAAGACTTGTGCACTAGACCCTTCACCAGCTTCATTGCCCTTCTCTGGACTTGCTCCAGCACCGCAATGTTTTTTTGTATTGAGGTGCCCAAAATTAACACAGTATTTGATGTGTGGCCTCACCAGTGCTGAGTACAACGGGATGATCACTTCCCTACTCCTGCTGGCCACAGTTTCTGATACAAGCCAGGACACCGTTGGTCTTCTTGGCCACCTGGGCACACTGCTGGCTCATATTTAGCCAGTCGTCTATTAGCACCCAGGCCCCTTTCCACCAGGCAGCTTTCCAGCCACACTTCTCCAAGACTGTATCATTGCATGGGGTTGTTGTGGCCCAAGTGCAGGACTCGGCACTTGGCTTTGCTGAAGCTTATACAACTGACCTTGGCCCATCGGTACAGCCTATCAAGGTCCCTCTGTAGAGCCTTCCTACCGTCAAGCAGATCAACACTCCCACACAAGTTGTTGTCATCTGAAAACTTACTGAGGGTACACTCAATCTCCTCCTCAAGATTGTTGATAAAGATATTAAACAGAAGTGTCCCCAATACTGAACCCTGTGGAACACCACTTGTGACTGGCTGCTGGCTGGATTTAACTCCATTCAACACCACTCTTTGGGCCTGGACGTCCAGCCAGTGTTTTACCCAGCAGAGTGTACACCCATCCAAGCCATGAGCAGACAGTTTTTTCATGAGAATGCTGTGGGAAACAGTGTTGAAGGCTTTACTGAAGTCCAGGTAGACAACACATACAGCCTTTCCCTCATCCACTAGGCAGGTCATCTTGCCATAGCAGGAGATCAGGTTCATGAAGCAAGACCTAACTTTCATGAATCCATGCTGACTGAGGCTGATCGCCTGGTTGTCCTCTATGTGTTGTGTGATGGCACTCAAGATGATTTGCTCCACAACCTTCCCTGGCACTGACGTCAGACTGACTGGTCTGTGGTTCCCTGGATCCTCCTTTCAGCCCTTCTTGTAGATGGGTGTCAGATTTGCTAACCTCCAATCCACTGAGACCTCCTTGGTTGGCCAGGACTGCTAATAAATGATGGCAAATGGCTTGGTGAGCACATCCGCCAACTCCTTCAGTACCCTTGGGTGTAACCATCCAGCCCAATAGACTTGCATGTGTCTAAGTGGTGAATTAGGTCATTAACCATTTCCTTTTTGATAATGAAGGTCTCATTCTGCTCCTGACCCCTGTCTTCCAGCTCAGAGGGCTGGGTACCCAGGGAACAACTAGTCCTACTACTAAAGAGTGAGGGAAAGAAAGCATTCAGTACCTCAGCCTTTTCCTTATCTTTGGTCACTATGTTTCTCCCTGCATCCAAAAAAGGATGAAGATTCTCCTTGGTCTTCCTTTTGTTGTTAATGTATTCATAGAAACACTTTTACTTGTCTTTAACAGCAGTAGCCAGATTAAGTTCTAGTTGGGCTTTGGCCCTTCCAATTTTCTCCCTGCATAGCTTCACTACATCTTTGTAGTCCTCACAAGCGGCCTGCCCCCATTTCCAAAGACCATAAACTCTCCTTTTGTTCCTGACCTCCAGCCAGAGCTCTCTCTTCAGCCAGGCTGGTCTTCTTCCCCAGCGGCTCATCTTTCGGCACATGGGGACAGCCATTTCTACAAGAGAGATGAGATTCCTCCTATTCAGCAGGCAGTCATCAGAGATCTCATCTACAATGTTTAAAATTGCCTCCTCTGCATAACTTTTGAACTTGCATTTCCCGTGTCTCCATCACTACTCTTATTACCTGACCATGTGCTATACAATGCTTTACAGCAGATTCTTTCCAACTTCAGGTGGTAAGGCAGATAGGGAAGAAAAGGAGAAGTAGTATTTTAAGAAAATGACAATAATAAGAGTTAAAACCAATTTACAAAAGCTATCAGATCCTAAACAAATAATACACAGAGAAAAGCATGATACAATTTAGGAAACAGTATTTAAGTATAAAAAAATTAACATCAATTTGCTAACACTTTCTATGCTACACAATTGAAAGTTTTAAGTCTTGTTTTGCAAGCATGCTGTAGTCATTTACCATTCTGTCTTCCTCTCATCTTAAAGACTACCACAAGCTGAAACATCAACAAAAGTGTTTTATAGTTTAATAAAAGCCTGTTCCACAAAATTCAGAGTCAAGACATACAAATTTACTATTTGTTAACATATTTTTGCTAAAGTCTTGTAATTAACTTAAACTGATATTAGAGTTAAGAAGTGAATTCTCCAGCACCACAAATCCAGGTTTCTACACAGATTAAATGTGGTACATACACAGCACAAAGCAAACTCACCCTCACTTAAGGCCAGGAAGAGGAAAGCTGGCTATCCAGAATGTGGACTTCCTTTTGCACTGGTTCTTACAGCCCCAAATGTGCCCAAACGGCTCCCCCCTTAGGGAGCTGCAGAAAAAGAAATTTTGGAAGACTGGTTCCTCAGTCATTCAGCTTCAAGGTCAGAATACAAAATTAATTTTGAAACAGCTACTGTGTCGATGTAATTGCTTTACCTAATACTCCATACAAAAAGTTATAAAATGATCAGGAAAAACATGACTGTATTCTAAATATGCTTCCTAACTGTGCGTAAAAAATTAAATGGCGGTTTCCCACAGTTTATGCCATAAGATATAAAAACAGTTTAGGTTAGTTCATAACCTAAACTTTAAGAACTTAGTTAAGAAACGTATGATGACACTACTATCATATTACCATAATTAGTAAACATATCACATGTGGAATCTTCTTCCTATTGGCAAAAGTATGAAACCAAACTATTCACAATAACGGTTTCTTTTCTCTGCCCCTTCAGTCAAGTATAATGTAGCACCAAATCAATCTGATAAGTGACCTGATCTTTCTTCAGTCTTCTCTTCCTAATTTTTCGAGATACTCAAAGCACTACTTTCAAATTTGCCTGTGCTTCGGCCACTCAACTTTGCATTTCTAACATAGCCACACTATGTTTTACTTCTAATAATGCACATACCTAATTTTGAGACAGTTCATTATGCCACACAGCAGTGAACAGTAATTCAGATTTGAAAGTGGTATTCCATACTAACATTATATATAAACATTATAAACATTTATATGGATAAAAACCATGAACTGGAAAATCACAAGGTGAAATTCTTCTACGAAGGGAAGTAAAATTCTTTGGTGAGCATAGAGACAATGCATGGAATCTGTTTCTTTGCATTAAAATCCTGCCGAGTTGAGCAGGACTCATACTCTGCCACTCTGCGATTAACACGAGTTAAGATCTGCATGAGTTCAAGTTTCCTTGCGTGTTCCTTCAGCATTTTACACAGTGACTGAATAAACCAGGAGCCTTCAGCTGAATTCCTCCAGGAGTAATAGCCTGTGGAAGATAGATGTCAAACTGGTCAGGCGTAGCAGCCTCTGACAGAGGACAGGATAGCAGTTAGGGGAACAATAGATTGTTTCCAATAGCAACCAATGCTTTAAAATAAAAACTCAAAACCACTAACCAACAAAACTTACAATAATCTCCCCAAACTCCAACTCAAAAAATTTTTCTACTCCTCTGACCTTTTCTAATCTAAGGAAACTTTAAGTAGGTAGAAAATCAAAAGGCAAGAAAGCTATCTTCTGCTGTAACAGTCATAGCCATCAATCACTTACTACTACTTTCCAAAGTAACGTATATGAAGGAGAGGTGACAGTACGGATGGAGCCAAGGTGCAGAATGTATTACAGTGTCACTGTCTTCAGGACTACATGCGTGAATTAAAGACTGGAACCTACTTCTGCTAACTGATAACATAAAGGACTTTGCCACTATTAATTTTGCTTAAGGATGCAACAAAAATAGTTGATAGGTAAATAATATGCTGGTGTTTATCACCCTGTATCACTTTTAATCCAAAACACAGTTTATAACTTCTGTATATGCACCTACAGGTAGCGACTGTTTTGTTCTCTCAGAACTAAAAATACCTTTTACATTCTGCTGTAAGTTATTTGTATAACGGAGATTAACTGAATTTATAGCAGATGAACATTTGAGGGTTTGCTAGGGAGAAAGATGTACAAATCAGAGTTTGTTTGTTTGGGTTTTTTTGCAGGAACTGAGAATAGCAACTACCTCATAAAAATCAAATTGGAGAAGAAAAAGTAACTGAGGGAAGAAAATTCTTACTTCCGTGAAAGAGGACAAATAAAGTAGTCACCCACAAACTGGATACAACTGCAAATTGTCATTTACAATATCAATACAAGCTGATACAAAGATAACAATTTCAGGAATAAAAATCTCTTTGCAAGTCACTCACCTGGAGCTGTAGAATAAGCATACAGGAAGTCTGCTTCTACAGGTATTTTTTGACACATTGTTTCTTCTGATCCACTGTCTGCCTCAATGCCAGAATCTAATTCTGTCCCTCTACAAGCCTATTTGGTGGAAAGAAGAATGGAAAATAAAATTTTAAAAATGAAGCAATAAAAAGGCAGCATTCATGATCAGAATACTGATTTTTTTTTTTTCATTTTAAAATGATATCCCAATTTAAAAACTGCAGAAATAACAATAATTTATAATGTTCACATTTCCATTAGACAGAAGAAAAGTTAACTAGCATTTATTTAACCAAATTGTAGTTGATTTAAGATAGATATTAGTTTGAAAGTGCATTCAGAAACTCACTAAAATATTGGCAAGTGTTCAGGAAGATTTTCCTTAATCCATAGAGTTAATGTAATGCAATCTCAGCTGTCTACCTGGCAGGGCAGACTGTGCCACTTCTAGACCTGAAGAGAATTTTACTGTGAGTCATTCCATTTAAACTGATTTTAGAGATAATTAATTTTTGCACTAATAACAGGAAACTATTTTTTGCTGATTTGATGATCATTGTTCAGCTGTACATCACCTGAATGAAAAAGAGCTTGGGTTTTCCTGCTAAACTTCTGCACCTGTCACCTCTGAAAAGGCTGGTCAGGGCTTTCAGTTCAAGAGGACCATCTGTACCATAGATTAATCCTTCATCACCATGGCTTAGCAACACACAAACAAAACTGCTTCTCTTGCTGTGATCTTCTTCAGAAACTTCAAGGAAAGAAGAGAATTATCTTAACTTCTTGCATTCCCTAGAAGCTTTGAACATTTGATGCTTCCTATGCAACAGGAGTCTTTAAGAACTAACTCCCATGTTTAGAAACCTCCAACCAGTTTTCACTTTTGAACAAAAGGAACCAGCCCGCTTTACTTCAGGAAGCCGGACACAGAAAACTCCAAATTACAGGCCAACTCTGCCCATTCTAAGACATGGCCACAGAACTAGGCCAGGAACATTGTGAGGAGATAAAGAGAGTGTTCCCATAGTGTCTCAAAGCCCGAATGGTACACGTTCCTCATGCAGTAATGGTCAATAGTCTTGTGATCTGGGATCAGACATGAAAAATTCTGAGTTTTGGGAAAGGATGGGGAAGTCTTACCTCTCATGCTTGGATTAGCATAAAAAATTGTTGCTGCTGCATGGACCTAGGTATTAGCATTACCCACTCTCTCTCTTACTCTTGCCCTGTAGAAAGGCCTAGAAGGATTTTTCAAACCTCTGAATTTTGTACTTAAAGACATCTAAGCTTGATATAAAGTGTTTGTAGATTTTTTTTTTCCTATCTTATGGTATGCAAAGAGCACACAACACATATTCTCTGATGTCTTTTGTTGCCCAACATTGTGGGGATTATACTGGAGGACCACAATGATTCTTTTAAACACGAAAAGATACAAACATGGTTTAAAAGAAATGATCCAAAAGGAATTCTGAGTGGGAAACTCAAGAAGATGCAAGAGTTTGTAGATTAAAAGCGTAACAGTTCCAAAAGCTGAGTCTTCAGTTTAGAGCTTGCCAAAATACTGAATTTCTATTCTGGAAAAACTGAACTATTTAAATTTTTCTCAAGTGATGCACGCTCAGGCATTTCTGCAATTTAAGGACAAGCACTGCATCTAAAAGAATCGGGAAAAGCTGTTTTTTGAGAATCCCTAGTTAGGCTGCACTCTGTAGTTCATACTGTCTACTTGGAGGCCTTATACCACAGGTAAAATGGAGACCTTTCCACTTACAGCTACTGTCAACAGACAGGCTGCAGCTGTACTAATAAATTAACCGTGCCTGGGAGCATTCTCTGGCATAAACATTAACTGGCCCTAAAGAACCCACATCTATGTTAGCAAACACATTTAAAAACAAAAACCCTCCCAAAACCCAGGATTGCTGCAGGCTACCTGGCTGTTGGGAATAATCCCTTGAACACTTCCACTGTTGAACTGTGACCTGGACTGGTCTGGGACAGCATTAGTCATGCTGTCCCACGAGCTAAGTCATGCCAGAGAACCTTCCAACAGCTAACTAGCATACACTGTATTCCAGGGCTACAGATACCTCCAGGCACCATTTAATTTACTGGTCTAGATACAGCCAAATCCAAACAAAGGAGGACTAACACAAACAGTAGTATAAAACCCTCACTTCACAGAAGGGTGTTTTGTTTCACAAGTCAAGCAAAACATGACTTGTTTCTCTGAAAGAGTAATTCAGTCCACACACTTGCAGTTCTGGTGCCTCCATCAGAACTTTCCCTGGATCAGAACACCTCTTGGGCCACACCACTAAGCGTATAGCACAAAACCCCTGTACCCCATTTAGCAGGTTTCTTTCCAACTCACAGAGCTTCAGTGATCCCAGGGTCAGAATATAAATCAGTCTGCATTTAAGTTTCAGCCTTTTTTCCAGCATTCTTTAGATAAGAAAGGATACAGAGACAATAGTCATGATACAAAAGATGGAGAGACAGCAAAGATGAATAAATATAGAAACAATGAGGTACATGTCATCCTTAGCAATTAACCACCGGTAGGTGTGAAATACCATCTAAAAGAACCACAGAAGAAGAGATGTGAGGCTAGAGATGTATTTGGAAACAGTGGTTGATTTAATACACACACTGAACATATTGTTACTTACCATTTTTCAATAGTTTAAAAATATCCCCACATGAAAGATCATTGTTGATCTTTATTTTATATCCCAACTTCATAAAAACTTCTCGGACACTTGCAGCATCTGCATCTGTACCCGAACGGGGTGACATCCCTATGTATACAAGAAACATATTATTTTTTTATATGATATAGATGGTATGGTCTGATTGAGCCAAATTCTTGTCTTTCTTATACCTGTATCAGTCTGGAATCTTATTCTATTATTCCAGATCCACTCTACCAACAATAAAAAGATTGTACTGTTATACATGCACATCATCTCCCTCTCTCTGTACCTATATTGTAGATTTAGCTACTTATTTTTACATCTACCTATCTATATAAAGACACAAAAAAGGATTTCATTTGTAAAACAGAAATCATGACTGAAAGTTAAGACAGACTTGTACGCCTTTCAATTTTTCTCCCCATTACTGCCATACCCTAACACGTTCCCTCAATGCATAATTGCAAGAGTGCACTGAAATCAATCACACCCATTCACACCACTCAAGTTCAGATTGCATTCTAAATTGGTCCACATATTTAATCTTAAAGAATAATGAACGCCACTAATTTATCTAAATTGAGGAAAAAATAAAAATTTGAAAGTGGTACCAGTGTGTCTGTGGAAGTTCTTATTGTTTATTATTACACATTCTCCCATCTCTGGATAATCCATTCTGTAACTGTGGTCTGGCAGAATTCCAGAGTCCATAGACTTGCTAGGAGGTAGGTTCTTTCTGTATAGAAATCAGACAAACTTTAGGTGTTCATTTCTGATCTCTCTAGTTTCAAAATAATAATAAAGTATGGTTATTTTAGCAAAACAAATGAAACTGGTAAAGTTTTCTACTTGTTCCCTAGAAGTTTCCTCAGCAAGCTTGGTGATGACACCAAGCTGAGTGGTGCTGTTGATACTCTAGAAAGGATGCCACCCAGGAGGACCTTGACAGGCTAGAAAGGTGGGCCCATGTGAACCTTACGAAGTTCAACAAGGCCAAGTGTAAGGTCCTGCCCCTGGGTTTGGGCAATCCCTAACATGGACACAGGCTGGGTGATGAGTGGATTGAGACCAGCCCTGCAGAGGTGGAGGTGTTGGTAGATGAAAAACTGAGTATCAGCCAGCAACATGCACTTACAGGCCAGAAAGCCAATCATATCCTGGGCTGCGTGAAGAGAAGTGTGGCCAACAGGCTGAGGGAGGTGATTCTTCTCCTCTACTCGGCTATTTCTAGACCCCACCTGGAGTACTGTGTTTAACTCTAGGGCCCCCAGCATAAGAAAGCCAGGGACCTGCTCGAGCAGGTCCAGAGAAGGGCCACGAAAATGATCAGAGGGCTATGAGGACAGGCTGAGACAGCTCGGGTTGTTCAGCCTGGAGAAGAGAAGGCTCCGGGGGGACCTTACTGCAACCTTGCAATGCCTAAAAGAGGCCTATAAGAAGGCAGGGGAAGATCTGTTCTCCAGGGTTTGTGGCGACAGGATGAGGGGTAACGGTTTTAAGCTAGAAAAGGGTAGATTTAGGTTGGACATTAGGAAAAAGTTCTTTAATATGAGAGTGGTTGATCACTGGGATAGGTTGCCCAGAGAGGTTTTGGAGGCCCCATCCCTGGAGTCATTCAAGGTCAGGCTTGATGGGGCTCTGAGCAACCTGACCTAGTTAAAGATGTCCCTGCTTATTGTAGGGGGGTTGGACTAGGTGACCTCTAGAGGACCCTTCCAACCCAATACATTCTGTGATTCTTTGATTCTATGATCTAATTTAGGACCAGTGAAGACTGTACTTGCCCAGAGGTTAAAATAAATAAAACTGCTTTGTATAGTTATGCTCTCAAATAAAACTTTTGTTTCAAGTTTGGTAAAATGTGCACATACACAAATAATGTTGCAAGCACATGGACCAGTTCATGTTTGTATTTGTAGTAATCTTCTGTGCAACTTGTAACCAGCTTAAAATTTGAAACAACCAAGGAAGAACTGTATCTAAAATGATAATGCCTCTGCACAGCATATGAAAAATTAGTTTAGAGAAACCAATTATTTTATCAACAAAAAAATCAGTTGGGGTTTTTTACAATCATCTTTCAAAAGATATGTATCTGGAGGCAAGATCAGCTCTGACACTTAAGTCTATTCTGAATTCTAACCAAAAGTTATATCACCACTGAATTTTCAAAAGTAAGCATTCAAAACCTAGAAAGACCAAGACTATATGCAGATGTAATTCTGCCTTAATGAGCACACCACCAACTACACCACCACTCATGACTCTTCAAAGGCTGTCAGTTTTACTCAGTCTATATATGCTGAAGTCAGTATGGATTTTCTCACTGAAGCACATGGGTAAGTGGTTACAAGAATGGGGCCCACTATCATGTTGTATTCTACAAATAAAAAGTCTGTAATGCTCTTCAACCTAATTTTCATTTAAATACTAAAAATAATTATTTCAGAAAAACTAAGTTCCCAGATAGAGTGTAATCTGATGACAGTGCTATACCAGCATAACAACTGGCTGTCACCAGAAAGAACAGGCCTGCATTTCCTCCTATCTAGCCCTGTAAATTCCCCCTACACTTGTACGTTTGCACATGCAACCCTACAGCAGGTCAGTTCGAGCAGCTGAACTGTCTGCCACAGGTTCAGGTAAGCTCTAGAAGTAGTTCAAGGAAAGGGCCCAACACTTAGCCCACAGTGAGACAGAGAAGTCTCTTTTCAAGAACAGCTAACCACTTCATAACACTGTTAAGCCAAGTCTAACTGCACCGCAAGTGTTTTAAGTGCCTTGTACATACACACGGCCTGTTCTGTCTGAGACTGTATTCTTTCAAAGTCAGTACAACAACTCTAAGTTATTATTATTATAATTTACCGTAACCGAAATTTTACCTTTTAGCATTATTTCTTCTATGGTTCCCACCTCCTGTTACAGCACACGATTCCTCAAGACTTCATTGAAGACTTAAACCAAAAGTATCTCACTTACCCTTTGGAACCAGGAATGGATTTTGCATCTGCCAGATCTTCCCCCAAATGTGGTCCATCTCCCATGTCTGCCATTATGGCTCTCAATTATCAGCTTGAAAACACAGGGAAATAAAAATATATGACAGTTAATTTTCATATGAAACAATACCCTCAGATTGCTTCATTTTTGATAGATTTCCTTAAAGCCTTACACAAACAGAGAGCAAATTTTTAGAATTATAGAGAAACAGGAATGTTAAAATGGGATATTCACACAGAATAACTTTAGTAATGTTAGTATTGGTAAGCGAAAAAATAGCATTTCTGAGTAATCTCTACATATCTTATATTTGGAAGAAGAATATGAAATATTTTTCTAAATTATTGTGTTCTAAAACAACTCTGGAAAAAAGTCCGCAGATTGCTGTGATCAAATAATTGAAAATGCCTACGAAAAGCAGGGCAAGAGACAAACAAATTGAAAATAATCTTTAAAATATTGCAATATCTCTACACACATTAGAAGCATTTTAGTATTATGAAGATTGTGTCATTTATGGATTCTTCCACCTCACTAAGACAGCAACTGAAATCCAAAACCAAGCACTACAAGTTATCAGATGTGTGCAAAGACTAACACACAAGGTTAGTTTTTGGGTCATGATATTTTGAGAAATAAATAATTTCTCTGTATTCCATTTCAAATGAAACATCACTGCACCCAATCCTAACTGGTGCATGCGAAGGCAATGGCAACATACATAACATTAAACCACATCAATATAGCTTTAAATAGTTCATCAAATAAACCCCATGCTGTGGGTTGCTATTTACTTTTGATGAAAACACAGGACAAGAAATGATTATTGATACCAAGGCAGAAATTAATTTAAAAGCAATAAATCTCCCTCCCGATTACTCTACGTGTTCTCATGAACGCATTACCACAAGTTACCTTTAACTCAGGATTCAAAAAAGGATTAAGCATGATAAAGTGAAATTGCCAGACAGGACAAAGTAATACAGGATTACAAGTTAACTAAGTGCTTAGACCTGAAGAAACAAACAAGGCACTGCAAGACAAGAATGCTGAGAAACTTACTTAGCAGATATATTTATGGTAAATAGGGATGTACGAATAATGAGATCAAGTCGTAAGATTTGCCGGTCAGATATGATGAAGATTCTTATTTTAGGCTTAGGTTCTTTGGTGGCAAACTATATCTGCCACCTTATACCACCATATCATTATTATACTAAGTCTCTTAACTTCGTATTTATAGTCTAGCTAGTACACCACGAACATCCATTTGCTGTGGCAGCAATTACTGATGCATCAGAAGCACTAATCTAGGCACATATAACCCTCTTTCTTTCCTTGTTTCTTAAAAGACATTTACTTACATTTTCAGTGGCTCAGAAGATCTTCAGTGTAACTCTGAATACTATTTCTTTGTATCTTGGAGCACTGATGCAATTAAGAAATCTTGCTCACAAAATTATTCCAGACTTGAGAACTGTATCACATAAATTAGCTGCACATAGGAAATTTCCTGAAAACAAAATTACAAAAGTATCAAATAAGCTCAATTGTTGCTTTATATTTTAGAAATCCCTTTAAAGACAGTATCACGGGGCAGGAACTACATCTACGATGCTGAACTTGCATGCCTAGCACCATGATCTGAATTCCTTCATTTTAGCTTCAAAGTCTGATTCCTTAGAAGTTCCCTATGTGAAAAAAGGCAAGCGCTTCCAAAGAGTAAGTCAAGTGGCATGACAGTGATCCAACCCTATGCCTTATCATTGGGCAGGGAGCATTAGCACCGACAACAAAGTCTAGTCTAGAGTAACAACTGGTATGTCCACCCAGCCGTAACTGAACAACAGAGCTTCTGATCCCTGGGAAGCAGAAAGAATGATTTTCATGGACAAGAACTCTAGAAGTTCCCCTGCTCCTGCAGAGCCCAGCTTCCAGGGGTTTCTATGCCTCTTTCAATCCTGTCCCTACCACAACCATCCTCGGCTTTGGTCCCCAGCTTTCCTGAGTTCTCAGCTTAACAATTTTGAACAAGACTTTATTTTGTAGGAAAACATCCAACCAAACTGACTAGCAATTCTGATGCAACTCATGCTGGTTTTTCTTCTGGAAAAGCACTACGTGCAGAAGCACAACCCAGCCCCTTCACTCTGGCTCAGATTACTAGGAGATACAGGGAAAACATTACTTTCTACCTTGTTTGTTCTTTGTCTGCCAAGAGGAATGAAGAGTCACATCACATAAACAAGCACAGCATCATCAACTCCATTATCGAAACCAGCCAGCAGGTGTACTGAGAGAGCAGTGTAGCCATCTCAGCATGGAATTCAACTTCTGCTAGAAGCCCAGCTGTTTATCCAGCTGTCTGGCACTGTGAGGATCTGCAGTGCCAGCGTTGCAAGCACATGGACCAGTTCATGTAAACTAGTAAATATGTGCCTACATGAGCTGTGGTCACCTCCTGCCTATCACATGAGCCAGCCTGGGCTACCAATAGCTACTTAGAGAAAGACTCTGCTAAAGTACAGGGAAAGCTAACAAATCTCTGGCCAGCAGATGAGAGCTTGGAATCGCTAGGGCGGGTAAGCTGATCATAAGGCTGCCTTGGGTTCACATCAGGTGTGCTCCAACCAAACTGTTGCATCCCATTAGGGACTGGTTTTAGCAAGCTGGTGGGAATAACACTGGTAAACAGCAGCAGATTTAAGTAGGCAAATTTGAAACCAACAGACGGGGACCATTGAATGCTTTTATAACACAAATGTTAAAGCGTGCTGCAAACAGTAAGAAAGATCTTCAACATTTAAGTGACCTTCAATTAAGACTAATCTCATTTACCCTTCTGCAACCTTAAAACTCTAAAACTGCTGTCCTTGATCCAATTCTAAACAATGAAATTTGAAGAAGTAGCTAGCAAAACCTACAGTTACGATGAACTGCAGTACTTTGTTTCTGAAAAAAGTAAAACACATTTTCTAGTACCATGCCCTAAAAATATTTCTCACTAAAGCCTTTGCAAGCCCAGCTCAGAGCCTACAGTTTCAATTGTTTAATAAAGTGTTAGAGCTTACTGCATTCTACTGCATCATGACTGGAACTTGTGTAAGAATCTTTATAGAAGCTAAAGAGATAGTGAAGAAAAACTGTATAATACATTAGGTATTTAAAATACACATGCATTTTCTTCAGAATAGCATCTGTAACTCACCTTTAATATCCATCAATTTCTGAAAACCTTAATGCACCAAATCACCCGCACTTCTTTAAAGAACAAAAGACATCCACAAAGAGGTATATGTTTTGTTGCTAGGCTCTCAAAGGCATGTTTTAGCCAGCAGTGTGTTTTCTGCTCTAAAGCACTAGTCAAGGTTAACAGCAACGCTCTCTGGAGGACGGTGCTGATTCTAACTACTAAAAATTGCCTCATCTTGGTGTAAGTAATGCAATGATGTCATGTTCTGTCAAGCAGAATTCACATTTCCCTGTAGAGGATGATCTCATGTTGTTAGGGATAGGGAAAAAAAATCAGCAGGACAATGAATTAAGAATTTAATTGAAAATTGTTAATCCTGCTCCTTGATATTCTTTTATCTGAAAGCTTACATAAGATAAGATTTCAGCTCTAAGGAAATTTAAAAAACAAGTAGCTGAAATGGGCAACAGCATTTTTCTAATCTAGCAGAATATGTTCTGTAGTTTTTAGGAAGCTTATTTTACAATATCTTATTGGAAAAAAATATATAAAGGTTTTTAAAATGCTATGAGACAGAGACAGCAAACATAAGGATGATGCACAACGATCTTTTCAAAGTAGTAAAAAATAAAGTGGTTCAAAAAGGTCTAAAACTATGCTCAGCAAGGTACCAAAAATAACCAAAGTCTCTCTATATAGCAATAGAAACAAAAATAGATTTTGTCTTTTATAAACACAATTGTTCCCGTGCTTTTCTTTTGATAGGAAAACTATAAGCAAAACAATGTTTTTACACCATTTCAGCCTAGATTTATTTATTCTGCCTCAACCTAATGAAAATAAATTCATATCATCACATATCACCATTGTCATAAGAACCATTGAGGTTTGGGGTTTTTTTAAAGAAGTACTTATTTGAATTGTGAGCCAACAAGAGAAATCAATGATATAGCGATAAAAATAATACCAAAGCTTCTCAGACAAGGAAGGAAACAAATAACTGAATTGTCTCTAGTTACCAACTGTATCTTGAAATATGCAAACCACTGGAGACAAGACAACACATGTTCAGTGTGTGCCAGCTGCAAAGACTGTAGTAGTATTAAAATACATATCCAAAACAGAAACCAGTATCATAAAACATGCCCTTGAAGATTAGAAAAGGGCAGTTTTCTGCCTCACATGACTGCAAGAGAAAATGTCAAGCATTCAGAGGTATTTTATGTACATAAATATAGACATAGCACATTGTGACACTAATGCAGACATGCAAATTAAGAATTTTCTGTTCCACAATGCATAATGATAACCAATAATTATCTAACTGATAACAGAAGGAGAATACAGAAGTTGACTGCATGAAAAAGCTAAAAACATTTGAAATACACCATTATGTTTTCTGTGTGGCATTGTCCCCTATTAAATACTGCTACCACTGATGGAAGCATGCCAATAATGTCACAGCCCTTCACATTGCTTCTGGTTTGGATGTGGTTTTTGGAACGTGCTGATACTGGGCCAGCACTGTCATCTTCTGAAAGCAAACAGACTTCTAGTTAGTCAGCATTAATCTGCTAGATCAGCAAGACCCAGATATATTCTGAGAGTAGACAGGAGCCATCCTTACTCCTTCACCTATACCTATTCACCACATCACCGCTGCTACAAACACTAGAGAGCCTGACAAGGCTATTAAGGGCAAGGCGTGTTATTTTCAAATGTTAACAAATAACAAGCAGATAAGCAAAGCAGAGAATTACCAGCTGGAGGGTAAAAGCCTACATCACCAGCACCATCCTTCAAGCGAGCAGGGAAGAACAGGCCGGCAACACCTTGGACAGGGCCTTCTACACGCTG